>CM065785.1:3759418-3910033 GCA_033296515.1 Macrochelys suwanniensis | reverse complement strand
CAGTAGAAAATCAGTGGGAAATTATCCGAATCCCCTGCTCTCTAACCACTCCATGTCATTGTGCTGATCAGTTTTACTGTGCCAAGAACTCTTTTGTGTGAATGTGTTTTCAAGCACTTATATTCAGGCCCTGAAATGTTTGAAAATCCTCTGCACAGAAACCTGACCCTAACCCTTGAAACAGGCTGGCTGAATGTCATTATCCCTCTGTAAAATGGGGATAATGACATTCAGCCAGCCTGTTTCAAGGGTTTTGAGAACTTTAGGGTCAAAGTGCTGCATGCAGTCTGGATATGCAGCGCAAAGGTGGCAATGGGATAGATACGGCAGAAATCAAATGGGAACTCTTGCATTGAAACGCACCCTCTTCTGTGACTGTCCTCTCTAATTCTCTTGTCCAGAAACGGAACTGGGAACCAGGCTTAGCTAGTCCTTCACCATCACCTACCAACGTGCAGCAACCAGCAGAAGGGAGCATGTAACAAGCAAAAGAACTGCAAGCCTGTTTTTCTCTTGATCAAATACATTTCCATAAGAGCAGATCCCACAGATTTGTTAGCAGTTCACAACCACACAACCTTTCAGTGGAGACTCGTGGGGCTAATCTTTTATTTCACATCTTAAGTTCCAAATGACAACAGATGGAAAACATGCCTTTTGTGGCCCCGATTAATCCACTGGGGACTGGAGGCTTGTTAACTGGAAAGGGTCTGTTTGTGTCTGGTTTCAGAGGCTGCAATGCATCTGTAACTCTGGGAGATCGCTGGATGCCTGATAGAACAGCTGCTCGGCTTAGGCTGTACCTTTTGCCCAGCTCCTGTGGAGAAGCTGCAGCGCAAACAGTACACTCAAAGGGTGTGTTTATGCTGAGATGTCCAAGTTTATAGGGACAGTCCAGATATTCAGGGCTTTATCTTGTATAGATGCCTTATACTGCCCCCCCACCCCCACCCCCTGTCCTGATTACTCATACTTGCTCTCTGGTCACCCCAGCTGAGATGCAGTAAGTGATTGAAGAGTGGCAGAGACTGGGGCGTGGACAGGAGGCTTAGAGGTTTAAAAATAAACGGCAAGTACCTCCCATGTTAGTCGGGAAGGAAGCAAAGCCTAAGAAAACAAACTGAGAACTGCCCCAGGGCAGCCCTGAGACAATTACAATGCTGCAGGGATGCCAAATCAGTAGTCACAAGATTGTCGAGGAAGAACTGTTAAAGAAATCACAGGCCACCCTGGGGCAGACATTTGGCTGTTACCCAAGGTTGTGGCCACATGTTGAAATCTTTCTTTGCACAGGCAAACTGAATTCAAGCATTTCCTAACTTCCATGTTTGACTTTGCAACCTTAATGTTCTTTTCACGTCGTATTTGTCTGTAATTCTGTGTTCCTAGATGACTGATTCACTGCCCCAGGTTCCTAGGCTGTGCCCATCACCCTTGAAACTGATCACCTTGGATTGCTGCTGAATTTTAATTCCTAAAACTAACCGACCCTTGCACTGTAAAATAAAGCCAGTATTGTGTCCGAGTTCTAAGAAACAGAGAGAGGTTCTATCGTATGTTTAATCCAAACCGAGGCATAGATACATGTAATTTAGAACAATAAATACCTTGCAAGCTGAACAGAACAGCTTGGTTTGTAGTGATTTCACAGGCATATCTCAGAAAATCAGAACAACAGAATTATGGAAGGGTAATTAAATTACTGCTCATGGGGGGATAGTTTAAAAAAGCACCTTTGAATTACAAATAGGTTTTTCCATAAACATCTTCACGAGTGAGTTTACAGGTAGGAATAGTTATGTAAAGGGTGAATTGAAGCCAATATTAGAGAATCTTCATTGTTGGTCAGGGGGAAATTCACACCTGAGACCTGATCCAAAGAATTACTCTCATCCACACAGATAAGTGATATCATGGGACTTACGTGCCCAAGCCTGTACGGACCTGCCTTGGATGGATAAAGCCATCCATCACAGCTGCCTAACAGCTTGAATTTTCAGTTCTGGTGGCCAATCTGCAGATCCAGCATGATTCACAGAAACGGTTTGACAAATAGATTTAATTCATTTGTGATTCAACAATATTCCAAACTGCTCGCGGGTCAATTTGGGGACAGAACAGAGGACCAGACAGTTTGAATAAATAATTCCTATGAATTATTCACTTGGCTCTACCAAAATAAGCGAAAGAAAGCCTGGGTTAGGGAACTCCCTCTCCTCCCATCAAATGTGATTGTTTACAAGGGTGGGAACTGAACCACCGAACGCTGCCATGGACCCTAAGAGAATACATACGCTGAAAGGTGTGAGACATGGTTACAATGTGTAGAGCAAACTGAGCCTAGCCTGCACTGATCTAACACTGCACTTGAGTATAAGTCTTTCTGGCCTTGCACTTACAAGACCAGGGTTCAATTTCCTACTCTGATTTTCTGTGTAACCTTGAGCAAGTCACTTAGGGCTGGTCTACACTAGCCCCCAAGTTCGAAGTAAGATACGCAACTTCATAGCTGAAGTCGAAGTATCTTATTTCGAACTTAAAAGTACTTACCCCTGGTCCACACCGCGGCGTGCAGGCTCCCCCGTCGACTCCGCCTGCTCCATTCGCAGAGCGGGATTACCGGCGTCGACAGGGGAGCACTTCCTGGTTCGATTTATCGCATCTAGACAAGACGTGATAAATTGAACCCAGAAGATCGATCCGACACCTCCGACGCAGCGGGTAAGTGTAGACTAGCCCTTAGCCTCTGGGCCTCAGTTCCCTTCATCCCCCAGTAATGGGGTAAAGCAGTCCTTAGGTAAATGGCTGGGATTAATTTAACTCAAGTTTAACCTCTTAACCAGTTAGTGGGCCAAAGCCTCAGCTGGTGTAAACAGCTCTACTGAAGTCAAGGGAATGACCCCATTTACACCAGTTGCAGATCCGGTGCAGTATCTCCAGCAGAGACAATTCTGCGGCATTCCAGCCTCCAGCTCTTCCCGTGTGAACAGCGAGTCTAGTGCATTAACGCAAACCAGCCAGTCAAGCAACCACGCAAGAGCAGCTTCCAACCAGGAGTTAACAGCTGAGTCCGTCCTCTCAGCACACAACAAGCACAAGCGCTGATCTTCCTCCGTCAGCTTCCCGCTGTGGCAATTAAACGATGGCGGAGCAAGGATCATGTCAGGAATTTCAGCCACTGCAGTCTGCACCCTCCCGCTCAGGGCGAGAACGGAATCTCATCTGAGGCACACGTGCGCTAGAGCATCCGTCGGCTTTGCACACGTCTCCCCTGCAGGGTGGAGGTGAGGTGAGGGCTGCAGGTTGGGCCTGGGTGCAGCCCTTTGCACGGCTCTCTTGGTCACAGTGCTGCATTTCTGAAGGATTTCCTGGACCGCGGGTCGCGCGGGCACCTTGAGGACGCTGGCAGCAGAGTCTGGGCTGTGAAGGAAAGAATCTGAGTCGCTTGGAGACTCCTCTTCAAAGCCAGAATCATTCCTGTCTTTGCTGGTGAGGGGAGGAGCTTTGCTGCCTCGACTGGCCGAGGCTTGACCTAGGCTCGCTTGCAGGAGGCCAGCCCCGGCCTGCTTGACTCCAGGCAGAGACCCTGATGAGCCTGCCTTCCAATCCCGGTTGAAGCCGTGTTCGCTCCCACTCCCTGAGCTAACAGACAGACTGTCTAGCTCACACGTGAGGCTGGAGTCGGCTGCGCTCTCCGCCCCAGTCAGCGGGCCGCTCAGGGATCTCAATCTCGTTCTGCTCAGAGGATCCCTGCTCTTTACGGGCCCCTCATGCGCTGAGCGAGTCGGGGGCACGTCCCTGGCCGGCATCTTGTGCTGGGGGAGGGAACTCCAGGTGGAGGGGCTGGTGGCCTGGAGCAGGTTAGGGGAGGAGACGCAGAGGCCAGTGCTCAGAATCGTTTGGAACTTGCTGTGTGGGTTCTTATATGGCTGGAGGAACATGGAGGGGATGTAACCCGTGCGCTCATTGTACCTGAGAGAAAGGCAGGGGAAAGCAACACTTAAGGATAAGGGCAACTTCACGCGCGCTCCGACCATGCCGGGGAAATCAGGGTCCCTACCGACACTCCCCTCCCTGGGAAATGCAGCTGGGGGGTGCTCGGTACCAGCCACATACGCCAGACCTGGGAGACAGGGACAGAACTTGTGGGGGGGCTGCCATTGAGGGCAAAGGGAAGACAAGGAGCGAGCTCAGAATTGGTGACGCCAAAGCCAAGGGAGACAAGGTTGAGGTTGGTCCTTCTTGGAGCAGCGGGTTGGACTAGATGACTCCTGAGGTCTCTTCCAACCCTAATCTATGATTCTATGACCGATGAGACCCATGGGACGTGTAGAGCGGTGTCCTCCAATAGAGCCCTTGGGGGTGAATCCATCCCAAGGGGGAGGGCCCTGCACGCTGCTCTGGGGGGGATCCATGCCAGCTTTCAGTGGACAAGCACAGAGGAGTCACTGGGGTGCTGCCAGGGTAACCGTATCCAGGCCCACACAGATTCTGCAGCTAGGATAGCAGGGTACGGGGTGCAGGGGTCAGGGGCTGCCAGCCCATAGGCATGAATTCCATGCCAGTCTCGGAGTACTTCCCCCCCACACAGTCTGTTCATTCAGGGGTTGCGGGGGGAGAGAGGCATTTTGCCCTGGACGTTACATTGAGAATTCTTAACTCTCCCAGTAGGAGATGCTCTTTCCTCCCAAGCAGCACTGGACAGGCTCCCTAGCACAGGGCTAGATGTGCCCCAAGTGCAGTCCGTCAGTCCCTGGATCCCCGCCCCCTTCAAGGAAGTCCAGCCCATTACTGTGTATCAGACAAAGGAAGGGGAAAGATCCCTGCCTGGGTGAGTGAGTTCTCTAAAACAGTCTGGGTCACTGCTAAAGGCTGAGGTCCCTGCACACCCTCCCCAGGCTGGGAATGAGTGACGGGCTCTCCCCTGGAGCACCGACTCAGAAGGGGGATGGGGGGGAAAGAGAACCTCCTTACCAGATCAGCCACCAGCCATTGTCAGATTTCTCTAGCACCTCCACAACTACCCCGACGTTCAGAGAGAGCTCATCGGCCTTCCGAGACTCGTAGGCCCGCACGGCATAATACAGAGTCCCTGGAAGGAAGAGGAAGGGGTCATTTCTGCTTTGCAGGTAAGAGAGAGCCCTGGGAACAAGAGAGGTAGGAACACCACTCTGGACTGCCTGCCATCTGGGCAGCAGAACTTACAAGCCTTACAGGGTCATTCACCCAGCTAGCGGGACCAGTCCAATGTCTAGGCATCACTTTTGACTGGCCCTCTGGACACAGAGAATCGAGCCTCACAAAGCCCCTCTGCCATGGGTAAGGATTACGGAGGTGGCGGAACCGAGGCCTGGAGCCTAAAAGGGACCATGTCAACTCCAAATCTAGTCAGTCTTCAGGAAGTTAAAGGGGGCTCCAAGTGCTGCCCCTGGCCCCGAGTCCCGTTACCAGCTGGGTGTTCGGGAAAATGACCAACTAACCCACAGGGTAATTGTCGTCGTCAAAAGCACAAAGGAAACAAATTGGGGGAAATCGTCATCGCAGGGCCACTTGTAATGACAAGTTCAGAGGAGTGTGAGCTTTAAATTGACAACATCCCTGGAAGGGACTTGCCCGAGGTCACACAACAAGTCAGCGGCAGAGCTGGGCACTGGAACCCAGGTCTCCCGCATCCCAGTCCTGGGCGTTAACCATGAGCTCATGCCTCCTCTCTGTGATGTGTTTGTTTTTCATTCTGAGCTGAAATGTGTATTTTTTGGCAGGACCTACTTTTAGAGGAGAAATGTCAGTGTAGTAGCATGCAGCCCCAAGCCAGCCACAGTGATGGAAAGCTCAGAGCCGCAGCAAGGGATAAACAGACTCACCCTCCTCATCCAGTTCTCTGGCATTCGGACTCTCCTCCCCAGTTCCTCTCTCCTCCAGATACGGAGCTGGGAACCAGGCTATTTGCTGATCCTTGTTCTCCACCAGCCACCACCCTGCAGCAAACAGCAGGAGGGAGCGTGTGATTCAGGAGCACGTTGAATAACTCAATACATTGCACTTGGACACTGGTGTCAAAGGGCTTCTCAGCCGTTCATTATTGAAGCTTTGCAGCCCGTGTTAATTATTATAGAGGAGATGGCAACCACCCCATATTATAGTTGCCTAACACATGCCATTGTTTTTAGAAATGGGGGAGCCCTGGGAGTCAGGATCCTGGAGCCCCCAACTCATGCTCTTCCAAGGATAGGAATAGAACCCAGGAGTGCTGACACTTACACTCCTTGTTCCACCAACCGGAAAATCCTACTTCACATGTTCGTTTCTTCTTGATAAAATATTTACAATCCTAAACAAGGTAAGTTATACCATTCAGTACACACACCCCATACTACAAAACAAACGCACACATATTGCAAAACACACATTTTTGTCATGCCACGAACTAGTCTAAAAATCTCTAGAATTCACATCCAAAGCCAGAAAATGACCGTCCATACAAGACATACCGGTCATGTCCTTGATTAACACTTCGACAGTTTCCTTCTTGGCAACTTTGAAGGGTCTGTTCTTTGTGTCTTTGGTTTCATAGGCTTCAATGCAGCTGTAGCTCTGGGAGACCACTGGCTGTGTAACAGAGGGGTTCTGCTGCTTGGGCTGGTCTTTCTTTCCATCCCCCATTTCTGAGGGCATAATTATAATGCTGCAAAGTAAAGTTTGACACTGGTTTGTTCTGAAGCCAGGAGAGAGATTGCATTTAGAGTCAATTTCAGGAACATCCTTTGGGCACAATTCACCCCTACGCAGAAGACCAGGACAACAGGTAAGCATCATTCCCAAACATAGCTTTCCTCTCACGTAAGTTCTTATGGCCATTTCACAGGTGGGATACTGGGGCACAGAGTGTTTGAGAGAGGTGCTCAAACTCACTCAGTGAAAATTGGGAATAGAAAAAGTTGGGAATAAATCTCGAAAGGCCCTGGCTCCCATACTCCATCCCTTACCACTAGCCCACACTCCTAGCATTATCTGCATTTCCACTTGGCAGAGGTTTGTAATGACCCTTCTGAACGGCAGGAATCAGAGGGTGTTGCACACAGGTTGTTAGCCTGCCTGTTTGCTTTCTGTCTGTTTGCAAAAGTGTAATTAACTTGCTCCATCCATTTTGTATTAAGCAAGACATCAAAACCCTGAAATTCGCTTGTTTCTGAGCGTGCTTTGATCTTGTAAAAACTGCCTCATTTTTAATAGGTTCGTAATTATTGTTTTGCTATTTGCCAATGGAAAACCATGCTTTCAGATGAGCTAGTTCTCTAGATTTGAAAAGCGGTTGCTAATACAGAATCTCAGGCAGGGAAACAGATCATGGATTGCTGAGATACATTATTACTAAGGAAAATATTGGCTGATTTTTAATTTCTGCTCTGCTGCACAAATATACTGGTAGTCTGAGTGAAACCAGCAATATCTAGAAAATGCAAAGTTCTGCATCCTGAAAAAAGTGAGTGAGAGAACGGAAAAAGGGATCAGGATGCAAGAACAGGGGGAAGCATTATCAGTGTTTTTATCATTCAATGTCACTTCAGTCCTCCCGCATTACTAATTCGTTCAGAGTGGATCACAAAATGGAAAACATTTTCCAGGGGGAAAAAAATCATTTTTTCTCCACATTTTGTATTGAAATTTCCCTTCCCCGTTTCTGAAACAGAAATGTGAAAAGCCGGGGAAGTGTAATTCATCAGTACCTGTTTTCTGGAAAGGAAGGGTCTAGGTCTTGGGTTTGCGCTTTGAAAAACTGGATCACGTCTTCGCTCTGGGAGACTTTAGCATCCGCTTTCAGCAGCTCCTGGGAGTAAGTCTCCAGCAGTTTCAGTCTCTGCACTGACCTGCTCAAATTCCTGCTCTTTCTCTGCATCCGTTTTGCATCTTTGAAGTGACAGAAGCAAAACACTGTTCGCAAGTGACTATAAGGTGCTGCTTCCTTGTACACAGAACCTTCTGCCAACACAGCTCTAATTCCCATCCCAGTATGAGACTTCATCTATAGAACCAGGATCAATTACTGTAAATATTGCTGGGTCCTCACCATTTTCAATGGCTTGTGCCTTGGAGTTAGTGCTATTTTGTGCAAAGGGCTTGGATCAATATTTAAACTGGAAAGTTAATTACCAAATGTGTTCCTTTTTTAAACCAACAATAGGCCAGATTCTGCACTGGTATAAATCAGCACCAGCTGAGGCTCTGGCCCAGTGACTGACCTCTAGTCCCCTTTCCTCATCAGTGCCCTCCCTCCAACCCCTCCAGTCATTTTTGTTGGTCTTCCCTTCCCTCTCTCCTGTTTGTTAAATCCCCTTACCTTTAAACTTCGGAATGCTCCGGTCAGATTTCTTCAGTAAACCACCTTCTATGGGGAATTTTCTCTTCAGTACTTTCTGAGTGACCGCAGAGAGCAAGAAAGGAGAGAAAGAGAATGAGCAATGGCGTTCCCGCCTGCCAGTAATGGCAGCAACACAATAACACCAGAATGGAAATCATTGCCAGGGATTTGTTAACTTACATGGAATTTCTTAAACTCTTCGAAAGTCCTATAGATGAGAACGTTGTTTCGGTCTGACCAGGACACAGCCATCATGTACTTCTGAAAAAGAAAAAGGGAATAAAATAGGCTTTGAACACCCTAGCTGAGGTTTGAGATTCCCAGAGTGGGGGTGCACTGAGCACTTGCTGGGGGTCTGCAGAGAGCTGTCCAGACACAAGAGCGCTGGGTTCCAGCTGCTAAGTCACATTTAAAAACAAAAAAAAGCTAAATCCTTTCCTAGAGTTACTTTTCCCTCTAAGGATCACTGAAGGAGCTAGAGGGAATGTAGAGGATCACGGATGGAAAGGCAGGGAAGCCAAGAGGCAGCCATTCTATTAAGATGTGGCCCTGAAAAAGTTAGATTCTTCCTGTCCCAGCTGATAACTTTGTGATCCCATTACTGGCAAGCAGAAGAGCGAACATGACCCTCTAGCTGTAAAAGAAAAAGCTCTAAAGTTTCCTAATTTGCAGTGGTAAATAGATTTCCAGGAAAAAGACTCCAATCAAAGTACCTTCTGCTTTTTGCACTGCATCAAGCCAACAGCTTTCACATCAACAGGGTACCGGCAACAGTTCATCTCTCCTATAGACTGATGCTGCCCTCACTACACACTGGCTCAAACTCTGCAGAGTCTGCTATGGCACCTGCCTTCTGTAGCCTAAATAATCAGGAGCGGGAGGGAGGGGCCCTGGCTGCTCCAGCCAATCAGATTTAAGCTAAACAATCAATTTTTGTTTCCTGCTCCACCCAAAAATGTACGTGGTCCAGAAATTCCAAGATCTGCCAATTCCGACATGCCTCTGGACTGACAGCACTGGAGGCTACTCCCCTGAGAAGCAAGTACAACGGGCTGCCAATATTGGAGCGTGAAGTCACAGATGCTGGGGGGAAGCTTCCTTTATTGTTGTCTGGCTCTTTGCTTTCGAGCAGAGCAACGGAAAGCGAGGCATCCCTGGGTGTTGGGTGCCTGGGCGACAAATACAGGGATTCTTTGGGATAGACCAAACTACTTGTAGAATTTGAACATGTGGCCAGTGAAAGTTGCGGGGGGGCGGGTGAGTCAGAGCCCAATCCCACTGGGATGCGCATCAGAGCCCAGGCATGTCGCAGTGTAGATGCAGCTCAAGTCCGGGTTGCCAGACTGAGGCCTGGAGAGTCTGCCAGTGCTCTCCCACAATCCCCTGGGGCTCTGATCCCCATCCCTTCAATTCCAAATCCAGCCCCTGGCTTCCCAGACTCACAGGAGGATCTGGACTCGCTGGGATCATGTGAGTTGGTCCCTCTCTGCTCCTGTGACTTACAAGGAAGGCCCAGCACTTAGCTTGCAATGGAGCGTAAGATTAGAGGAGACTGACTGTGAGCGTCAGCTGGATTTTGTTTTAAAATCCTCTCTCTCTAATGCTTTATTCCAATGCCTAAATCAAAACACCTGGTTTCAAGGCAGCTGCTGGTTGCTCTCACTGAGCTCAGGTTCCCAAAGGAGGACAAGCAGGGGGCCTGAGCTCAGTCGGACGGAGCTGCAGGGTGACGAGCGGTTGCTGTACACAGGGTAGTGTCCCCAGCTCCTGGGCTGATGGTGGAAGAATGCTGAGACCCCACCAGGGGCCAGGACTGGGCAAGAGGCCAAACACCGGAGGGGGTGCACTCAGAGACCAGAACTGGGGACAGAGGCGCGGTTAGCCCCGTAGTCGTGACAGCCATGACGGTCATTGTCGCTTCCCCGCAGGACGGTGACGTAATCACCCGTTCGGCACGCTGTGAACCGAGACACCATAGCGCCAGCTCCCAGCAGAGGCCACCCAAACAGGAAAGGGGAAGGACTTTCAGCCTCCGCCAACCCAGGGCCAGAGCAGAGCTTGTGAGTCAGAGGTGGAAAGCCCCGTAACTCACCCCTGCCCCCTCAGGCACCCAGCGCCCTGCAGCGAAGAGGTTTCTGGATGGACTCTGCATCGGCTGAGGCAATTGAAGGGCCGAGTGGGACAACAGGAATCTGAGCAGCGGATCTGTTCTTACAAGAGGTGACCTATGTCCCCGCTGCCTCCGCAGCCCCTAGGCAGTTCCAGCTCGGAAGCCTGGCCTTGAAGGATTTACTTAGCCCCAACCTGCCCCGGGCTATGAACTGGCTGACGAGTGCTTGGGCTGGGCTCAAACCTCTGTCTTTTACCTTTTCTGAGCCAGTGTCCGGCAAACACGGTTTGGCTGGTTCTGCGCCTCAGAGCGACGTCCAGGGGCTGAGGCGCTTCCCTGTCCTCCTTCCCGGTTGTTTCCCAGTTCCCTGGAATTTCCTAAACCCTAGTCACAGAGATGATGGGTTTTCTTCTGTGGAAAGACCCTGCTGACACAGGACCGCCTGGATTGACGTGTTTGGGCCAAGTCCTCCCCCACCACGGGTACACCTTGACCCAGTGGAACCAGTGCGGTTCCGGTGCGGAAATGGCGGGGCAGGTAGGCCACAGCCGCGTGCCCCAGGGGGCATTGCCTCGTGCGGTGTCCCTGTGGCCCAGCCCTGCAGGGCCGGGATGTTTTACCTCCAGCTGGCTGGATCTCCATTCTCCCCCTTGGAGGTACTGGAGTGACGGCCATTGAGGAGCTACACTACCATGCCTCACCCGCTCCCGAGAGCCCCAGGCCTCATCCTTTCCACCAGGGCTGCACGCCTGGATTGGGCCTGTGGTTTCGTTGCAGGCGGAGATGCATCCTCAGAGTGGAGACTGGCCCGGAGCTGCTGCCCCATCCCCTCAGGCTGGTCTGTGCGTGCAGGCGGCGGGAGGGAAGGGACAGAGCGCAGGGCTTGGCTCAGGCTGCTGTCTGCCTCCCTGCCGCACAGAGCCAGCTGCCTTCACATCGAAGGGGGGGTGGCTGCTGCAGCTGCCCATGCTGGCTTGGCATCTGAGAGCTCTGCCCGCACCTGGGCCCCTCCTGGCAGATATGCAGGGACAGAAAGGGGATGGGGCACAGAGCCACCGGCAGGTGCCTGCCACAGGCTGCCAGTGCCTCCCTTTGCACAGAAAGCCCGGCGTCGGTCTGGCACTCACAGGCGGCCATGATGTGCCAGGCCCCAGGGAGCTCCATGCGCAGGGTTCCACAGAGGCCATGGTACCCAGGGCAGGGTGGGCAACTCCAGGAGAGTAACCTGGGGGAAAGGGGGATCTGGCGATATGAAGAGCAGAGGCCATTGTATTCCCCCTCCCTGTCACACTCATCCCATTTACCTTCCACTCCCCCATCCTGGGCTCTTCCCATCCTCCCCAGACACCGCGCAGTAGCAGATCCCGCAGACTTGAACAATGAGAGCGCCACGGTGCCCAGACAATGGGCGAGGGAGGTAGGGTAGGGTTGGCCCCACTGGGTTTTAAAGGTCACCCCTTCCGTTGGCGAGTGTAGTCCACACCCACACCCCTCAAAGAGCCCCAAACAAAGCCAGTTTGAGAGTATGTGCCAGGACGCCAAGTGTCCCACGCTCCAGCGGTGGCATGCTGAGCCTTGCTGATGCGAGGGACTCTTGCCATTTTAAAACAGCTGCACCTCTTTGTATTACAGTCACACCTCGAGGCCCCAACCGAAGTCAGGGTCCCTCTGTGCAAACACATGGGAATTCCCTGCCCCAAAGAGCTCACAGTCTAGAGAGACAAGACAGACAATTGGATGGAGACAGGGCTATTATTCCCATTGTACACAAGGGAAACTGAGGCACAGAGCAATTCAGGGACTTGTCCAAGGTCACACAGGAAGTCTGTGTGAGAGCCAGATATAGAACCCACATCCCCTGACTCCTAGTCCGCTGCTTTAGTTCCCACTTCAAACCACTAGCCTGCCTCTCCACCATTTGTGAAATGTCCCCGGCAGGTGAACTTGAAGGGCCTGATTCTCCTCTCCCATTGGTGTAAATCAGGAGTAACTCGTCGACGTCAGTGACATTACACCAATGTACAAAGCAGAATAAGCAGGAGGAGAATCAAACAGATCATTAACACCACATAAGAGCCCAAACTGGAGTCTCAGAACCAAGATGCAGGAGGATATCCAGGGCCAGATTCTCAATTTAGGTAAATCAGCACAGTTCCATAGAAGTCAGTTCCTAACAGTAACCCGCAATGAGCCTCTTACAGCTACACAAGAAAAAGAGGCTGAAACATCCTATGGGTGTTGTGTAGCATGTGTTTGATTCAGGTCCAGGCTGTTTAGTAATCTGTACTGTTTCGGGGAGTCCTCAGGGTACACATGAGAGTGCGTCCCAGAAAAAACACCCCTCAAAAAACCACAAATGAAAAATTCTCAAGCCAGCCTCAAGATGCCACAGAGGCACAATCTACTTCCACAAGAGAACAGCATCAGCACCTACTCTGGGCAGAGCAGGGGTGGGGCAGCGGACACCTGGAATGCTGTCTGTGTGAGAGCTTAATTCCCTGGCAGCAACATCTTCTGGATCAAACCCTGCCCTTTGCAGCTCCTGGAAGTAATTTGTGATAAGACATGACATATCAGCACCCTTAATGAAAAACCCAGCTGCCTAAAGGCTGATTGCAAGAGAACAAAGGAAAAGTTTTAGACACTTCTTAATGACAAAGACAAGCCCCGATTTAAAAAGAAAAATGAAAAAACCCAAACCTCGAGCTTAGGGTGAGAGGTTTTGCCAGCATCTGGCAGAGAACTTTAGGAATGTGTTTGGTTTCCTCTAACTCCATCAGCTGTGGCATGGAATAGTTAATTTCTCAGTGGCTGTTTG
Organism: Macrochelys suwanniensis; assembly: GCA_033296515.1. NCBI lineage: Eukaryota > Metazoa > Chordata > Testudines > Chelydridae > Macrochelys > Macrochelys suwanniensis. Next base: position 3,896,746 of record CM065785.1, on the reverse strand, counting down.
AATCCCACTCAAACGTTTCCAGCATACCGAATGCACTGGTATCTTGTGCAGTGCTTCTCTCACATGAGAGTCACCGTCGTCCTCAGACACGCTTGAATTTCAGTGGTGCTAGGCACACTTTGTAAGGTCCTTCAGGATCCTTCCAGATAAAGGACACTCAAATAGTGCTGGGATGGTTATTGTGTGTCAGTTACTCACCTAACTAATCCTATGTCACTGGGTCAAATCTGACCAACACTGAACTCCCTGTGATGGCTGTTCGGTAGTGTGTGTAATAAACAGGTGATCTCAGCTCAGTTCCTCACGGATGGATGTCCATGGCAAGCTTGTCCTCAAGCTGCTTCTCTGCTAGGTAAAGAAGCATTGCAAGAAACCACAGTTTGGAATTGCGAGGGGTGTCCCAGTTCTCATTGGCTACCCCCTTAGTTCCCATTATTCTCATTTACATCTAGCTCAATGAGTTACCAGAGCAATTTAAGGTTATTATAGAATCCCCCAAAATGTTACTATCGGGCACCTTGCGGTGTTAAGTGGCACATTGCAGCATATTTTCCAATCTATTGCTGCATAGTTTCCAGAACATCAGCACTTAACACATTTTTTACTGTAAGCTTACACTTTACTGGTACAGGGTTATCTCTCGATCAACTAATCATGCCAACCTGTTTTAGGCCTGAGGCGTTCTATGACCAACTTACATATCTTACCGACCTAAAGCCTATAGATCTTGCGTTACAGCCTTATCTTACTTGTATACCTAACACATTTTTACCAATACATGCTTCTCAATCCTATACCCCTATAATACTATCCCACATATTCCTGCAGTTTAAATCTATTCATTAGACACTGATTACATATGGGATAACTACAACAATAGAAGCACTTGGTTTCCATTCACAGAGAGGACCTCCTGTGGAGTAGGGATGCTTCATGAAAGTTTGGTTCCTGTGAAGCCAGCCAGCTCTGCAACAGACTGAACTTTGGGGGCTGGGGGACCTACTTTATTAGATAGGAGAGATAATAGTTAAGTGTAGGAACTAGTTTGCCTTTTGTGGTTTTGTTTTGTATTGTAACCATTTGTTTCCATCACTATCTTTTCTAGTGGAGTCTCTATCCTTTCTTACAGAAACCTACTTATGTTTTATGATAAGTGCCCACTAGTGCTGCATGTTACACAGACAGCATTTACTATTTTTGTATTAAATAAAACTACCTGAAAAAGTGTCAGATAAATAAATTTAAAAGTTTACCAAACCGTGTTTTACATTTAAAACTAGCTGATCTAATAAACAAAGGAAATGTTATGTGTAGTTAATGAATTGAACTGGATGTTTCTGGTCACCACTGTCTTTCAAGATTTTAGAACTAGTAAGTCTCACCCTCTCACACCTAATTTTTATTCTTAGACTGGAAGAAGAAAACAAGCTTTCCTGCTTTTTCCGGTCCTAATCAGTGTCTCAGCTTTGAATGAACTAGTCACGGAAATAGCTGAATAAACTGCTGCTGCAGAAGAAGGTGCTGCTGCCAAAAGCTGGTTTAGCACTTCAACAAACCCTTGGCCACTGACTTCCACTAGTTCAGTGGTTTCATTTTCCTTAAAACCTGGCAGCAAACATGTACTGCTAACATTATTTTCTGTATATAATTGAACATTTGAACAAATGTAGTAAGTTTAGGCCTTAACATAGGTGGTTGGTTTCACATTTAAATAGATTAAAAAAAAAAAAAAAAAAAATGATAGATATGTATTTTCCCTGTCCACTGCACACACAACTCTCCCCTTACGGAGAGGCTGTGAGAAAGAACAAACCATATGCGACCGATGTGCTTAATGCACTCTTGGAAGGTGCTCAGATACTAGTGAGGAGCGTGGTATAAGAACCCATCTAGAACAGAATATATACATTCTCCCTCCCTCAGTTCTCATCTATAAATGGGGATAATACCTGGCCCCTCCACATTACCTGAAAAGGTAATGTGAGGGGTCAATAATGTTTAAGTGCTTTGAGATCTTTGGATGAAAGTCATGCTCTAGACTGAAATATTAGGGGAGGGAAATCAGAGATTCAAGAGGATCAGGGAGACATGTCTTTCCATCTGCCCCCCAGAATATCCCAGCTGAATGGGGTGCAAGTACAGAACAATGCAAAGGTGACAGAGCTAACTGGGTTGTGTCTCCTTTTATGTTCCCTGGATTCAGAAGCTAAGTCTGGTGGGGAGGGAGATCCTTTGTGACTTCTTATGAAATCAACATACCTAGGTGCTAAAACATGTCTTAAGGGCTCCTGATTAACAAGCACCTGTTGCAACAGGCTCGTCATCCCTTTGGGAGCAGCCCACACATTTTACTAAGGGTTGTGTTTTCTCTGTCCATTTGTCAGAGGTTATGCAAGGGTCAGGGGACATATTTAGGAACACAATCTCCAGCTACGATGGTGAGGAAAGTTTCTCCATTGCAGGAGAAAGTTTCCTGCTTTGTTCTAAGAAAAGGAGATCAAAGATCACCCTTCAAAGGATCTGACAGGATGTCAGCGCAGGACACGTTTGTGTTGGGGCTGGAGTGGAAGATATGAAGACAGTGTTCAGGACGGTTCTCTGGGTCTCAGGGGTGCATGGCTGTAGTTTCGAAAGCAGCTTTTCAGGCAACAAAAGGTATGTTCTGACCTGATGTTAACTAACATTGGTAAAATCCTGCTGTGGACAAGGCAGTTGCAGTTTTCACATGTAAGCTGGCCTAGCCTCCTCACTAGTGTTCACCTTGACTTGTTGGCACATTTGAAAACTATAAGCTGCTTTGTCTTCACTAGGATTTTACCTGGTATTAGCTAGCTGTAGTTAAACACCCCTTTATTTCCTAATGAAGAGAAGGCCTTTTTGTTCCATTCTCCTCCTCCATAAAATTCAGAGGACAACTTACCCACCTCCTGGGGGAGCTGTGAGGGTTAATTCATTAGTGTTTGTCTTGCACCTTGAGGTCCTTGGAGGGAAGGTGTGGCGGGTTCGGTCACAGAAACCCCCTTGGGACTGTCACCTGATATGCTGGATTTACCTCTGAACCCATTTTCCCTGCTAGCCTGGGACTCCAGAACCTTGCCTTGTTGAGCCAGACATGCTAGCCTGCTGCAACACAGACCCAGGTCTGGTCCACGCCCCCAAAGCTGCAGACTTTAACCAAAAACTGCTCAGCAGGTCACCTACTCCAGCACTCAGACACCCAGCTCCCAATGGGATCCAAACCCCAAATAAATCCGTTTTACTCTGTATAGAGCGTATACAGGGTAAACTCATAAATTGTCCGCCCTCTTTAACACTGATAGAGAGATATGCACAGCTGTTTGCTCCCTCTTTTGCATAAAGCATATTCCAGTTACATCATATTCACACTTTTAAATATTTTTTATAAAGTATATGGAGTGCAACGTCACAGAATCATCTGTTCTACTGTTAAATGAGTAATGTCTGAACACACAGAAACCGCCCTTCCCCATGGGAAGTGCAAAGGCACAAAACTTTTAAAGAAAAACTTTTATCAAACTTTCCCAGAGCTCAAAAGGTGTACATTTTCAATTAAGGATCAAGCTGGTTCTTACTGGAGCCAAACCGGTTCCCTGCTGCCCTAATTAGTGAATTCAAACTTTCCCCTTAGCCCCCCTGGCTCTAGCATAAAGAAGAAAAATGGTCATTAAACTCAGGGAGAGTTGCATAAAGATGGGGAGAAGCAGGACATATTTTGACTAAAGGAACCTCCGGTTGTAACTTTCCCACCTGATTTTATAGAGCTACTTTAAAGTCACAGCATTTGTGATAAACAAGCAGCTGGCTGGGCACAAACTAATAATTACAAGCCAGGTTTAAAGCTTATATGGGAGCATCCACACACAAATTACACTGGTTTAAGTAAGCCAATTTAAAGTAATGGGGTGCAATGTGTGTGTGCAGATAAGCCCTTTATCGGGAGGCAACAAAGTGATGTTTGTGCCTTGGCTGGCCAGTAAACATATCTGAAAGTGGTTTTTCCACTGCTTGCATCCGAAGAAGTGGGTATTCACCCACGAAAGCTTATGCTTCAATACCTCTGTTAGTCTATAAGGTGCCACAGGACCCTTTGTCGCTTCTACAGATCCAGACTAACACGGCTACCCCTCTGATACATATCTGAAAGGAGACTAATGGGTGTCCTATACAGCAGACAGTTCATGAGGGTCACAGGTAGAAAGGCATGTATGGGCATCATATCAGTGTTGTGGCAGGCGTCTTCTTGTCGGCCGAGGGCTCCGTTAAAAAGTTATGTGATAACAAAGCCTTTCCCCGTAGAGCTAAGCTTCTTCCTTATGTTACATATTTACAGAATTTTACTGTGTTAATTTTTCCGCCAGTGATTCATTTGTATGTCAATACACAGGTTTTTTTCCCCTGGTGCAATAACTTTTGCTCTATTTCCTTGCTGGTAATGACTCCACAAGCGTCTATATGACAAACTCCTAAAGATAGTTAACTAGTGCTTTGTAGCTGATTCACTAGCTTTGTGGGCAATTCCTCTAGAAGTGAACAGATCATGATAACTTCTATGGAGGTATTATTGTGTCATTCTAAAGAATGCAATAGCTCCCTGCTGGAGACCTGTATCAAATAATTTAAAAACCCTAGAGATCTTGGGTAAAATTTTCAAAAGTACCTAACTGACTTAGGCTGAAAGTCAACAGGACTTACACTCCTAAGTCACCTGCGTGCTTTTGAAAATGTTATCCTGTGTATTCTGTTTGGGTGCCACATTTTCTGCTGGGGTAAATGCGTAATGTGCCACTGAAGTCAATTCATGCCAGTAGAGTCTGGCCCAACAGATTTGCAGAGTATTACATTTCTTTAGAACCCTATTAAATGCTCCAGGACTGCTGCTTTTTTAGGAAGCATGGAAACGCCTTCCAGGAGCCTTGTACCTGGTGCATCACAGGATCTGGAGCCAGAGATGTTAGCTAACTGCCTTCAGGACTTCTGCACCAAAACATACACCACTCTTCCATTGAAAATCCTCCATTCAGTCACTCAGCAGTAGGATTAATGCCCTGTCTTGTAGCCTGCAGCCAGACTCATTTTCACTTACACACCCTGTTCCCTCTGAAAACATTCTTTGCCTTTTCATAGCCCCTTCCAGCGGAGGAGCTAAAAGCACTCCATGGTGATCTGTCTGGGGCAGGGACTCTCTTTGTTCTGGGTTTGTACAGCACCTAACACAATGGGGTGCTGGGCCATAACAAGGGCTCCTAAGTGTGATGCTGGCAGAATGGCCATGTCAGAGTGTATTCAGGTCAATTCATTGTGCACGTTGGATTATGTCATTGTGCATTAGTATAGATCAAAGTGATTCGTATTTGGGGTGTTTAAACTTCATAAAACTAATGGGATGTTACATGCTTTATTTATCTATGTGTGTCCTGTCGTAATGTAATAGCAAACATTTACATTGCAAACACCGCTTAACTATATAACTCATCAGCTATCAAGGAAGCCTTGTGGAATGCAAATGAAGGACTTTTCATCGGAAAAGTTGCTAATTCCAAACCAAATGGCCATTGTGCGTGATGACCTGAGGTCAGAGACTCACAGTGCATTCCTCCCTCACCGTCATCAAAGGAAAAGCCCAGGTGGGTAGAGAGACTGTCAGCTTGTCTTCTGTGAGAAGAAGATACAAGAATGGATCGAAAGAAAGCTCCTTCACCTCTGAAGGCAAGTACATTTACTTACCAGGGAAGTAAATGTACAGATGCAGAGATCCCCAGAGACAATCTGGGTACTCAAGACCTGTGGGAAACTGGCAGTTTATTACATCCCTGCCACCTTTTGGAGTTACAAACTGTAGTTCACCTTTACATGGTTTTTACCTTTTACCTCTCAATAATTCATTCTTTTTCTTAGCTAATAAACCTTTAGTTAACTATAGAATTGGGGGTCAGCGTTGTCTTTGGTGTCAGATCTGGAGTACCAATTGATCTGGAGTAAGTGACTGGTCTCTTGGGACTGGAAGCAACCTGATGTGGTGTGATTTTGGGGTTTAAGTGATCTTTTATCACAAAGTCCTGTTTGTCTGGGTGACAAGACAGACTGGAGAGTCTAAGGGTACGTCTTCACTACCCGCCAGATCAGCGGGTAGTAATCGATCTATTGGGGATCAATTTATCGTGTCTTGTCTAGACGCGATAAGCGCTCCCAATCGACTCTGGAACTCCACTGCTACGAGAGGCGGAAGCGGAGTAGACGGGGGAGCAGCAGCGGTCAACTCGCCGCCGTCCTCACGGCCAGGTAAATCGACCTACGATATGCCAACTTCAGCTACACTATTCTTGTTACTGGTGTGGTGAAATCTAATGATAGAACGTACCACCAGGGTGTGGTGTCTGCTCTTGTTGTCCGACGGTCTGCCCTGAGGTCGGCACTCTCAGTTGGGAGCCACTCCAGACAGTGTGACACTAGGCAATATAGTCATACAGAGAATAATAACAGCAATTATTTAATTAAGTCTCATCACAGCCCCGAGTATTATTACCGCCGTTTCACTCAGATTAACAGGCAGTTAGGAAGAGAGGTGCCTATTCAACAGGATTCACCGTGCCCTGTCTTTTAGATATAAATTAGATTTTAAAAGATGCACTGTTGGCAAGTCCCCAGCATTTCAAAGTTACAGGCCTTCGCTAAACCCAGCTGCTCTAAATTACAGGGTCAAGTAACGCTCTGATAGGGGGGAAGGGGGACAACAATGCAGAAACAAGAGCCCTCTGGTTACTGCCTCCAAGAAATATGTTCCCTAAGCAATTTTTCCAAACAAAGAGCCCTCAGTTTGCAGCAGTCTGTGTCATGTCCCTGGTTACTGAGAGCTCCTGAAATCAAAGCCCTGAGATTTGAGAGGGCGGGGTATGAACTCGTGCTCTAGGTGCATCTATTGGACGCTCATTAAACTTCAGAGCTGGTTGAGAAACAAAGAATAAGCAACCAAAGTTCCACTGGCCTCAACGTAAAAACTGCGATGGGCTATCTGGCTGCTTCTTTCATAGATTCCGAGGCCAGAAGGGACCATTGTGATCATCTAGTCTGACCTCCCGCATAGTACCAGCCAGTGAGCTGCCCCGAAATTATTGCTAAACAGATCCTTTAGACAAACATCCAGCCTAGATTTAAAATTTGTCAGTGATGAAGAATCCACCCCGACCCTTGGGAAACTGTTCAATGATTAATTACTGGACTGTTAAAAGTTTACACATTATTTCCAGTCTGAATTTGCCTAGCCTCAACTTCAAGTCGTTGGATCATGTCATCTGCTCGCCTGAAGAGCCCATTATTAAATATTTGTTCCCCATGTAGGTACTTATAGCATGTAATCAAGTCAAACTCCTACCCCCCCCCCCCAACCGGCTCTTTGTTCAGCTAAATAGTTAGCCTCAAGGAGCTCATTCACAATAAAGCAGGTTTTCTAATCTTGTCACCCTTCTCCGAACCCTGTCCAATTTATCAACACCCTTCTTGAATTGTGGGCACCAGACTTGGACACGGTATTTTAACAGTGGTCACACTAGCACCAAATTCAAAATAATCTCTGCTCCTCCTTGAGATTCACGTTTATGCATCAAAGGATCGCATAACCCGTGTTAGCTGCAGCATCGCACTGGGAGCTCATGTTCAGCGGATTATCACATACACATACACACCCCAAATCTTTTTCAGAGCCACTGCTTCCCAGGATAGATTCCCCCATCCTGTAAGTATGGCCTATGTGCTTTGTTCCTAGATAGATACAGTTAGCCATATTAAAATGCATATTGCTTGCTTGCACCCAGTTTACCAAGTGATCCCGATCACGCTGTATCAGTGACCTATCCTCCTCATTATTACCACTCTCCCAATTTTTGTGTCGTCATCTGCAAACTTAATCATCACTGCTTGTCCCAAAGTCCTGATCAGGATTTGACACCTTGTTCAATCCAGAACCCTTATTTAATATTTAAAAAAGGTGACAATGAAACAATGCCTGGCAGGGAGCTTAGAGATTCTTTGCTTGGTTGGAAGGTCAGATTGCACTCCAGTGGCAGAATCCCCAGCTGGCTGCAGTACAGAAAATCATGGCTAAAAAAGATCTGAAAAGCGACTTGTAACGAAGTGCCATTCTAATGGGTTACCAAGTAATTCACCAAAATCAGCAGATGGGCCCAAAACAGAGTGAACGAAATGGAGAGAAACAGAGGGGGGAGGAATGGGGTAAAAGAATGTTTTATAAGTCACTCTATGACAACAGGGTATTAGTATTCATTATTAGTTCTATTTTAATATTCATCAGTCATTTTATTATTGTTAATAAATAAATAACTAACATCATTCCTTTGCATTTCGAGAACTCATTTCATTCAGAGTCTGAACAGCTTTACTTATTCCTCCCATCACCCTGCGTGAGGTAGCCCAGTATTATCTCTGTTCAGCAAGTGGGAAATTGAAGGCAAAATTCTGTCCTGACCTGCACCCCGGAGAACCCACTTAAGTCCATGGGGCAAAAGGGGGTTGTAAATGAAGGCAGAATTTGGCTCAAAGTTTAACTGATCTGCCCAATGTCACACAGTGAGTCAGTAGCAGAGGTGGGACTGGAACCCCGGAGTCCTGATGGTTAATCCACTGCGCTATTCACTAGACCACATTCCTTCCCTTACAGGGAAAAAACTCAAGAGTTTATATTTTTATTTTTGATTGAATTAAAGCGGCTCCTTTTCCCCTGGAGGTAAGGTGGGTCTCCTGGCTCCCTTGGAGCTGTGAAGGCCTCTTCATTTCCCCCTTTACACTCCTGGCCACTCTCTAGTTCCCACATTGCACAGACCAGTCGGCACATACTGTTTTTTCGCCAACCAGAAGGAGGCACTCTGGAGTAGAACAAAGCAGTTGTCGTCCCCCATGGAGAGTTTTGTTACATCCTCTTCTCCTCCATGCCTATCTAATGCAGCCAGTTTTGTTTTTAAAGCAGTCAGACATATTTCTGTGTCCCCACTCCTGTAAAAAAAAAAAAAAAATCCAAGTCCAGGAAGTAGAGAGATGATCATTTTGGATATTAACTATGCACTACTGAGATCACTCTGGCCTCCAGGCATCCCCTCCGCTGTGTTTAACTACTGTAATACCATACTGTAAAGTGTGCTGGGAAAGTCCCCTCTGGCCACCCTTCTTTCAGTAAGTGTAACACCCTACTCCCGGGACCAAAAACAAACCAATCAAACAAACAAATCCATCCACAGCACCTAAATCTAACCAGGAAAGATAGTAACGAGTATATTTCCTCATTGGTGTCAAATAAATTTCCCCACAAAAATGCACCCACATAAAGGGGGGGGGAAATGAGTGAAGCCCCCTTTAAACAAAATCAGGCCTAGAGCATATTTGGAATCCAGGTCAGAGCCAACCAAACCAGGAGGTTTAGAATGCTGGTCAAAGATGAGCCTCCAAACCTTTTGGAGGGTGGCCCGTTGCCTACTGGAAATGTTACTTTGCACGGTGCTAACTATCTAGTATCCAAGGATAACACTCTGCCAGGGAACTTTATGTTGTACAGGAGCTTTCAGACAAATTGCCCCCCCCCCCCAATATTTTGCAGAGTTCATAATGCAATAGAATTAACCCTACCAGCAGAAGGCCATTTAGAAGCTTGGGCATAGGGGCGGGGAGAGAAAGATATTTTCAGCAGAGAGAAAAAATGAGCTGGAAGAAGGACAAGATGGAGAAGTACAGGAAGGCTGTTTCCAGATGGTGAGGGTGGCAGAGGAGAAGGCTTCATGCCCAGGGAAATGGAAGAGGCTTGTGCTAGATGAATAGGTGGAGAGGAAAAGGGGGCAAGGACCCACCGCAGAATGCTCTTATGTTATGTAGCTTCTTGCAGGGATATTCCCCTGAGGTCAGCTAGAGACGCTCTTAGACAAGACACAGAGGCTGCCGCAATGAGTGCTGTTGAGATGATCCTCACTATCTAAAATGCCAGGGGGGTTACAAACGAGGACTCCATAGAGACTATTCCGGCAGGTACCCTGGCTGGAGTGAAATACTATTTCTACAGCAATCACAATAAAAGACAGCGCTTCACCCCATGTCAGATCAGGGGTTCTGTCTGGAGATGAGGGACCTGTAAGCAACCTATGACACTCCTCGTCTCAAGATTCAGGCCTCTGTTCCCCCAGTTGGACGAGGCCCATTTCTCAGGTCATTACACGCATTCTTGCAAGGGTTAAAGACACTTCCAAAGTCAGCGGCTGGAGGGCAGTGTAAGTACACATCTCATGTTTGAAACGGTCTTCACCATTTGAAATAGGCTCATCCAACCCTGGGTAGGAGAAACCCATCAGTCTTCTCATTGGCTTCAATGGGCTTTGGATTTGGCCCCCAGAGAGGGTGAATGGTTCTGTACTACTTGACTTGTACTGAGAGACTCTGCAGACAGACTTTGTTTCTTCACCTGGTATTTACTGTTGTTTCAGCTGTCTTGAAATGGGAAGAGCAGGGATTTTGCTCATCAGGAAGAACAGGGTTTGTAAAATTCCCTTGGGTCTTCGAACTGAACCTCCTGGAGGTGTGCAGAATTTTCCTTCACTCAGTCCAGTTAGTGTGTCTTTATCCTACGCCCACACGCCCTAGTGCTGGGATCGCAGTTAGACTTTGGGCAGATCAGCGCACACAGTAATTGGTCCAGTCTTGCATTAACGGTTTTTCTGGTGTTCAGCCTACCTGTGTCCTCTCTTAGCTGATGTCAGGAAAGGCAGTTAGGTGATGGGATACCAGGACTGAATAGTTCTACAGCACAGTGTGATCCATTGTCCATTAGCATTTCTGTAGGACTAGCTAAACGTTTCCTGCGGGGAAACCAAACATATATCTGCTCACCAAGAAGGGAAGAGTGTAGTTAGTGGTTAGAGCAGGGGACTGCAAGTCAGGACATCTGGGCTGTAGTTAGGGTGACCAGATGTCCCGATTTTATAGGGACAGTCCCGATTTGTGGGTCTTTCGTATTTAGGCTCCTATTACCCCGCACCGCCTGTCCCAGTTTTTCACATTTGCTGTCTGGTCATGCAAGTTGTAGTCCCAGCTCTGCTGCTTACTCACTGTGAAGGTGAGTCATTTCAGCTCTGTGCCTCAGTTTCCCCACTGGTAAAATGGAGAAACACTTCTCTACTTCTCTGGGGTTGAGGGTTGCATGGGCTAGCTAACTAACTATTTACACAACACACACCATGGGCTAGCTAACTATTTATACAACATAATTACACTGGTTCTACAGCTGTGGGCACTAAGGGATGAAGTGACTCCCCTCCCCAGAGGTCATCGAGTGAGTTAGTGACAGAGCCAGGAATAGATTAGGAGAGAGAAAGTTGTATCCACCCAAACAGCTCCTTCCATCTCCTGCCTGACTCACCTGCTCATGCCAAAATGCCAAGGAGGCATTGTGATGTCACATGATGCTGTCATCATATTTCACCCTGGGCTACCACAGCATCCGTGGCTAAGGGCTCAGGACTGTGTAGGAGCCACATCAAGTCTATACAATTAACTCCCGCCCTCTCCATCAGTCCATCATTGTACTGATCCAGTAACAGCCCAGCCCTAGGGCAGGAGCCAGGGAGATTGTTCTGGACAGGCTCGGTACAGCTTATAAACAAATTTAGCGTATTGTTTCCTTTGACTGCAGGACGTGAAGGGGGAAGAGAGATATTTATTTCACACTCTAAATAGCAGCGTCAGCGGTGAAAGACTCATCTTGTGGCCTCCGTTTAAAAACCCTCTTTCATGGCACTGCCACAGAAGACCAAGCCTTTAGCACAGGCCAAGCACAGGAAAAAGAGCCACCTAATGCTGGTGTTCTACTGGAAAAAGAACAAGCAAGGGAACAAACTGCCCTCTCCTCCCTCGGAACCTTCCACATCTTCACCTTCTCCTCGTCCCACTGAGACCACTGCCCCTAGCAGCAGCACCCAGCCCAACGTGCCTGGTGGATCTAAGCTGAAAGCACCCCGCAAGAAGAAAGGCAGCCCAGCTTCATCCAGCTGGCCTGCCCCAGAGGACGGAGCTCTGTCTGGCCTCCTGGGGGGGGCCCCGTTTGTTGTGGCCGAGAATAGGTTCAAGAGGAAAGACTGCCCAGTCTGCCAAGACTCCATGGGCAAGAAGAGGAGGTATTCAGGTTCAGCTGCCAGGGTAAGGGCAATTGGACGGGGCAGGACTGAGTAAGGGGTCAGGGAGTTTTCTTGTCACCGCATAGGGATGGTTGAAGGGGGATCAGAAATTGTCCCTGAGGAATAATTGATGGAAGGGGGATCATTTCCCCGACAGGAATGGGTGGGGGAGGTCAGCCTCCCAAGGACGGAATAATGGCGATGCCAGGGGAAAGGTTGATTGAGGGGTGGGCAGGGATTAGGCCAAACGAGTGGCTGGTGGGGATTACGGGTGGGTGGCAATGGAGGACAGGAATTGGAGGCTGGGCCCCACATGGGAAGAAGGTAGGCGTTCCAGATCCAGAGAGAGAATGCCGTGCTTCTGTAGATGTCCCGTGTCTGTAATATTCAAAAGAGGCCGCTTCCATGAGAGCCAGTGCTAATGTGGGAAGCATGAACTACCTATATAGCAACTGCATATCTAGAAGTCACACCCCACTAACCTCAAGAATGGCTGGTGACCGATGCAAATCCTTCTGAGAGTCTGTATGACCTCCAAACCCCTCCCAACCAAATGGCCACTCACCTTTTCCTTTACTTCCCACCCCCATTCTCTTCACTTTCTTCCTCCATTCCTGGTACATTTCCCATTTGTCCTCAAAAACGGCCAGATTAATTTCACTTTATTTGCAGACCCTTGCAGGGATTCTTAGCTTGATAGATGACCCAGCTAAGGCTGAGCTACAAACCCTGTGATCATTAACCATCCTTGTACATCCAGTTTGCAGGCTCCACATTCACTCCTGGTCAACTTTTCCTCCTCTCCTCTGGGGAGAAAAATTCTTGTGATTCCAGTTCTAACCCTCCAAACAAACTCATCTAGCCAATGCATTTTAATGAGGCTTCTACGGGCTGGACGTATTTTTCTTTGTCTTCAGAGTTCCCATTAAGAGCTTTGGAATGTTAGGACATGTCTACACTACAGCAGCACAGGTCCAATGCTGCAGCTGCCCCTCTGTAGCGCAGATGCTTCCTTCACTGACGGAAGGGGTTTGTCCATCAATGTCGGTAATCTACCCGCTTGAGAGGCAATAGCTAGGCTGATGGAAAAATTCTTCCATCATCCTAGCTGCACCTACAGCGGGGGTGAGGTCAACCTAATTATGTCACACCAGGTGTGTGATTTTTTTTCCACAGCCCTGAGCGATGTAGCTAGGTTGACCTAAGTTTTAGGTATAGACCAGGCCTATGGCTCTCTCATAAATCCATATTGTTTCTGGAGTATAAATGTCCTTGTTTGTTCCCTTAAATATGGTGCTAGACCAGGGGTTCTCAAACTTTTGTATTGGTGACCCCTTTCACACAGCAAGCCTCCGAGTGTGACCCCCCCCCATATAAATTTAAAACATTTTTTATATTTCACACTATTATAAATGCTGGAAGTGAAGCGGGGTTTGGGGGTGGAGGCTGACAGCTCATGACCCCCCAGTAATAACCTTGCGACCCCTTGAGGAGTCATGACCCCCAGTTTGAGAACCCCTGTGCTAGACTGAACAAGCTGATTTAAATGCAAGCTGAGTGGAAAGGGCTGTTCTATCACAGTCTTAATGTGATTGCAAATCCTTTGGCTTTCCTGACCCCAGGTTAAGAAGAAAATGCAACCTTCAAATTGTCCACTCAATACAGAAGAACTGGGGCGAAACACGTGGGCTTTCCTTCACACCATGGCAGCATATTACCCGGATCATCCCAGCAACACCCAGCAACATGAGATGGCTCAGTTCATTGACTTACTGAGCAAGTTTTATCCTTGTGTAAAGTGTGCAAAAAATCTAAGGAAAAGGTGAGTCCTTGTGGAATAAGGTCTAGTCTGCTCACAAACATGCACCAGTTTAACTAAACCAATGCTAGACTTTAATTGGATATTCTTATTTAAGTTTAGCTTAAACCTGTTCTTGCACTGGTTTACATTTAAATTGGTTTAAAAAAAAATCACACCTTACATTAAACCAGTGCAACCTTGCATATGGACAAGCATCAAGACAATCTACATGCAGGAAGCTGGCTTCAGGCGCTGGTCTCTGTTCATGCGGAATGTAAATCAACCTGTTTCCCAGGGGTGCAGATGCCTTTTCACCATCCCCAAATGATATATTCGGTGTTTAAATGCATCATAAGACATATCACGAGTAACACGCAACTCCTGAGACAGCGCAGGCTCTGTGGTGGGGAATCCTGTTGCTCACAGGAGCTAACAGACCTGAGAGCACTCCTCCAGCAATGGTGTTTTCAGTGCTTTTGAATGGGTTCCAGTTTATCACAATCTGTGAGAACCTGTTACAAACACTGTGGATACAGTCAGCCTGTGTCCTGCTGGGGAAACAGTGACTTTCAGCTTCTAAAAACAACCTCTATCCAGCAAGTAAAATAATCGGTCCCATAAGCTTAACCAGCAGGAAAACATTTGAGCAAGCCTGGTATATATTCCCTCCTCTAGAGGGCAGTGTTACACCTACTGTAAACTGGAGCCTATTCATTACACACAATGGGAATTGTATTATTGTAATAATAACTATTATATATAATTATTGTTATTATGATTACGGTAGCACTCAAAATGTGTTATGTGCTCTCCAACTATAGATGAAGGCCTAGTTCTTGCCAGACAAGTGTATGACACCAAGAAGGAGAGGGCGGGGGTTTGTATTGGAGACATAGAGACTGGTTTAGGAAAAAAAAAAAAAATTACAAGGAGCCCGTAATACACAACATCAGCTAAATGTTATTAAATCTGCCAACAGGTTCTCCCCTGTAAGGAGTTGATCAATGGGAATATTTTAAAGTATTAGTGAGCTCCGAGAATGTGATGGTTTTCGCAGAGGCAAAGCAGTTTGGACAAAGGCATCCAAACTTTACCTAGCTTGGGTAGCATCAATAACTTACCAGGAGCCTGAAGGGCTATAAAACGGAACAGATTGCAGACACCTCATCATTAATTAGACTTATCAGTTATTAAGATATGGCATATAGAGGAGACAAGAATCTGCATGGTGTGTTTCACCTTGATGAGTTGAGGTTGCTCAGAGCAAGATGGAGCACGGGACCTATATTTTCTGTAAGAACAATTTCTGTATTGAAGATGGGGTTGGCCTCTGGCCACCTCTATAAACTCTGCAAGCACTTTAGCGACTCCTTGTTTGGAAAGTGAAATCAGTGATTCTGGACTGGAGTAAGTAGTGCTTTGAATCTTTTCCACCTCTGCAGCTTAAGCATAAAAAAGCCGGACACCAGCAATAGAAAGAAGCTATGCCAGTGGATGTGCCTGCTTCATAACGATGTGAACAAGATGCTGGGCAAACCCGAGTTTGACTGCTCCCAGATGGATGAACGTTGGCGAGAGGGCTGGAAGGATGGTTCTTGTGTCTAGTTTATGGAGATGCCATTGGAAATAAGACTGATGTTATAATGATTTAAATACAATTAGAACTGAACCTGGTGCAATATAATTAAAAATAATACAAGTAAACATATGTGTACATGTATCTGAAATGTCTTTATTTTCTCAAGAAGCTTCCTATTTTCACCTGGAACTCAGAGAGCTCATTCCCCAAGTGAATTCTCAGGGGAAGAACCCAATTTTAAGTGATTATGTAGCTGCTAAGACTAGGACTTTAGGCCAGTCATGGGAAAAATATTCATAAGTCATGTCAGAAATTGTGACAAGTTTTATCAGATCAAGCCTTTAAATATTCCATAAGTCCGATGATGTCAACATGTTAATAAATGTTTAGAGGAGCATGACCTTAAGTTGTGTGTTCCATTTTTTTGTTTCCTTTCCTCAGCATCTCAGACCAATTAATGGGGACTGCAATAATGAAATCACCTTTAGCCTCAATTAAGTTTTTGAGCACATGGGGGATTGTAACATTTTTGTTTAAAAACTTAAACATGGGGCTCTTCCTGCTAACTACAAACATGGCTTTACATGGTTATCCTGTATTGTACACACTCAAACAGCTTTATTTTCCTAAACCAAGCAAAGGCACAAAGCTTCAGTGAGCATCACATCCAAACCAAATTTCAAACTTCAGCCATTTTGGGTAGCCCTGTCTAAAACTCAGATAAATTAACCAAAATTTTGTAAATGAGAAAATATTATGTTTTTCCACCTATGGCAAGAAAGGGATGAAAAGATTTTATTCAAAATCAGTCTTTACTGCTCAGATTCTCACTACAGACAAATCTATGTAGGCTCCTGTGGATTCTTTTATCCTGTTAAAAATCAGTCTGGTCTATAGGCCCATAGAACAATGGTTCTCAAACTTTTTTTTCCACGGACCACTTGAAATTGCTGAGGGTCTCAGCAGACCATCTAATGATCTTTCCAAATGTTGTTTGTACTGTTAGCTAACTATTGTAAAGTGCTTTGGATAAAAGTGCTATATAAAAAAACATCATAATTTTAAAGAAATTGTTCTACAAATAAAAAGCACAGAACTCATATTTTAATATCAGTAGTCTTACCTTTCTAATGCGATGGATGTGCCCTCTCTCCCACACCATGGCAGCCCCCGAGCTGGTGCTGGGAAGGAAGGCTGTCTCTCCCCAGTAGCTGCAGCCCAGGAGCTGGGGAAAGTCGTCTCTTTTTTCTGGCCACCACAGCCCTGCATATCCCAGATTTGCCCCACTCCCTCTTCTCACACCACTAGCCTCTCCCACTTAACCCTTATTCCCCACAAGGCCATCACCTCACCTTACATGTGCATCTTCTCCAGAGTCCAGGCACCTAATTAGTGGAGCCACGCCTGCACGGCTCCAGTAATTAGGTGGGTGGTCCTTCATTCTCTTGTGTGCGGCCACCCAGGTCCACACCTTAGAGGGAACTATCTGCAGACCACCTGAACGGAGCTTGCAAACCACTGGTAGCCAGTGGACCACAGTTTGAGAACCTCTGCCATAGAAGACTATGGGAATCTTTCCATTGATTTTAACAAGCTTCCAATTAGGTTCTATAGATTGAATAAATCTAAATATTTCTAAGGCACTTAAATAGTGGAGGAAGCCTCCTCTGTTTACCAACTAATTCCAAAAGTGAGTGCTCACATGGTTATGCCAGCCTTTGGTACATGTTAGTGAATGTTTCTATTTTTTCCTGTCTCTTAAATTGGGAGGAGCACGGAATGGGCATCTGAGCAAACAGATGCTGGTGCTTAGCTTTAAATGCATGAGCAGCCCCCCAGGTTCAACACACCAAGTATGTGTGTGACGGATTGGGCCTCTAGACTACTCTGGCATGGCCTGGGGCTCCAGTTTTCATGGTAATTTTGAGAGTTGACATTTCAGTTTTCACTCTCTGTAGCAGGTACTCTAGGGGGGCTAAGCCCAGGGGAAGCGGGCACAGAGCGCTGCGGTTTTACCACAGAAAGGGAAAACCCCCAAGAGAAAATTTTCTCGTTTTCTTTTCTGTTTCCTTCGCCTCTTCCTCCCTTTCATCCCTCACTCCGAAGCATCTCTCCCGCCTGCCAGGCCGCCGCCCCAGCCCAAGGCTAGCAGTTGCAGCGGTGGTGAAGAAGGCCACCCGGCCCAACATGCATTGCGGTTCCAAGATGGCGGCGCCCAGTGAGCGCCGAGGAAACCCGGCTTCTGGCCCGTCTGCCGGCCCCGGCTCTTTCCCTTTCCCCCTGCCCGGGCCGCCGGGCGCCGGGGCGGAGGCGCAGCCCAGGAAGAAGCCGTGCCGGGCCTGCACGGATTTCAGGAGCTGGATCCGGGAGCAACGGAAGCAGACGGCCGCGCAGAGCGGGGTGAGGGGGCGGCCGGGGAGCAGCGCCCCAGCGCGGGAGGGGCTGTGAGGAGAGATGAGCCCCAGCGATCCCCATTCCTCTCCCGCCGCGAGGGGGAGGATGGTTCCCTTCACGAGTTCCCCATCCCCTGTAATGTGCCCCTTGGAAATGACCCCTCTCCAGAATCCCTCTCTCCCTACAGGCAGTGGTTGGCAGGGAAGTACGAATGAGCCCCCTTCCCCCCCCCCCTCACTTAGTGAGGGAGGGGGGCATATGAGTGAGACACACACTTCCCCAGGACTCCCCTTACAGGATAGTATGAATGAGATGAACCCCACCCCGCCAGCACAGCCCTTCACAGGCTATGGTTGATAGAGGTAGGAATAAGACACCCTCTCAGCACTCCCTTTCACGGGCAATGGTTGATGGGGGAATACGGATGAGACACCCCCCCAAAAAAAAATTGCCTTCACTGGCAATGGTTAACAGGGGAGTACAACTGAACCCTGCCCAAACTCCCCTTCACAGGCTATGGTTGACAGGGTAGGAATGAGACACTCCCCACCCAGAACCACCTTTTCACATCACCATGGTTGATGGACAGAAGGAGTATGAGACTGTAGGCAAGTTACTTAACCTCTCTGTGCCCCATCAACAAAAAGGGGCGTAATCATATTTGTCCACCTCATTTAAGGAGGTTTAATTAGCTAATATCTGTATGGGCCTTGAATTGAAGGTGCACTAGAAACACAAAGCATATGGGGTTAGTGTAAGGTATGTTCATTTTTTACCCCGAGAACTAATGTGCACATATAACCCTCTTGTTTTTCTGACCCAGGAAGCATATGTTGAAGAGGAAAAGGAGAAGCCTCCAGATTGTCCTCTAGACAGAGAAGAACTTGGGAGAAACACGTGGTCTTTCCTTCACACTATGGCAGCATATTACCCAGATCACCCAAGCAATTCCCAGCAGCAAGATATGACACAGTTCATTAACTTATTTTCCAAGTTTTTCCCTTGTGAAGAATGTGCAGAAGATCTGAGGGAAAGGTGAGTCTTTTAAAAATATATCTACAGGTAAGAGATCAACCTAAAGTGTTGGACTCTAATGGTCTGGTTTGCAGATCAACTTTTCCAGTAGTTGGAATCTTTATGCCTATTCTGCATTGTAATTTGTGTTGCAAAAATATAGTTTTATGATTGAATAAATCATAAACAAGGACACAGGATATATATATTCAGAGGACAAACACTGTACTGCTGTCGGACAGCACAGTAGCTCCAAGAACTAGTGAAAGGAGTTTTGTTTGTTTGCTGGTTTGAATCTGGCTCATAAGAATGGCCACACTGGATCAGACCAAAGGTCCATCTAGCCCAGTATCCTGTCTTCCAACAGTGGCCAATGCCAGGTGCCCCAGAGGGAATGAACAGAACAGGTAATCATCAAGTGATCCATTCCCTGTCACTCATTCCCAGCTCACTACCCAAATTCTGCTCACTATACAAAATGTTCTTCTGAGCCCCAAAGGGCAGCCACATTGCCAGGTCAATATTAGGTTGGATCTTACCCAAAATACCACACTGCCAACCAATCCTTTAGTGTCTAAAACTAAAGGTTTATTATAAAGAAAAAAGAGAGAACAAGAAGAGAGTTGTTAAATGGTAAAGCAATTAGGTACATACATAAGACTACAAAGTCCATCTATCAGGTTCTTAGCAGTGTTGGTGAGTTCCCTGGCTTGAAAGTCCCTCTGGAACGCGTCCACAGCTTGGATGGGTCATTCAGTCCTTTGTTCAGAGCTTCGTTTGTAAAAAAAAGTTACTCCAGAGGTAAGAAGCAGGAATGAAGACAAAATGGAGAAGATGCAGCTACTCTTTATATTCTTTTGTCATGTGGCTTGTACTTCCTTTGTCCCAAACACAAGCTTCACAGCACATGGCACGGAAAAGCCTTGGAGTTCTCTGTCCACAGGCATGCCCCCTACATACCTTGCTGACTCATAAGGTGTATCCCCAGGCTCCTTTCCATGGCTTCATTGTACCACTGATGACAGGCTAGGCAATGCTGATGCCAATCTGTCTGGGGGTGTCACCCAGAAACCCAGCTCAAGTTTTAAAATACAGATATACCACACATATCTATAATTCACAATAAAAAGGTGATACAAACATATAAACAAGATTATCTTACTTGGCCAATCATAACGTTTTAACAGATACCAGCTTGCATGTCATATCTGGTTAGATTCCTTGCAATTTTATAATATTGGCATTAACAATATTATAAAGTGTTCCACATATTCCATACAGCATCACACAAAGCTAAGAATCTCTGGTATCAAATCAATATCCTAACCTAGCAGGAAAAGTGAACTGCATGAAGAAGTTTATAGAAGTGTTTGCGTGCTTCTTTCAAAAGGTGACTAAAGATTCAGTACAGAGCTTCATATTTGTTATGTGGAGATGAGAAATCCTCGTCTTTCACCAGAGCAAACAGATCTTAAAAAGCTACTCCAGTAATGATATTTGTACTGCTTTGGAGTTGGTACGAATTTATCACGATTAGCAGCTGCATAATGCAGATTCTGTGGTTGCTAGCCAGCCTGTGTCACATTGGGGAAATAGAATAAATGATTTTGAGCTTCCAAAAACAGCCTTGCCTCAGTGACTGAAAGAATCAGCTTATGCTAGCTCAGGCAGTCGAAGGAATGGCTGAATACAATACATGAGGAGGGCTGATATATATTCTGTCTGCTAGAGGGCGGAGCTTCATCTTCTGTACCAAGCCAATTCATTACCCACAAATGGAATTATCTAGTGCAAAAAAGATAGTTTTGTATTTGAGAGCTCATTAGTGACTAAAACACCTTGATGGAGCCCAACATAGAAAAGATGCTCGTTATTATTAACTTAATTTGCCAAGAGATTCTCTCAAATCAAATTATTTATGAGCCTGAATACTTTTTGCCATGGATAAACTGTTTTGATTGGCATTTCATTTTTTCCCAACCAAGGATGTGACTGATAAGGAGCTTAGGAGTGCACCGAACTCACATGCATCCACGCCAATTGCAGCCTTTAATGTGGAGGTGCAGCCTGCAATGAATACAGATCTCAGTATGCTGGCCTTTATGGTCTCTGTGAGACATCTCAAAATAGAGGATGAGGGAGGCTTTGATCATCTGCGGGCCACACACCTGCTTTGGAGAGTGAAATCAGTGCCTATAAAGTAGTAAACCGCATTTGATTCCTCTTCCCTCTGCAGATTACGCACAAATCAGCCTGATGCCAGCAGCAGGAATAAGTTATCCCAGTGGCTGTGCCTGCTTCATAATGACATCAACAGGAAGTTGGGGAAGTCTGAATTCAATTGCTCCCGGGTGGATGAACGCTGGAGAGATGGTTGGAAAGATGGGTCTTGTGATTAATCAGTAGAGACTCTACAGGAAATCAGACCAATTCTAATATAATAAGAATCATCCCTGATGTGAACTCAGTACAAGGAGATGCAGCTAAATAGTTTGTGTATGTGGTTGACATGACTTGTGGAAATAAATGTGTCTAAAAGACAACTCAGAGATCTCCTCCCAACAGAATATTGTTTTAGGGGGTAACTAATATATGGTCATGTAGCTGCTGGGACTGGAACCATACCCGTGCCACAGGAACGGCCAGAAACTTGCAAAACTCTGACACTGTGACAGTTCACAGTAAGGAAAAGTCTCTCAATTTCTCTAGTTCTAGGGGCACCTCGTTACTGCTGTTCCTTTCACTTTTTACATAGTCCTAGGCTCCTCCTCGTCTACATTTTTGTTTATCTGCAAACATTGCCTTCAAGTTTTAGGCAGTGCCTTTCTTCCTCTGTGTCACTTCAGCCTGTTCTGCTGGTCTTACAACTGGCAGCCCCACTACAAATCCATAAGTCTGCTCCATTCTGTGCCCACCATGTCATCCTTGATCTCTTCTTCCAAAGTCCATGACCTGTTGTCTATTAATGCTATTTAACCATTAATTCACCTACCGCCCACTCACTTGCTAAAAGGCCTCAGGGCAAGGAGATATTATTTAAACATTAAAAATCATGGAATCCAGGCCTCTCATTCCAGCCATGATAAATATCCTCATTTTGTATGTTCCTTTGTCTAATCTTCCAAGAGGGCATTGCAGGAAGAAAAAAGAAAGAAGCACAAAAACCTCAAGTAGAATGAATGGCACAAATCAATTAGCTGAATTTTAAACATTGTGATTTGATTGCTAATTGTTTGGGCTCATTGGGAGCATGATGCAAGAATTCCCACAAAACCACCTGCTTTTAAAGTATATATTTATTTTTAATCTCTGCTGTGAACTTTTGTTGTTTGTAGAAGTGGTTGCAATGATGTGTGTGTGTGTGTGTGAGATCTGGTTGTAATGAAGCCAATTCAGATGAGTTTTACATATAAGAGTGGTAAAATACTGCCTGTGTTCTGAAATCCTTGATAGATAATCAGACTGGACTGGTCTGTATGCTCCTAAGGTGAAATTCTCCCTTGAGCAGGCCTCTGCTCTAAGTTCTGTGTCTTGTTAGTCAGTCTTAAATAATATCTAGGCCCTGCATTGTGGACTTAAAGTGGTGCATGGTGTGATATTCACCCCTAGTAACTGGTCACATTCCATACTGTGTAGTGGGCCTCAAGGTCTGCACTACTGTATCAGTATATTCTTGAGAGGATGTGTGAGAGAGAGAATTTCCGATGAAAGTGAAATAAAAACAGGTTGTTTAAAATACTTAAGTTGCTTTGCTGGGCTTTGTCTATGTAGACAAATATAAACTGTTTGCATACTATCTTGCAATAATTCTATCTTTAATATCTTTTTTCCTTAAATTTATAAGGATTTCTGGGTACCAAATGGTCACGTGACATTGTGTGAAATGTGACAGTATCTTCTGGGTCTCTATTTTCTGCTGATGCTTTAAAATTGTTTGGGGTTTTTTGGTGAGCATCCTAAATGTGTCGTCTTATGAACTACTTCAACATAAGCAGTGATTTATGGAAGTAGATCGGAGGTGGCATGGAAATTGTAATGGGTGGTGTCTCTGTAAGTGAAGGGGGGGTTAATACCGTCTATCAGCAAACATCTGATCCCGAGACTATGGTACCAAGGGCTCCTTGGAGAACGTGTAAACAATCAAAGCTTTGAGAGCGTTCAGATGATTAGACCCTCTATTACCCTTTCAAGCCAGACCTGTTAAAACAATACCATACTGTGGTTTTTTCCAAGTTAGTTGCATTCAGCAGGCGGTGTATTTTATCTCACGGTCTGCAATATTGATGCTATGTGTAACCTTTCATGCTAATTAAACTGAAGCTTGATTTCATATTATTTTTACGATTTAACTGAATTGGGACTTCAGGACATGATTCAGGTTATTAAAAAAAGCTCATCGGTGTGTGTTTAGCTTCTTGGAACCAATACATTCCAAATATCTCAACCTCAGAATCAAATATTTACAATAGTGTGAAATTCATACCTGTGCAGAGGATCAGCGCAAGGCCTATGCACCACTAACATCCCTCTGCAGACCTCAAAACAGTGCTTAAGTCAATATCCTCAGTTAACATCTGCCTAGTGCATTTGCTCATCAGCAAATTCTGGCTACTTGTTTGTTAACAGGGCAGATTGTAACCTCGCTGAGTGGTTAGCTGGTAACAATAGCAAGTGTCTACACTTTACAGCAAAATGAAAATAAGAAAGAAAAACTTGTAGCACCTTAGAGACTAACAAATTTATTTCAGCATAAGCTTTCGTGGGTTAGTACCCACTTCATCGGATGCAGGACTCCTTTGGTTTGTCATGTATTTCTCAGGCCTAATTTCATATCTGTGGTTTTGCTTCGTGGTCTTTTTTCCTCATTGTAGGTCGTATCTAACATTTTTATCCTATTTGTCCAATTTCTTTAGGATGTTTGTAGTCATGTAGGGAGGGGAAAAGCATGAGGTTTTTAATCTTTTAATGCATATGATAAATGTAGTTCTAAGAATCAGTATTCCTATCTATTTCCTATTGATATCAAAATAGGACAGATTATTTCACCTCTTATTTCTCCTCTCCATGGGGCTTTATGAAGAGAACAGATCTCCTAGCCTACGTTTGTATCCCCATCTGAGAAACAGTAAATGGAATTGAACCCATTCCACAGGGTTATTGGAAGGCATCATTAATGCCAGTAAAGTGCTGTCATTCCCTTCAAAAGGGGCCATAGACATGAAGTTATTCTGTAGACAAGGTTCTTGCCTGTCAACTTTTGCCCTAATTTGGCTAAGGGTGGAGTACCTGCTACTCTCAATGGGAGAAAAATTGTGGATTCAACACACCCTTTCAGGATCAGACCTGTAACTGCACCACAGAACAACTGAAGTGTAGCAAAACTCAAGCAGACAGGTGTCCAGAGTTTTCATCCATAGTGGCTAGTAGCCTACGTAAAGGGGATATTTCATGTTAACTACATTCAAGCTGCCTTGCCTCAAGCTCCCCTGTGCTGCTGCCAGAATGAGGGAGGCTGCAGCCCCAACAGGACTCCCCATTATGTGATGAACTAGGGTGAGGAGAGGCAGGTGCTCCTTAATGATCACCTGGGCCATAATGCCAACACTGCTCCTTGCAGCGTTTAGCATCACAAATGACGTGCTGCTCTCACCCGCCAGTTTGCATTCACAATGGGGGTGAGGCTTACAGAACAGAGATCAGGGAGAAACAAGGGAATCGTCTAACGAATAAGGCAGCTCTGCCTCCCATTGCTGGCAAGTAATCTGTGGGGCTGCGGACTGAAGCTTTGGGAGGGACAATGTCTAAGATTTCCCCAAGGATTAACTGTTCCTGTGCAGCGTATTGGGTGTAAATATTCTCCTTTACAACTAGAGCCCTGGGGATAGCTCTACCCACTGATTTTTTTTTACCCTTTAAACCTGTGTCAGCGAATGTAAGGAATCTCCTCTTCCCTGCTGCAATTTCATGATATCCCTCTTATGCTGACTGCTGCAGACAGGGAATATGCTCCGTGCTTTTAGTTAGTTATTCATTTGTTTAAAGTGCTGGCTTCCTAGCCCTACAAGCCTCTTTTGCCTGCAGCACAGCGGATGGCAATGCAAGCTCCCCCTCCACTGTGCATTGATGTGGAGGGTCTGCGTGCCGGAATGAAAGCGCAAGCTCTGTCTCCATGGATATCCAATACCCAGCACTTCTCTGGAGCCTGCCAGCAAGGTAGCTGTGATGTGGGCAGTATCCACTAGGAATGAAAACACTGACTCATTCATGTCGATCACCAAGCAGCTAACTGGTTTAGGGCTGTTGCTTGCTACTGACCTAGGTCAAATTTGAACCAATGCTCATATTCTACTAATCCCTTGAGCCATCAACTCTTCATTTTTAGGATTCCTCTTAGTTTCCAGTATCAGAGGGGTAGCCGTGTTAGTCTGGATTTGTAGAAGCGACAAAGGGTCTTAGTTTCCAGTAACAAAGAGAACCAACAGCAACGAGCAGCACCAGTATTTTATCTGCCTAGCTTTGAATCAGTTCTCCCTGCCTTGGGCATGTGACAATCCGCCCAGCACACCTTGGTCTATCAGTGCTTAGTGAATCAGAAGCTTCTACAGCACCAAGAGTTGTAATGGAGTCCTCGTGGGTACGCTGCATGAAAGACTTCTCCAGTGGAAAACCCTGCAACGTGAGTGGCTGTGATTAGACCGGGGCCCGGTAGGCGGGACTCCTGGGTTCTGTTCCTGACACCCACTGCCTCGTGTGCCCCATGCTGAAAGGTGCTCTGTCAGCGCAGTGTTATTTCTGTGCATTGTGCCGGCACAGGCGTTTGCTTTTCCTTGATGTTACAGCAATCCATCCATGTAAAAGCTCTGCTAGGCCAAGTTTTCTTCTCATGCGTCAAACACCATCACGCTTGCCCCTAAAGCTCTGCCCACCCCAACCCAGTTTTGGATCTCAGCTACACTGTGATGTTGAAGTATGTATCAGCCCTGCAGAAAAGTACTTTTGCATTTCAACCAAGTAGCCACTGGAGGGCAACAGAGCATATATTTCCTTGACTTCCCCATTTCTATCTCCTGCTTTTAGATCACAGCAGAAACTGTCCAAGCCCCCCCACCCCCCCCCCCGTGGGTTTCTACCCGCTACTAGAGCCCTTTCTGTGGATGGTGGGAGGGAATTTCTCATTTGTTACTCTTCAAGCCAATGGCATGTTGATTTTAACCCTGATTCTGTGGTTACCTGTCATGTGCACTGCTCTTTTCATGGTTCCGTTTTAGGGAGAGAAGTGAGAGAGGGGGAACTCCCCTGCCTGTCGCTGAAATCTGCACTCAGCACCATAGGCAAACACCCACCAGCATCCAGACAGTATGTCCAGCATGCCTTCTACCTAGTATTCCTAGTAGTTATTCCCAATAATGCTGAAGAACCCAGCCACTGCTCCCAAGCTTATGGCAAATAAGGGAATGGAAACGCCACTTTAAAAGCATTTGCCTCATCTGCTCATTTTATAATCATTTTGTCAGCTAAAGGATTTTTCTGGGGCGTATTTATTTTTTCTGCAATGCAAACGGTGCTAGATTCTGTAAAGATAACTAAAAATAGTAATAGCTCTTAGCATCCGTTCTCAAACCGCTTTGCCCATGGGGAAGCTGAGGCAGAGAGTGGTGAGGTGACTTGCCCAAGGTTATTCAACAGGTATTGGCAGAGCTAGGAATGAACCCCAGGTCAATTGAGTCCTAGTCCAGTGCTTTAGCAACTATGCCACACTACCTAGATAATCCCTGCCCCAAGGAATTTACAGATACATAAATGTTGGCATTAATGGTCCCTACCTTGTGTGTTGTGTCAGGTCCTCCCACCCATGGGGGAGGGGCTGCCTTGCTTCTTCCTCCCTTGGGTAGCTTGCTGCAGAGAGCAGCTTTAAGTTATGGTCTGCTTCACAGATCCTTCACCCAGTGGCAGAGGAGATCAATTCAATCAGCATGTTTCTTGCTTCCTCTCCAATCAGTGCCACCTACCTTTTTCTGAAGATAGCCCAGCCCAGGGCTGAATTGGGCCCCTGTGCTGCCACCAGGATCTCATCTGAACAATAAGAGTAATTGATCAACTCACAGTTTTGCTGTCTCTGCACCAGCGAACAGTGCTGAGGGCTCAACAAGAACAAGGAAGTTCATTATTATTTTAAATATATATTTATATTGCAGTAGCACCTAGAGACCTCAGACAAGCCAGGCCTGACTGCTGAGTGCTGTACAAACAGAAAATGACAGTCCCTGGCCTTAAGAGCTTGCAGGCTAAAGACCAGATATAACAGGTGGTGGGTGAGATGGTGGTAACAAATATAATAGGATGTGTACCATTCTTAGCCAGGAGCAGTGATCACAACTCGCTTTGTGTGGCAGAACCTCTGCGTTGGCATGGGTCCGAGAGAGCGAGCAAATGGCAATGTTAAATTAACACCCCCCCACACCTTAAAAAACAAGTCCGACGTTCCACCCAGCCCCCTTCAGAGTGTTTCTCTCTTTTGTTAAAGCCCTGAGCTGAGCTGCATTTTCTAAATCGCAAGCACTGGACTGTGACAGTGAGCACTTCCTCCTTTGACAGGACCCAGCTTTTCTCTGCCTTTGTCATTTACAGTTGGTGTGAAACGCTACCAGTGGTGTAAATAAGTGGAGAATTTTGACTGGGTATGGTTTGCACTCACTTTGGACAAGTTTAAATGACAATACAAGGTGCAAAGTAGTGGAGAAGGCTGGCCTTGGGGGTAAGGAAAAGGGCTGGGACTAAGGAGATCTTGCTTCAGTTCCTAGCACTGTCAGACTCCCTAGGTGACTTTGGGTAAGTCAGTCTCTCTGGCCTTAGCTCCCCATCTGTAACATGGGGAAAATTCTCCCTCCCTTTGTCTGTCTTTCCTGTTCTGATTATAAGCTTTTTGGGAGAGGGACTGTGATTCTCTCTGAGAATGTACAGCACCTAGCGCAGCGGGGTCCTGAACTTAGTATGTGCTACCGTAATACAAGTAGGCTCCACAAGTTTTTTTGTCAAGTTGCAATTTTCCTTTGAACTCCAGGGATCCCTTTAGTATTCACATTGCATGATCATTTAACACACAAAAAGCTGTTCCCCATTTTCAAAATGTAACGGCAGATCCCGTCCTCCTCACACATTTCTAGGTTTTTGCAGACCTTGCCTGACAGTTCTTGCATTCTCAGGCAACAGAGAAATACAAAACCAAACAAGCTGCAAGTGCTCCTCTTGCAAGGGTTCCTAATGGTTCACTGTAGCTCAGATGAGAGCTGTAGTAGCTACACATGTCAGATCACTGCTCAGGCTACCATGAATCTGCCCCTTGTCTCTGTAGCTGTCCATCTCTGTTCTCATTACCATCCCTGCTTCGCTGGAGTACTGAAGAGATAGCAGGTGACTAGTGCAAAAAGCAACTGTTTGGTCTGGCTGTTGCTGCCCTAGATCTAATGGAGTGTATAGAGTTCAGCTAGGGATCCTCTTTCCCTTTCATCCGATTAATCGTGAAGTATCTGGGCTCTTTCTTGACCTACCAACATTCAGCCCTGGCCTCATGCCAGGCTAGATTAAAGGTTTGGGAAATCCAATATTTGGAACCCCCTCAAAAACGTGTTGTGCTCTGAAACTTTTAGTGAAGGAACAAACACTATGTTCACTGGATTGGATTGCACTCCTAGAACTCCCCACCCCCCTGTGGTCATTATAAAATCCTCTGGCTTTTTTTTTTTTTGGCTAGTCTTGGGGTTTTGTGAACCCATCTGTCTAGTGCAAATACTGTCTTAGGGATGCAGAATGCAATTACTGGCAAGATTCCCCTGCCAGTTTCCGTTAGAGAAGTTACTCTCCACTTCCCCTCCTTTTACAAAAATATCATCTTGTGTTTTCTGCTTATTAAATGGCTGCTGAATTCCACCTCAGAGGTGGCTGCATTTCAGCAGTGGATGAGTGAGCATTATATAAACAGCCTGAAGGTAACTTTGGGATGCTCCAGAATGGAAGATGCTACATAGCTCTAGAATAACAGCATACTCAGGTATTGTCAGTGGAACAGTCCATTAGCTCTGGTACTGTGCATCATGGATTCCCACGCACTCCCTGAAAAGCTTTCCATTAGCTCTTTTCTATCTTCCCAGAAGCTAATTGTATGAGGCAATTTTGTTCAGACGCTGGTGGGTGCCAAGCAAAGCATTTCAGAGCAGCATGATCATAAACAACAACATGTTTATATTTGCTAAAGGGCAAAGCATTGCAATTGCATGTGCCAGTCCAGTAATAAACAGAGAACATGCTTGTCATAAATATAAAGGGAAGGGGGGAGAGGGTCTGATGCAGATAAAATCCTCTTACCAGTAAAGGGTTAAGAAATGCAGGTAGCCAGACTGACACCTGACCTGGCTGGCATCTGACCAATAAGGAGACAAGATACTTTCAAATCTTGGGAGGGGGGAAAAGCTTTGTGTGTGGGTCTTTGTCAGACTCAGAGTGATCTTGGAACCAAAAGGAACCTACAGAAAATCAAACCTCACTTTCCTAAAGTAAGTCTAGTCAGCATAGCGAATAGATTTCTGTTTATTTTGCTTGGTGTGTGTTCCCTGTGTTGGAGGGAGGGGTTATTCCTTTTTTTTTCTGTAACTTTAAGGGTTTGTCCAGAGGGGGAATCTCTCTGAGTTTGGAAATTGAGTACCCTGTAAATTAGTTACCATCCTGATTTTACAGAGCTGATTTTACCTTTTTTGTTAGAATAAAATCCTTCTTTTAAGAAGCTGACTGTTTTCTATGGTGTTAAAAACCCCAGGGGTGGGTTTTTTTAGATCACTGTGTAACCAATTGGTTAGGAGATTATTCTCAAGCTTCCCAGGAAAGGGGGGTACGGGCTTGAGAGGATATTTTGGGGGGAAAGAGAAACTTAAAGTGGTTTCCTTTCCTGGATTCCTGTTTAGAACACTTGATGGTGGCAGTGGAAGAAGCATTTCTCAGGGTGCAGGGAATTTTGTACCTTGGGGGTTTTAACTTAAGCTGGCAAAAATAAGCTTAGGAGCTCTTCATGCGGGTCCCCATGTCTTTACCCTAGAGTTCAGAGTGGGGAGGGAACCCTGACAATGCTGTATCACCATTCCCATCTGCTTGAACAGACCAGGTCAAATTCAGCCTGAGGTAGTTTAGCTGAAGTCAATGGACTTCACACCATGGATGAAATCTGACCCATTGGCTTGCAGGGGCCAAGCATCTGAAAAACGCTTACTCTTAACTTATTCTGAGTGCCAATCCGAATCGGTTTCACTGTGAATTCATTGCCAGCAGGGCTGAAGAGTTTCACATCGGTAGTTCGTTTTTAGGGTTTCAGTGGAGCAGATGTGGCCAACTGACATAAGTTTCCTGGACAAAAGTGCTGGTGTGGACAGCGCTATGTCGGCAGGAGAGACTCTCCTGCCAACATCGCCAACGTCACTCACTGGGGTGGTTTAATTATGCCGGCAGGAGAGCTCTCTCCTGCCACCAAAGAGCGGCTACACGGGAGACTTTACAGCAGTAGCGGTACAGCTGTGCCACTATAAGGTCCGTAGTATAGACATAGCCTAAAAAGCAGCATGAGAGGAGATCAGGGCGTTGTTATGGACCTGACCATGAAAGTCAATGGGAGTTTGATTATTGACTTCAAGGGGAGCAAGATCCCACGCTCCAGGAGTTAAGTGGATTATATTAATATACAGGAGAATTTCAATGTGGCCCAAGGCCCCCCATCACAGTGCTATCTGAACATCTCCAGGTGTTGGTGTCGGCCAACAAGAGCCAGATGATTTCTGGGGTACAGCAGGAGGGATCAAGTGAGTTAAAACCAAGTCCCACAATTCCTCTGGGTGGTATCTCAAAATCTGCCACAAGATTTTTCCAAAATGCGTAGAGCCTAAACACAGCACTGGGTACCCTGGGATACCTACTCAGCATGCAACACACGTCTATCAAACTAAATACTGCTTCAAAAGCAAAGTAGCTTAACCCAGTGACCAGTGTATGCCCAGCAGTGTGAATGGCCACAATCACTGCAGCATAGGGATATAAACTATCCTACAACTTCTGCATGTAGAAAAGACCTGAGTGATGAAGGGGCAGATCCCCTTCTCAGGCTATGTCTAGACTGGGGACATGTACTACAGCGATGGGAAGGGTTCTCCAGTCACTATAGTAAATTCACCTCTGAGAGGTGGTAGCTAGGTCAAGGGAAGAATTTCTGTCAACCTCGTACTGTCTACATGGGGACTTAGATCAGCTTAACTACATCACCCATCAGAGGTGTGGCTTTTTCACACCCCAAAGCAACATACCTGGGTTGATTAGTTTTCTAGTGTAGACCAGCCCCTCAGTGACATAGGAGTAACTACTTCACTGAAAGCAACATAAGAATAGCTAGGAGCAGAATTCACCCCAATGGACATGAGCGCATATTTGGCGCCCATCAGTAAAAAAGAAACAACTACAATTCTTTATTGATATAAGAATAAATGATGGGTAACTGTGGACTGACAAGAACAAGTGTATACAAGCCCCCAGACACAGCAGTCAGTAGGGGGTCGGGAGGCCGGCAGTAATTACATAATCAATGTCTTGTATTATATACATGTATCCTTCTGAATTTCTAAAACCCTCTAAGAAGTGAGTGAAAGATTCACAGCATCAGGCTCTTTAGAACAATTGGTCTCGTTTATACTCATATCAAGCCTAATAATGCGTTTTACGATGTCTTTTCCTCTCTCAAAGAATTTTATCTCAGTGCAGAACATTTGCTGCTGAGTGTTTTTATCCCATGCTCTAAGTTTAGTTTACTGCAGCCATGAAAATCTGCATCAGGCCAACTGAAAGATTAATTAGTCAAGTCTCTGGGGTTAACGTTGACATTTCCTTCCCATATCTTGCTTTCAAAGCAGTGACTCCAGGCGCTGGGCTCATGCCCAAAAATGAATCAGGTCTTAGAGCACTACAGATGTGCAGGCTGTTAATGCTCCAACCATAGAATCATAGAACTCGAGAGGTCATCTAGTCCAGTCTCCTGCACTCATGGCAGGACTAAGTATTATCTAGGCCATCCCTGACAAGTGATTTTAAGAGCAGATTAGACAAACCTCCAATGATGGAGATTCCACAACTGCCCTAGGCAATTTATTCCAGTGCCTAACCACCCTGACAGTTAGGAAGTTTTTTACTAATGTCCAACCTAAACTGCCCTTGCTGCAATTTAAGTCCATTGCTTCTTGTCCTATCCTCAGAGGTTAAGGAGAAGAACAATTTTTCTCCCTCCTCCTCCTCCTTTTAAACAATCTTTTATGTGCTTGAAAACTGTTATCATGTCCCCTCTCAGTCTTCTCTTCTCTAGATTAAACAAACCCAGTTTTTTCAATCTTCCCTCATAGGTCATGTTTTCTAGACCTTTAATCATTTTTGTTGCTCGCCTCTGGACTTTCTCCAATTTGTCCACATCTTTCCTGAAATGTGGTGTGCAGAACTGGACACAATACTCCAGTTGAGGCCATATGCGCGCGGAGTAGAGCAGAAGAATTACTTCTCATGTCTTGCTTACAACACACCTGCTAATACATCCCAGAATGATGTTTGCTTTTTTGCAACAGTGTTACACTGTTGACTCATATTTAGCCTGTGATCCACTATGACCCCCAGATCCCTTTCCACAGTAGGCAGTCTTCTTAGGCAGCCATTTCATCTCCATCATGGGAGGGAGGGAAGACCTGCCTCATCTCCCACCACAATGTATTCAGTGTTACCAACTCTCATGATTTTATCAGGAGTCTTGGCATATTCGGTGTTTTGTCTTAAAGCCCCAGCTCCTGGAGTCATGTGATTAGGTAAGAGTCTCAGCTGTTATCTTTTAAGAGAGGTAAATGATTAGGTGCATTGTATCTGTAGATAAGTTTGAAAATGTGACAAGCACATTCTGACAGCTCAGAAATAAAAAGCAAATAAAAAGAATCCCACTTTTTTTCTTCAAGTCTCATGATTTTGGGGTAGTGGGGGCGGTCTAGCTCCTAGTTTTTGAACACTATGGTTTGGCAATTCTATGCGTTCTAGGAAAAGCAAACACATACAACAGAACTGATGCAGTCCTACAGTCCAACACTGAGGGTTGTTGGGGGTGGGTCAACTAAGTGATGAAAACGTGGTCCGTCTGCAAGGATCTACTGTCAATAACCCTACATAGAAGCAGCGCAGTGGGCTGTGGCTGCTATAGCCCATGGCTGTGCAAATGATCTGTTCCCCTTCTCTGGGGGGTAGGGAATTCCATCTGCACAGTGTAAACACATATCACAGGGCTTCGCGGGATTGTTTACCTGGTACACTGTGGTTCGAAAGAAGCCATACTGGGCTGTCATGAAGGAACACTGGACCTGTCATGCTGGGGCAGAACAGTGATCTAGCCAGTCTGCTACCCTGTCTCCAACAGAGACTTATCCTGCGTGCTTCAGAGGCAAATAGACCCCTGTCCACTTGTGCAATATTACAACATAGGGAAGGGGCTGGATTTCTTCATGACATTTCAGACATGCCCCCAGCTTATCTGTTGTTGGCAGGCCGTGTATACCCTGATACTGCTTTTCAGCAACGTGAAATTAAATAGGATTAGAAGTACAGTTTACAATGGGTAGCGGTTCTGCATTATGAGCATAAAGCCAGCAGGGAAGGAAAGCTAAAGCCGCTACATGATAAACTATTGCACAGGATGTATTGGACTCTGCAGAAGTTAGACAGATGAGACTTGAGGGAAAAGCGACAAGCCTCAGATCTGGGATCTCTCTGCAGAACTTAATTTATGTGCTTTGGTCATGCTCCAAAGACGCCAGATTTAATTTGGTCTGGACATTTATTTGTCCTAAAATTATTATCATTTGTATTACAGTAGTGCCTAGAGGATCCTGCCAAAATTATGGCCCCATTGTGTTGGGCACTGTACAAATACATAGTAAGAGACTATTTCTGACCCAAAACACTTGTAATCTAAATAGACAAGACAGAGTGTGGAGGGGAAATGCGGTACAGAGGTGAAATTACTTGCCCAAGGTTACACAGAGCCAGGAATAGTGACCATGTCTCCTGACTCGCAGTCTAGTACCCTATTCACTAGACCAAGTTGCCTCTCTGCACGATGAATCCTGCCACATTTTAGCATCCATTGTTCTGAGACTGAGAAAGTATCTGTCCACAGCCTTGTCTTACGCAAAAAGGTTATTGCTGCGTAAGTAGAACACTGATCTTACAGCAACAGTTAGAACAGGGACCGCCAAGGTGAAGATGCATCCTTAGAAAGATTAATTTATAATATACAGGTACAAAGTTAACTATCAGGGCACAGTGTCATTTGGGGGAATTTCTTGGTTCATATTAAAAGCTACTGTAGTATTGATCTTACCCATTCATGACCATTTGCATCACTACACTGAGGGTAGCGGATCATAAGTGTACATTCATAAACAAAGAGCTACATTTTGTGAACATATAAGTTGCTAACAAATGTAAAACAGCAAAATCATGAGACGTTACATCACCAGAAAGCAGCCTCCAGGCAGAAATCTCAACCTTCCAGCACATGTTCCGATATTGCAAACACAGCTCCCTAGTCTAGCTCCAAACAAAAACTGCCACCTTACCTCTGACCTACATCCATGAATATGCCTCTCAAACCATCAGCACAGCACTAAATGCAAATATAATCCTATTCACCATTCACTTTAGTATTCTCTAATTAATGGCTAACTAAATGCATTGATTTTCACTTCCTCGGTGGAGAGTGTGAAAACTTATACAAAGTATGTGATCTGTGGTACAGATACATAAAGGAATGGGCACTTTGCACAGTGTACAAAAAAGGGTAGCTTGCTGCAACATGCACACACCCATAAACATGTGTACAATATATCACATAAACACATTGTCACAGGATATACTTTCTTGAGTTGCATCCTCATGGCTGCATCTGGGGAATCAGCTCTCGTCCGGTCTGGCACCTCCTTCCATCATTCGCTCACCCTGCAGCCTCTCTCTCTTCAGGACTCAGCCCTACAGCTAGGTCATTATACAGTCGTCCCCCACACCCCTCTGAGGTATCAAAGGCTCTCTGGACCAGCTGTCTGGATGGCATCTCCCACAATCCTTGGCCACTTCTCAGTGACTGGTAGAGTCACTATTCCAGATTCCAGCCCTGGGACCTTAAAATCAGCAGTCAATGTTTGCACAATCGCTAACCTTGCTGCTCTTTTCCTGGGCCACTTCCTAGTCCATCTCTCACAGATTTTCTTCTCCACCCTTCTGGGTAAACCCTTCCCACAGGGCCAGGAACCAAGGGCTTCTGTCCCCACCTCCTGGTTTCCTTCTTTTCCCTCTCTAAGCCCAGAGAGTGACTATCAGCTTCTACACTGCAGCCCCTTTCTTCTTCAAACTTCCTGGCTTTAGACCTTAGCCAGCGTCTCCCCCAGAGGGGCTTTATCAGCCATTAGTCATTTCAATGAAGCCAGACTCTCCACCAGGTGCAGCCAATAAAGTTAATTGCTCCTTGCTGCCAGCCCAGTCTGCAGCTCTGACACCTTTAGACACCTTCTTGAATATTCTGCGCCAGTACAGTGAGCCATACAGCTGAAGCAAAGGCGCTAGGTGCTAGCCCGGCATTCCCTGAATAGCCGTTTATTTTTTACATAGTAAAATGTGTTTTTTCACTGTGCTGGTGACATTGAGGAACAAAAGGCTGAGTCCTACCCTTCCTGCTGGGTGTCAGAAATAGATCTGGAGAGACGATGACTCACCTGTAATCGAGAAAAAGTGAATGGCATCAGAATGAGATGTAAAAGTTAAATCTTTCTGACTCCATCTGCCAGGAGGATATCGACCAACCTAAAGGCCCAGGCTGGTTTGGCGGGGATAGCATAGAGCGTGGGTAACGCTTTGCACTATTATAGCATTTTGTACACAAGGATCTCAAATAGTATCACACGTACACCCACGATGTGAGGTTAGGTCAGTAATATTGTCCACATTTCACTGACGGGGAAATTGAGGCACAGAGAGGTGATGTGGCTTGCCCAGGATCAGAAGATGAGTCAGGAACAGAACCCAAGAGCTCCTGACCATATGCTGATTCAGGTCAAAAGTGCAGGTAGATTCCTCTCTGTTACTTTTCCTGCTGCTTCTGGCCTGAGCCAAGGGATGATGTCAGAGTTGTCATGGCATCAGTATCTATGGAACCGAAATCATCATCCTTGAGTAAGAAAAACTAAATAAGGACATGATCCTTCCGTGGCGGGGAGGGGAGGGGGGGACTCCCTTTGGAATCAATGGGGTTTTCCCTCCACAGGACCTGTACCTGATTTCTTTTTTCTTCTTCCTCCTTTAGTGGGGGGGGCGGGGAGAGGAATAGCAGGGGGAAGGGGAAGAGATGTCTCCAGCCTGTGGGTGGCAAAAGGCAGTTTCTCATTTCCTGCAGGAGGAAAACACAAGCTACAGCCCAACTGCCCTTCACTTCCTATTTTTAGGCCAAATAACAGGTACATGGCGGTTTAGTGACTAGAACCCATCTCTGCAGTGTGGAGGAGGGGTTCCACTGACCCAAGAGCCAGCAAATGCACCTGCAAATGCCCTCAGCTTAGCTATCGGTCACACTAGTCCATGCCTGACACTGTGACCCTTTTCTGCTTTGCATCCGCGCCCCTTAGATATAAACCAAGGGCCCCAGCCGCTTTTGTTGGAGCCTTTCACCTTTTGGGATGGGTGGGGGGATGGGGAATTCTCCCCCCTCCCCCGATCATGGGCCCCGTCATTGCGCCTCACACACATCTTTCCAGCTCACCAACGACTGCACTGGGGTGTCTGTTGGTGGGTGAGAAGGTGGGGTAGCTTTCAAAAAACCAGGAAGCACATTTGCAGAGCGGTGAGTGCGGGGTGCTGCTGCTTTTCCCACCTGCATTGCTGCCCTATTTTGCCCTGTGCACCTCCTGGACTAGCCCCTTCAAGGCAGTAGCCCCATTGCAATAAGGGGAGGCAGAAAAACAGCAGGCCGGTTTGCAGGGCACGCAGCCTGAGGCACCCTGTTAACAAAGCAGAAACCCATGCACCGAGCAAAGCTGGAGATTGTGCAATAAGGAAATAAAGGTAGGAATAAAAATCGAAACAGATCCGGGTGCAATGACGAAGAGAAGGATGCACCTGTATGTCTACCCAGACTCCCCCCCCGCCCGTCCTCCATGGTACCTCCCACTCCCTAGCACACACGCGACACCAGACGAGCCCATGCGGCAAGGAACAGGGGGTCAGTGGCAGAGAGGCTGCACCAGCCGCGGCAAGGTCTGTGCGCGAGACGCGGGCACCCGGGCAGGCGGCGGCGCGAGCCTCCCCCACTCCCTGCTCGCACGCGCCGGCTGAGTCTGTGCTGCACAGCCAGGAGCCGGAGCGGCGAGGAGGCGAAGCCCGAGCAAGCAGCAGCCCAGCGGCGGGGGAAGATGGAAGGCGCCTCCTTTGGAGCGGGCAGGGCAGGGGGGGCCGTTGACCCCGTGGATTTCCTCAAGCAGCCTCAGACCATTCTCAGGATAGTGGCCTGGGTAAGGCAGAGCGTCGTCATTGTCAATGGTCATGTCTTTATTTTTTATACAGTTGCTCCCTTCGTCCTTTTTTCTCGGGCACCCTCCTGCCTTGCAAGATCGTCATGCAAAGGGGGCTGCTGGAGTAGGAGTAAGACATACCTTGCAATTGCATGCATGGCTTTGGGGGGTTTCTTTTCTTTTATTTTTTGGTGGCCTCGGTTATTTTGCTTTATTTCGTTGCTTTATATTTTTTTGCTAAGCAAGAGGGAGGGGAAATGGGGACAGCAGTCAGGAAGGGTGTGAGAGGGAAAACGGCTATCCATTTTTTTCTGACCAGTTTGAGCTGTCATTCCTCCCGAACCCCAGTCAAAACAACAGGAGCAACAGTCGCAAATGCTGATTTTTGGTATTATTATTACAGTATTTGCAGAGTGGAAAGATCACTTCTGCTTACCCAGGGAAGTGGAAGTCTCTGCCTCCTCTCTGTAAAAAGGAGGGTATTTTTAGGGCTTAATTTTACAACTGTAGATGGGTCATTTGTCATGGTCTCTGTTTTTTCTGATGCTTAAACAAACGGGTAGGATGATGAGGAATATCCTGTAGATTCTAGAAATCGGTGGTCAGAAGACATTTTTCTTCTATACTTCATAATCTAGCCCTACCCGTGTTAATGCAAAATGATATAATGGTTTGCTGGTTGGCTATTTTTTATTTTAAATTCCTATTGCCTTGCCGAAAGCACCAGACTGAATACGTTCTCCGGATGCCTGCTTTAGGGTGGCTTTGATCTTTGGTGTTCCATGGGCAGCGATATGGAAAGCTACCTAAAGAGCTTCGCTTAAATTGATTATGCCAGGAGGTACAAGGGTTAAGGCCGACACTCCACCCATAACTTGCCTCATTGTGCTTAGGTTTTATGTGCTGAGACCTGCACGCCTGTGCTGCTGGCTCTTTGGTGAATTGGGAGCCTCGGGCCTTCTCCTAAAAGATCTTAGCCAAAAGCCCACATCACAAAAAGCACCTCTAATGTGGTCCTCTTGATGGGAGCCTCAGCAGAGAGGCCAGGGGTTGTGATGGCGGTGGACCCCTTTTTCCGATTTAGAGGCAGGGAGGGTCCTTTTAGGTTCAGGATGAGATACCGTGGTGTATAGGGGAAGCTTCCACTGCTGTTTCCCTGGCACTACCTGTTCTGTGGATTGAGGCCTTCAGTGGCCAGAGCAGTCCATGTGTCACCTTTCCATAAGCACATGAGTAAAACCATTGAAGTGACATGCTTAAGGGCTTCGCTGGGTCAGAGCCGTAACCCATTCTCCAGTGCTTGGAGAAAGCATCTGAATGTGATACTGCGTGGACGAAAATGGAGGCCGATTGCCGGCACGAAACGTCAAGGCAGGTTGTAGATCGGTTCTTTTGCACATGATTGACACCGTGCGTGGCAGTGGCATCTTCATAGATGCTTATGATGCGTCACCTGGATCCAGCATGGAAGGACTTGGTACTACAGTTGGGAAACAGGAACAGAATACAGACTATGGCATTAAACCCCCCCACAAAAAAAGTTCCCGCACACGTTCAGTGGCTGATTGATCAAACAGGAATCTTCGGGAAATTTTAAACCACAAGGGACCTGTCCCAAAGTGAGAAGGAAGGGCCTGAAACTGCCAGCACTTACACATCAGATTAATTCTAAACATGTGAGTCGCCCCATTTACTTTGAATCTTCATGTGCTTAAATTTAAGCCCAAGCATAAATTTGCAGGGTCAAGCCCATTGAAGTCAAAGGGCATTTTTCAGCTCACTTCAGTGGGCTTTGGATGAAGCTCCAAATGCCCGCACGAGTTCATTGAAAAATGCTGCAGGCCACGTTTTCCAAACATAGGCCCTGATTCTGCAGGCTGATCTCTGCAGGGAGCCCTGCACCTACACAGATCAGCTGGCAGGCTTGGGGCCAGGACTGGTACACATTTGAGTCTTGCTTACAGTGGCCAGCTGAAGTGTGCTTCAATCAAATCAGCGTAAACTGGCTTAAAGCTGTGTTTCAGTCAACAAGACTCATGTGTAGACGGACAGATTTCCTTGTGGCCTCCCATGTCCTGATTCATTTGTTGGGTCCGTTTTCCTCCTGAACGCCTGTCCACTTGTGTGTGGGCAGCCATCAAATCTCATAACATTACTGCATCCGACAGCCTCAAGAAAGCACATTCACTTTGCCTGACCTTTATAAAACATTGTTTGCAGACCGTGTAAGCCCAGGCGTTGGGCGAAGGGGTACAGGGAGAAGACAAAAGGCAGTTCTTGCCTGCAAGATCATTTCAGCAGTTTTTGCTGCAGTCATACCCCAGATTGCTGAAGTTGGGGTATGAAATGCAGCTATCTTGGCATAGAATATCATTGTGATTATTGATTATTTCCACTGCAGTAGCACTTAGGCCCCCCAATCATGGACCAGGACCCCGGGGTGCTCAGTGCTGTACAAACCCAAAGCAAAAAGACTGTCCTTGTCCCCAAAGGATTTGTAATCTAAGTAGGAGGAAGAGTGGAGTTTATCTGTTGTTTACTAGAGGTGATTCCTTCTCTTTATACCCCTTAAAACACATGTTCCTGTATATTTTTAAACATGCAGTTAAAGTAATTGGACCACTCCTCCGTGATTTAGTCCCTTCCAACTGCCCAGCCCAATCTCCTCCAGTGTGAAATTGCCCTGACACCAAAGGGTTGGCTGTCAGATGCAGTATGGCTTGTTGGATATTCTTGGATGGGGGAACAGGAGAGTCATTTTACTGTTCAGCCAATGTTCGAGCCCAGTTCTGCTTGCTTCTCTCAGCGGAGTAGTTTAATTGAAGTCAGGGGAAGCCTTCTTGGGTGCAGCAGAGCAATACAAGACCTACGCATTATGTATGTCCCACTTCAGGCCGTGATCCTCCACCACTGAAATCGATGGGAGTTTCATTGTTGGTTTCACTGGGAGCAGGCAGGGCCTAACTCCTTCAGTGGGATTCTGGTGGCACAGAGTTACACAAGGGCTGCAGGATTGAGCCCTTCGGCTGACATTTGAGGGCCTTACTGATGACTATTGACCAGCTCAGAAATCCCCAGTGACATTTACAGTTCCAGATAGAATGAAAATGATTTCTTTAAATATACTATGGCATTAATTTCTGAAGAAAAGGCTCCTGACATATGCAGTACTTTCTGACTTTCATAACTGGAAAGCCCCATGAAACTGTTCCTCATTTGTCTCTTCCCTCACGGCTGATGCAGCTTGTGAGTCAAGATATGATAACACTTGTTTTTTATGGAGTGAAATGAACTTGGTAGTAAACAGGAGTTCATGCGGTTGCCAGCTCCTTTCTTTTACCTCTGCCCTATTATTAATATGTACAACTTTAAATTGTTGTCTAGTGGAAAATGGGACACCTTCAGTTTAATGTAGACATACATTTATGTTTGATGTTTAAAATACGCTTTAAAAAACCTACTCTGAATAGAAAGATTTTGACGGATTCTCTTGAATTTCAGTAAAGGGTTTTTTCCCCCTGCTAAGGTTGGAAACACCCAAACACAGTCACATTGCACTACTGCAAGTGTAGGCTTGGAAGGATTCGATTGCTGTCAGTAAATATTGATAAACATTGATTGCACTGTGCACACACAAACCAGTGAAAAAATATTTCCATCAGTAATAATCAAAATGTACAGATGGGCAAAGTAAGAAAAATGCTGCTTGAGAACTTCTTAGACTTGGATTTAAGGCAGTTTACTTGGTGTATTTTGACAAATGACACTGACAGTTTGTGTTTTAATGGTTATAAAGTTTTAACTTTTTGAATCTCAGTGTCTACTGTCCTGAAATAATCACTCTGACCCCACTCCATTCTCTGATTCCGCATAATTTCCTGCAACTGTGAACATTTAAATAGATACAAATCTACAAAAAGTCTTCGAAATAAACATCAATATTATCCATTGAAATGATTAAAAAATCAAATTCTGCCTTATCTATGCAGTGTGAACCAGAAAACGAAACTGATCGTAAGTGGAAAATGAAACTGATTGGCCTCCTGTGAGACGTGAAAACAGAAATAGTGTAAATGGGGAAAAAGAAAATATAATTTATAAAACTCTTTAATTATTTATAACCTAAGGTCCTGATCCGGCTGCCCAGGACCATAGAATGACTGGCCCCCCTGGGTGCTTTGAATGACCATGCTTGCATGGAACCACGTAGGCTCCAGGGCATGCCAGAGTGAATCTCAATGCAGGAGCAGGGCCTAAGTTGATTATTAACACAGATAAGGAATTGAATATTTTAAAACAATATATTGGGGGGCCAGATGCTCATCTGGTGTGAATCATAGAGATACCGGGCTGGAAGGGACCTCGAGAGGTCATCAAGTCCAGCCCCCTGCGTTGAGGCAGGACCAAGTAAACCTAGACCATCCCTGACCGGTGTTTGTCCAACCTGTGCTTAAAAACTGCTAGTGATGGGGGTTCCACAGCAATGCACCATCAACCTCTTTGGAGCTTGTTGATTTAAAGCAGGGGAGGATCCGCCCTGTGATTTTCACATTGACAGCTACCCTTAAATAGCTGGTCCCATTTGTTTTTATCTTCTTAATAAAAGTTAATTTCTAGTTTATGCTGTCCGGTTCAATATAGAAAGCCTCTCCTTTGCAGTGAATTAGCTTGTTTGGGTATTTTTTGCAACCCTCTCTACACTGTTGACAGTGAAACCTGTCTTAAGCAACCAGACAGGGGACAGGCCAAAATCAGTTGCTTAACAGAGGTGGAGTACCATTGTAACCGTCTCTGTAATTTCTGAGAAGTGCCTTTGGGTGGCCTCTTCTGACAGTAGGTTGCCTACGCCCGATTATAGCAAACCCTCCCTACTCAGCAAAGCAGTTAAGCATGTGCTTTGCTGAACTGTGGCCCTAATGAAGAGATCTCTGTCCTGGTTTCGCTGTATTGAGGAAAGCAGATGATGCTTTGAATGACAAGAAGTTGCTGTCTTTCCCTTTATTCTTAGCTCAAGTTTGTTTTGTTTTGCCAGAAGGAGAAAGGGGCCAGAGCTGGCTTCTATGTGTGCTCCTGGTGCAAGATGTGTCTAGTAGGGAAAAAACCCCATGCCTGGTAGTAGAACAGATGGGCAGCAAAACAAGAAGAATACAGTGCCAGTGTTATTCTTGCCACTGTTCTTAAGCGATCTGCTGGGATGTGCTGTCCACATCCTCCCTTCCTAGGGAGTATCATGCAGACAGAAATACGGCTTCCGGGTGAGCTGCGGGAGGCCAGGAGTGAAAGGTTCCTCATTTTGACTGGGTGTTGGTTTGTTTTTTACAACACATGGAAACGAAATTGTTCTAAGTGATTCAGGCTGGATCCTGCAAACCTTTACTCACCTGAGTAAAGTCTTGGTAATTCAAAGAGTGCTACTGAAGCTGAGCAGATTGGACTGATCACTTGGGGTCATTATTGTTATGGCAAATCCCACAAAGATCCCTGCAGATGGCACGCCACCCAGATCAGCCTCTAGCTAGATCCTTACGGTGATCTGGTGCTGGGCACCTCCTATGAGACAGCAACAACAGAGGAGAGCCTGGCCCAATTCAGTAAGCTGTTAAATGGCTCCCATTGTCTCCAAGGACACCACTGACTTGCAAGGCTCCTTACTTTTTAAATCAGAGACGGGGGAGGGTAAGGATGGTCTTGTGCTTATGATATTCTACTGCAACTCAGAAGTTCTGGGTTCTTGTTTCCAGCAATCCTAGTTTACATCAGTTGAGCATTTAACCCCATATTTATGCTAAGTATTATTAGTGGAATATTAACTTCTGGATTTTTTCTGGTCTTCGTGACTGTTTGGTTTAGGACCTCTGGATTTTCTGTATTAATTCTGTACTTCCTTGTTTTGTAGATTACTGTACATGCAGAACTTTACATAACTTAAATATAACTTCTTGGTAATTGAATTATACAGAAGTTCCCTTGTGTCTGAGCTTAAGCTGTTACTAAATTCCCTTTTTCCTCTCAGCACTAGTTGGAAATGCAGTCTGCTTGACATGTGCTCACATTGCGTTACTAGATAAGGAACTTTGAATGGACAGTCAGTTGTTGCCAACATCGTTGCCATGTAACAAAACATAAATTTAGCAAAAAAATTGGGCATGTGTTCATCAATGTGCACCTTTCATGAGCTGATTAGTCGGTTAGACATGCCCTCAAACATATTGCAGTCAGCATCGGCTAGCAGCCTCTTCTGTTTCAGAGTCTGGAGTCAAATCTTTGCTTTGTAGCCTTAGCCATAGGCCCTCTTGAAAGATCTTGCAGGGCATAAAATCTCTGCGGCTCCACATCCTGCCTGTAAATGCTCCTGAGCCATTCTGGGGTGGGAACTTTCCTAGGAATGGCAACAATAAAGAAGAATCGGAGAGTAACAGGGGGCCTGATTCTCCAAGGGTCTGAGTTCAAGGCACTCAGCACCTCACCAAGAGTGAAATCACTTCTGTGCAGCGTGCCAGTACAATGCACCACTTAAGACCAGGGTTTAAGTGGAACTGAAATGGTGAATAGGCCCCAGAACCAGTGCCCATTGTGTTGGCCCTCTGCAAGGGGTGAATTTCATCCTGAAATGCCCAGCAATTTGCAAGATCGGGCCCTTTAGATAACTGTGCTGTGGCATCCCTACAAAGGCCCAGTCTTGCTGCGTACCTCCTATCAGGTGTGGTCCGAACGTGATCGAGAGTGCTCAGCACCCCACAAGAAGCGCTCAGCTCCTTGCTGGGTCAGGTCTTCAGCAAGGGAAGAGTTTTAGGATACGACTAAAAACAAAAAACCCCGCTCCAGGCTCCAGCATCACAGACGTGTTTTTTGTTGTTATTGTTATGATTATAATTTATTATTTGGGTTACGGCAGCGCCTGGGTGCCTTAATCATGGACCAGCGCTAGGCGCTGTACGAACAGAGAGAGTCCCTGCCCCAAAGAGCTTCCAATCTAAGTGTAAGGCAAGAGGCCGCA
Organism: Macrochelys suwanniensis; assembly: GCA_033296515.1. NCBI lineage: Eukaryota > Metazoa > Chordata > Testudines > Chelydridae > Macrochelys > Macrochelys suwanniensis. Next base: position 3,852,174 of record CM065785.1, on the reverse strand, counting down.
GGTGATAGGGAGCAAAAGGAAACAATGAGCCAGCACTGGTCAGCATGACGGGCAGTGACTTAGCACACCAGTGACCCAACCATATTTCTCTGCAAGATTCACACACAAAATCAGTGGTAGGAATATGCCCCAAAATGTGCAGTCAACTCACCTTGGTGAGACAGCAGCTGAGAGGTGGTTTTCTTAACGAAATATTCTAGGCCTTTCTAGTATAATCTGGACTAGTTCTTTTTTGCAATCTCAAAAAATGCATGGAGACTGCCCCACACCCACGGCTCCTGAAGGACAGATGGTGCACATTTTGATCTTTGTACCAGAGCCTTGGTACTATGGGTATGGGCACCTGAGCAATGACTATATCAGTTAATAATAGCAAACGTACCAGGTCTAAACCCTGCCTTTACATGCATGCCTAGGGCTCTCAAGGACATTGGGGGGTGGGACCACGTGTCTTTGTAGAGAGAATTTAGCTTTAAACTTAATCCCTGCAGACAAATTTTGTCTCTCTCCACTGATATAGTATAATCTGGGCCTCATCCAGCAGCCCTAAGACAGGCAAAATTCTCAGGATCAGGCCCTATATATGCAAACCATGAATGTCCTAAATGCATGGTTGTCCATGCATGATCATCCTCTCCCGTGAGAGGACGCTGCTGGAGTGGTGGAGAGAAAGAGTCTTTTGCAGCGCGTTCTCCAGACTGTTCCATTGGGAGCGCCTGGGTTGGCCCCAGCCCCACAGGATGAACAGGACCCGAAATCCTGCAGATCCTGGGGGATTCTGCTCCCTGAGGCTCCCTGCCTCCTAGCTCGAAGGAGGAAGCCGCACCGGTCAGCACTTTCCCCACCAGCGTTTGCCCCACTGGGCAGAGTCGTTGCCATCTGGGGTAGACATGCACGTGCTAGCGCTGATCAAACGAACAAATAGCAGTCTGGCCGCCACGGCTCAGGCTAGCTGCCCGAGTGCGGACCTCAGACAGCACTGCGCCCAGGTGGCTGGCTCAAGACACGGGTATTTCTCATAGCGCGGGTATTTCTACCCAAGCTACCTCCCAGCTGCTATGGAGACACGTCCTGTGTGCAGGTCCCACTCTGCGGGGAAAGGCCGCGGGGAAATTAGCTGGCATCAGCTTTTACACAGGCTTGGGGAGGGGCGGGGGTGGTCCAGGTGTCCCCGTCTGCTGCCTAGTCCAATCCCTCCCTGTGGCCTCCTTCCATGGGGTGGGCATAGCCAAGCATGGAGGTTGCCCTCTGTGCATGGATCTCAGAAGGATAAGTGGGCTCCAGAGCAGGAGTGGATAGCCAAGTACAGTATATGGGCCAGATTCTGGCCCCTCAGGGCCACTGTAGTGGCCTGCAGGGGTTCGAACTGTGCTGCAGGCGGCTGAGGGGAGGCTTCCCCAGTGCTGCCATAAGCTCTATGCTCGCCCCCCACCCCACCCCCCCACAAGTCCTGGCACAGGACAGAGGCTGGGGCTGTGTCAGGAGAGGAAGGAGGAGTCTCCACAGTACAGCTCCCAGTGGATATTCTGAGAAGTCTTGGAGACTGTTACTAACTGGAGTATTCCCAAGGCACCTCAGATTTAGCCCGGGGCCCTTCCGGTCCCCAGAGCTGCCCACAGTACCGAAGGTGCAAAACTGCCTTAAAGTCACGGGATTCCCTTTGCCCCCTCTCCTCCTGGTCTCTTACTCAACCTGCGTCATTGCTGCTTGCAAGAAATGCTGATGGCAAAGCTAACTGTACTGAGCCCTTTTCCTCCGCAGAACTCAAAGGGCTTTAGAAAGAGGCTAGGCATCTTTATCACCCATTTTACAGATGGGAAAACTGAGGCACAGAGCACGGCAGTGACTTGACTGAGGTCACGTAGCAGGTCAGTGACAGAGCTGGGAGTAGAACCCTGGGGACCTCGTTCCTACTCAGGTGCCATAGCCCCCAGCTGGAATAAAACGTTCCTGAGAACTGAGTAAAAGCTAAGGAACATCAGGCTCAGCTGCAACTTGAGTATTGATTGTTCCTGGCTCGGAGAACACAGCGATCCCTGGGCACGGTGGGGTGGCGGAGAAGCTCCATCTTCCTCCCACTCCATCCTGAACTTGATTGATTGTGTGTAGAGATGGTGTTGCATGCCAGGACAGGGTGCAGAGGGCAGCACAAGGTTTATGTCTCTTAAATCCGCTTAGTCCCAGGCAAGAGGGCTGGAGCCTTGGTGCTGGGGTGAGTTTCACCCAGGGGGCGTGAGATCAGCAATGTTGGTCTGTCTCAGTACTTAGCTGCAGTGGGGCGAGTTCGGGGTGGAGTGTCTGTCTTAATGCTGAATTTCCTCGCTGTTAATGGGTACGTGTCACAACATTGACTTTACTGCAGCTTTGTTGAGTGTTTAAGGTCATTTATCAAAGATTTAAAAACGAGTTTGCACAATCAGCTGCCCACATGAGAGAGTTACAATGCAGCACCCCCTGGTACCTGTCATCCCAGACAGTGAAGGGTGCCGCAGCAGGGAAAGCATCATCACCCCCCGAGATGGCTGATGCTCTTAGTTTACACCTTTGAGGGATACAGCGTGAGCATCTCTGGATTTTCCTGGTAACTGATTGGACTCAAATTGTGAGGCGCTTAACCAGAAACATTTATAATGTCTGGGACTTCACCCGCCGCTGCCACCAATGGGGTGGGACGTACAAAGTATCTAAGAATCCGTAGCAGCGCTACACAAGAATAACCGTGCTTCACGGAAACTACAGGGAGAATTTTGGGTTGCAGGGTGTTATTCAGCTCGGAACCAGGCAGGGACATGAGGGCGAACAACCCTACTCTAAAGGCTTGGCCTCCCTCGGAGAAAAGGTGCTAACGTGGTGAAATCCTAGGGTAGAGAAGGCAATTGTAGGTTTCCAGCTTCATGTCTCACCCCAAGGGATGGCACCTCCATCACGAAGTGCTGTTGGGCCGTTGGTTTGGTACCGACCCAGAGAGAAGAGCACCGTCTGTGGAATCAGCAACTACTCCCCACAGCTCTCGGCATTTCTCCTACAGTTCTGCCATCCGGCTAGTGCTTCGTGGGAGCTGGCAGGATTGGGGCGCAAGGTCTGGAACCAATCCGCAGCTGGCGAATGCCTGCACAGGTGGTGCGGTGAACGTGAGCTAACGGGCTGCCAAACAGCTTCTCGACATCATACAGACTCACTTTGGCTAAGTGATTTCACTGAATCTCCTCAGGGCTTGGCCAGTCACCTCTGCCTCCCCTCCAGCACTGGGAGGGGTACAGGCAGATCTGTGGTGTTTCTCGCTAACCTGGGGCCAGCACGTGCCCTGTTGGGGAAGGCTCTGGAGCTGCACTCCGTCAAGCTCCCCTGGAGTTATTAAGGGTTGCCCAGTTACTGCACAGCACCGGCTACGACGGTAGGGTCAAGCGGAGCGAGCAGCTGTCTGGGAGGGGGCCCTGTGTAGAACAGCTAGTGGGGCAGGAAAGGAAAATGGGAAATGTCAGAAATGCGCAGCTAGGGTGTGAGGAATTGGCACCGTGAATGCTAATCAAACCTCCGAGCGGCTGCCAGTCCCAGCCTTGCGCTCTCTGATACCCAGAATTCCCCAGGGGAGCCGTCCACATCCAGCCTCCGCTGTTACCCCAAAGCCTGCGTGCCCACTGCCCAGGCCCAGCTCTGCATCCTCTGTTACCCCAAAGCCCCTGGTGCCGCTGCCAAGATGCCCACCACACTCCCCATGCGGTATGTGCAGTGACTTTACGTCGGGGGTACCGGGCAAGCAGCCCTCATTACACAGTGACGTGTCTGTGATGTTAGTGCAGCCTGAGTTATTTTAGCCACATGCACACAGGCAGACACTGTACAGCATAGTGGGTGCCATGTAGGGTGACCAGACAGCAAGTGTGAAAAATCGGGACGGGGTGGGGGGTAATAGGAGCTTAGGCCCAGATCCTCAAAGGTATTTAGGCACGTTACTGCCACTAATTTCAGGGGGACTTTGGTGCCTTAAATACCTTTGAGGATCTGAGCCTTTAGTGTCTCTCCCATCTGTACCACGGGGATAATAATACCTCTCTCCCAGGGGGGGCATGAGGATAAGTATGTTAATGGTTGTGAGGTGCTCAGATAGTTGGGTAATGCGATAGGTAGAGAGGTGCTACCGTAACACAAATGATAATCATAAAGGTGAGGTGCTAATCAGCTGTCCCCTGCAGGCAAGCTCTTGAGGAATTCAAGTTGTAATTAGGAGGCCACACTGGTCAGAACTCATTAACCAAATGGTGAAAGTAGCCCTGAATTGTTGTTGTTCTCTACCTATTTTGGGGGGACAGTTTCAGGTGAAAACTCGTGTATTTTAAAAACACAAATCTCCTCCCCAGCGTGCCTGGCCGCATCCTGAGATGGTTGAAACTGGAAGGGTTTTAAAAATGGAATTTACTTCTTTTGAATTCCTGTCCCCTCGGACAGTGATACATTCATCATCAACAATGTCCCTTTGGTGTATAGTGAGCTACTCAGACCCGTTCTCATGCGCTATCATAATGGTGCGATGTCTGGGTCACAAAGGCTGCGGGGGAGGTTTATTTGATTTTAAAAAAACACATTGCCACTGGAATTTAAAGTGAATCAGGGAATTCTTTTAAATGATCTTGGGCAAAATTTCCAGAAGCACTTAAGTGACTTCGGAACCTAAATCTTCAGAAATGACTTAGGTACTTAGCAGCCTCGGGCTCCCAAGTCACTTTGGCACATCTGGAAATTTGACCCGCTAGCTTCAAAGATTCCAGTCCGGTGCCCATTGGGAATCTTTCTGCTGATGCTGGATCAACCCTATAGCTGCATGTTGGGCTGGATTTGACCAGAGGCCCTTATAAAGTCCAGTAATAATACACTCCAGCATGCTCTGTTGCAGTGCGATAGCTGCCTATCTCAAGTGCTGGAGGGAGTCCTCATTTCACTGCTCACATACCAGGGCTGAATGGCCCTGGCTCTAAAAGTTCACAACAGCTTGCTTACATAGTTGTGCCATGGGCATATTATACACTGAGCAGGCGTGTCTCATTTTAAGCAGACAATTCCTAGCATGCTAAAACTCCAGGAGCTATGATTAGCCAGTTAATAGCATGAAGGAGAAATCCAGGTTGTTATTCCTGGAAGGACTGAGTAAAGTGAGATGCTAGGCACACAGCTCTATCCGCTGTCCTGCCAGCAAAATAATCCTGTGAAATCAGATGTTCTCAATTATTCATGCTGTCCAGGCTCACGTTATTTTTGTCAGGGCCTGTTTTTTAAATGCTGCTGGTATTTCCGAAGGCAAACAACAACTTTACATTATTTATGAACAGATTTTTACAACTGCTGAGATTACAGCTGTTGCCAATGCGGCGCGAGAATGATGATTGCTGGGGGTTTTCTCCCAACGCAGCATATTTCTGTTTTGTGTGGTGGCGTTCCCATCGCGCTCTGACGATGGAGGGCTCCACAAAGGAGATTGCTATCTGGGCAGTACGTGCAAGTGAAAGAGAATGAGGCAGGCTGCAATAGACGTTAAGGCTGACGCTCAGAGTCAAGGTAGGGCCGCGGGTGGAGCGGGGAGCAGTGGAGATTGATTGAGCAGGAAAAGCAGGGAAAGCTCAGAGAGCAGGATCAGATCATCTCACTCGTGATGGAGAATGGAGGAGAACAAGGAGGGGCAAGGAGGACCTGCTGATTTATAGTCTGAGTCAAAACTGCAGGCCCAGACACCCCTAGGTTTTGAGGGGTTGAGAATCTGCATGTGGATTGTGCAGCTGGCTGTTATCTATTTTTTCACACAATGCACAGTCAACCTGTGGAACTCCTTGCCAGAGGATGTTGTGAAGGCCAAGACTATAACAGGGTTAAAAAAAGAACTAGATAAGTTTATGGAGGATAGGTCCATCAATGGCTATTAGCCAGGATGGGCAGGGATGGTGTCCCTAGCCTCTGTTTGCCAGAAGTTGGGAATGGGCAACAGGGGATGGATCACTTGATGATTACCTGTTCTGTTCATCCCCTCTGGGGCACCTGGCACTGGCCACTGTCGGAAGACAGGATACTGGGCTAGATGGACCTTTGGTCTGACCCAGTATGGCCGTTCTTATGTTCTTATGATCTGTGCTGTGGGTTGAACCAAACACCCCAAATGTGCTGAGGATTAAGCCCCAGATCCAAAGTTCACAATCCCACCTTTGATTTTAACTCGTGCCGTCCCAAGAGGATGTGATTTGAGGAAGCTGAATCATTGTTTGGGGGCGCGGGGGATCTGAACAGCAGCGTGTGCTCTCAGCTTCCACTCTTGGTGATTCCTGACACCCCCACACCGGCTGGGGACCAGCAGCAATGGGAGAACTTGGTCCCATCGGTGGAGCGAGCCCTGGAGCGAGCAGTGGGGAGGCAGGGTTGATGGTGGTATGAGGGGTCTCATTCGCTCAAGGGGCCGGAGCGAGAGCTGGGAGAGAGATGGAGCTCACGTTGGGGTGGTGCATTGTGAGAGGAACTGAAGAACAAGGGTTCACGCCATGTTTCCCTGTCGCCATGGAGCTTATGGAGGGGTGTGCGAGAGGGTGGACTTTCAGAGCTGTGCAGAAGCACAAAGAGGAAGCTTCATGCCTGGGTTGTTAGGGGATGAGAACTCTGTCACCTCTCTACAAGGGGTAACTGTCATGCCCCTGGTGTGCTTTGGCCTGAGCCCTCAGTTATTCAGCTGCCTATCGAAAGCATCAGCTCTTTGGCTTATCGTTGCTGGGGCTTGTACAGAGTTCTGACCAGCCTCACAGGGGCCACCGGGTCATCTGAAAAGCAGGCAGCCAGGAACCCGTACGTCCATCTCCTGTAGGTCTTGCAGGGTGTGGAAAGCATCTCATCCAGACAGCTGGATAGAGGCTGTGAAGGCAGGTCCTGTAAGGTCAGGGCTAGATTGTCCAGGAATGGGACTGCTCGCATTCCTGGGGACCAAAATCTCACACGACTTCATTGTGTCACTGCACTGAGGCATGATGTGACGGCCTTTACCCTCAGCATCATGGCTACATTTCCACGAAGCATCATCCTGCGGCACCGCCGCTTCCTGACACAGTTGCCAGGACATAAATGACACGACGTCCCCTTGGGGAGTGGCACACGCCTGAGGCAAACAGGCCATGGCCGCTGTGTCTTGAATTTAAAGCACGGGTGGTGAAATGACCCTGCCACCGTTAATTGAGCTCTGAGATTAATTAATTTAAAAATCAAAACCAATCCACCAGCCCCGTTTCCACGGCAGGGAAGCAAGGGTTCTGATCCATTTGAAGCAAGGGGAATGGGATGGTCTAGTGCATGCTTCACGTCCACTATTAGCCTGCACATCCAAGGCTTGACCCTATGTTCATGGACATCAGGGGCAAAGCCCCCATGAAAGTTCAGGGCGCTACTGTGTGTGTGATTAGTGCCCTTTCTCAGGAGACGATTTTTGCTGTTTGTTTATTTCAGCGTGCCCCTTCTTTAGGAAAAAACCCACCCACGTTATCACGTCACTCCCCTGCACAGGCTGCTGGGATGGCTTCAGGCCCACCTCTTTGCTGTCTCCTCCCGTTTGGGGGAGATTAATGGAGACCTTCTGAGACCTACCTGCTAACGAGCTACTCGCATTCGGACGAGCTTCCGAAAGAACAAGCCCTGTCCCAGTTGAAAGCACATCCAGGAAAGGGTCCTCTTGTGAGGTGGGAGTAGAGGGAGGTGTGGGTGGAATGAACACAGTCACCGGGGTTCAGTTGGCTAATAATTAAAGGCCTGATTTTGTTCTTTTTTTACCCCCGTTTTGCTCTGCTGGAACTGCATTGGCTGCAGTGGAGTTAGACCCGATTTCCTCTGGCACAATCCTGACTGCTGGCTTCGGCCCGATGTTAGGACCCGATCCTGTAACCTTGACTCAAATTGCGAGGCTCGTCTTGTTTGCCCAGACGCTTGAAAATTGGGATTATAATTATTGGGGTGGAAAATGGTCAGAGGGGGAGGGGGATTTATGGTGGGTTGTCTTCTGCTGCGGTGTTTTTAAATGGTGTCAAGTGCGCCTAGAACATATGGATGGGTAACAATTTGAGTATTTCCCCAATAAATGGAGATACGCAATCCTTCCTCACATTACAATAGTAGGCCCATTGACTCCTGAGAGTATTCGCTGCGGGATTGGACCCTTATTAATTTCTTCTGCAGTTTTGCTGGCCAGGCTACCGAGTGTGTGTCCCCAAGGGCAGAATTTTGTACTTGGTGTGTTACCAGCAGCTCATTAGGGAAAGCAAGGGAGATTCAGCCCCACACAACAGGGGAGAGAGGAAAATGCAAAAGAAAAGGAGAAAGTTAGATGCATGTATTGGGTGTCCAGTCTGGTAGTTAGAGCAGGGGACTGGGAATGAGGACTCCTGGAGTCTCAACTCTGCCACTGACTCCACGTGTGAACTTCTGCAAGTCATTGCACCGCTCTGTGCCTCCGTACAAGGGGTTGTGAGTCAGTGGGACAGAACCGCATGTTGCCGTGGGACAGCGTCATACAACAGGAAAAAAACCAACCACGTAACAGATGTTAGTCCTGTCACTTAGTCCACGGCTGGCAGGTGTTCAGTTGCTGCACCGCAGAGAGCGGTGTAAGATCCTGGATAGAACAGACTCGGATTTGTGGCAGGTGGGTTGATTGGTTTGAGAAAGGCGGCTATTTGAAAGCTGCTCCAAGGTTTGGAGTGTCGGATCAGTCGTGGGGGAGCTGGGTTAGGGGCCAGAGAGCAGGTGAAGCGGTCAAAGGGGCACAGTATTATCACGACCATGTTTGTGGTCATTCTCTCTCTCTGTCAACTACTTTGTAATGTGTCATTGGTACCAGAAAGGCCATGAGGCCTCCGGGCCAACAGCTGCAGCATCACTAGTCGCCCTCGTAGCAGCTAGGAAATTTGAGCCACAACAGACCAGGAGCCCTGGAGTTGCCTTTGCTCTCCAGTTAAGCGCTCTGTCTCTGCCTCCTGCGGCGTCCTTACGAGCCAGCGGGGCATTGAAACAGACAAGGATCCTGCGCATTGGCAGTGACGAGATGAGATCAGAGATTCACAGCTTGAATGAAGGGCGCCGGCAGGCCTTGCTTTGCTCCCCACGGGCAGCACTGAAATCCAAACCACAGCACAGTGGTGTCTAGGCAAAGACAGGCGAGGCTCTGAAGTGCCTTGTAATGGAGTCAGCCCCATGGATACACCTTGTCACTTTGGTTTCATGTGCCGTGTAATGCTAACGTGCGGCAGGCAGCAGTCACCAGTGGTGTCCACGTGCACATGGCTTGCTCCACACTTAGGCCGCGATGCTTTCCTGCCTACCAGGTCAGGGAATGTGGCCTGGAATCTGCAGGGATTCCAGGCCTCTGCACAGAGGGCAGGGGTTTCTGCACGACTCTCCCGGGGCCCCGTTGTCTTCTGGGACGGGAGCGTGACTCCTGGAGGAGCCATTGATTATCTGGCAGTACCTCCCTCCTGCTGTTCCAGGTGGAAGGTGTGGAGCCAGGAAATGCAGAAGCTAATGCAGCAATGAGCAGTACTGATGTCAGTGGGGAAGAATGCAGGAATATGACAGGCTCAAAGTGAGTCATGCCTGGTAGAGTAGCCAACTCTGGCTCCATCCCCAGACCCTATCCACTCGCGTCCTACCCCATCTTGCAGAGACCCAACTCTGAGCAGGTTGGGTGAAATTCACCCCATGCAGAAGGTGTGAGACTTAAGGGGTGCATAGGCTTTTTGCTGGTTCTCTTCCCCCTTATGTGCACTATCCCCATACGAGAAATCAGCTGTGTCCTTGAGAGCCCTGCAGTGTCCCTAGTGTGTCTGCTGAGAAGGGGAAGGGCAGTGACTCGACCACTCCCTGTTGGACAGCAGGAGAAATGGCTTTTTTAAAGTAATTCCTCAGTGAAGGTCCTTGCAAAGGAGTTTGATCCGGGGTAGATCTGAGCAAAGCAGGGGGCACCGTGCAAGCTCTCCCCTCCACCCAGAAGCTCTGCTGTCCCACATCCGTCCTGATCTGTCACACCCCTATTATCCTGTTCCAGGCCCCCTCCCAAGCAGCACCTGCCAATCCCGCAGCAGCTTTGCAAGCCACGCCATTCGGGACCAGAGGGAGGCCAGCAAACCTGTCTCACTTCTGTCCTTCAGCTGGTTGCAAGCCAGGTCTCCAGATACAGATTTATCCCCTGGTGGTCTCCAGCCCCAGCAGTGCTGAGCATAACATTGACCGGTCCTTCACTTAGGGCATGACCATGACTCTCCTTCCTGGCAGCAGCTGAGCTTCCCTTGGGCTCTCCCTGTCTGCTCCCCTCTCATCTCCACCCTGCGCATTCTCAGGAGCAATATGATCGGCAATTCAATTACTCTCTCCAGTCCCTAGTGACTCAAGGCGGTTTATTGAGCGCAGCCTGACAGCTGAGAGTGATGCAGGCAAAAAGGCTGGGTTTGGACCTGGGTGATTTATTCTCCCTCTCCCCGGTCTGGATCAAGAAGAACGTCCCCTAAAATGCATTGCAAAGCGACTCACTGCAAAGCAAAGGCGAAATCGCTAGGATGGAGGAACTGGGAACCCTTCACCAGCCCGTTGTTTTTAAGCCACCAATCAGGCAAGCGTAGGGATCCCTCTAATGAGTGCCACGTTGCCATGGAATCAAATGGAAGAGTGAGTCCAATTATCTCGCTGTTAGAAAACAGAGTTCAGTGTAAACAGTGGCCAGTTGTGCTTTCCCCTTCCCAGGTCTTCTCCATCGTGGTGTTCGGCTCCATCGTCAACGAGGGCTACGTCAACGAGGACAGCGAGGCGGAACTCAGGTGCGTCTTCAACAAGAACGAGGATGCCTGCAACTACGGCATCGCCATCGGCATCATTGCCTTCTTCGCCTGCATCTTCTTCTTCGTCGTCGACCTCTACTTCCAGCAGATCAGCAGCGTGAAGGACCGGAAACGGGTTGTGCTGCTGGACCTGGGGTTTTCAGGTATGCCGTCGGCTGGGCTGTGTTGGCAGGGGAGGTTGCCCAAGGCTGGATTAAGGCAATCCGAGGCACTAGGCACACCAACATATGGGGGCCCCCCTTTGCTCTGCCCCTTAATTGAAGTGGCAAGGGCAGCAGTATGGGGGCCCATTTGCTCCCTCCTCCTCCCCTCTGAAGCAGTAAGGGTGGCAGCAAGAGAGTCCCTGTAATTAGCTCAGCAGTCAAGGTCTGTCTGCTTGGGTGGATGGGCCACGCCCCCTGCATTCTGCCCCTGCCAGTCACAGCCCTCTGCTGGGTGGAATTGGTGAGGTCCCCTGGAGCAATGGATCTAGGAGTTAATTCTCTTTTGAGAATCAGAGCTATTGTTTCAGGCTCTCTGCAGACTCAGGCAGATGTCTTTGGGTCAGTTACCCCGGGTCATGCTTTCAAGCTTTCCCCCCACAACCATGAGGGTTAGAGACTTACTTTTTTTTAATACAAACTCCGATTGTGATAAAATCACCTGACTCCAGGAGCAGGGGTGGTGGTGTTTACTGTCGCTGGGTCCTCTGCTGAAAAACTTACAGTGCCAGACCTTTCTCCCATAATCAAAGGCAAAAGTCCCAATGACCTAAATGGGAGCGGGACCAGGCACACAAGTTATAGCAGTAGCTGGATCCGTTGAGCCAGTAGGAGCCATCCTGAGCTCGGCCCATCTGGAAGTTGCTTTTTGCCCGAGGTTCTGGATTTCCAGCCCTCATGTTTTAAGAGTGTGAGGGTGATTTTTTCCAGCACCAGGGGGCTTGCAACTGTCTGATCCCAAATGAAAGCACCTGTCAGTGCATCATCACATCACCATCAGTGTCTGTTGTTACGAATGAAAAGTGCCAGGTAGAACACTCCAGAGAGGTGTGGGAGGGAATATTCTGTATCTACGGTAGCTGGAAATATACCGTAAAGACTCTATTTCTATTACATCAGAAAGCTAGTGTACAGTCCTTAGGGAGGCTGAGAGTTACAATGCTTCCTAAGGGATTTAGATGCCTAGGGTCCATTCATTTGAGTAAGGATTGAGCATCCAAATAAATACCATAGGCTACTTTGAAAATCTCAGTGTCAAGGTCTGACCCTCCACCGTCTTGTACCTTGTATAGCCATTTACGCTGTGCAAGGTGTGTGTAAAATGCTGTCCTTCTGATACAAGGCCTCATTCTTCCCTTGCTTACACCGGTCTCCTTAGGTGTAACTCCATTGACTTCTTTAGTCACCTGTGTAATAGTTGGGTTTCTACCACTGACGGGTCCGATCCCGCAGCCCTTGTGCATGCACAACTGCCGTTGATTTCCAAGGGAATTACTCAGACATAGGCCTGGCAGAATTTGATATTTAACTTTATATCATTTCAACAGATAATATTGATGTTTATTTTTATGCATTTCTTTCCATCTGTAATCGTTTCAAATGTTCAGTTTGGGACAATTACGCAGGGGGATCGGACAATTATTTAATGACGATAGATGTTGCGGTTCAAAAAGCTAATGCTTTGTCACTGTTCAAACACAAATTATCAACACGGCGTGCCAAACGATACAAAAGTCAATATCCTTAAAGCCAGCTTTAATAAGTTCTCAAGCAGCACTTTTCTGACTTGGCCTATCTGTACATTTCGATTATTATTGATGGAAATGTTCTTTTGTTGGTTTGTGTGTGTACAGTGAAATTGACGCTTACCCACGTAATTACGGATAAAAATCTTATCCTTCCACGCCTACTCCTGGGGGAAAGCCGCAGGGTTGGTTCTAAGTCTTTATACTGGTGTATGTTTGTTGCAATCTAATGCACAGGGATCACGTGAAAAGGCATTTTGCTAGGAAGCAGCTGAAGGCTTGGGGATGTAGCTCCCAATGGGTGTAAATTACCCCATTTGGCCCTTTTTGTGTTTTCTGGGTATGGATTGCAAAGAGCTTAACTTCCTGGAGAGAGATCTCTTCCCCCATGAACTCCTACAGTGGGAAATAAGCCACTTTGTGCCCCCTAAACAAACCCCTTAAATGCAGGTCATGCGGACACAGGGCTTGTGAGGGACACAGCGTCAAGTATCAGTGAGAGATCTGAAACCATCCAGCAGCACCAGTGTGCTTTGCCCTGCCTGGCGGCTGCTTTTATTATGTGCAAGCAAACAGTAATAATCACCCGGGCTGGGAGCCCAGAATGTTGACAAGAAGTGGGAGCCTAGAGGCAGAGCGTGGAACAGCAGACAGTCATCCTGCTAAGCTTGGATCTCACTTACATGGGTGTGAATCCGGAGTCACTCCGCTAAAGCCAGCGGAGAAGCTGCTCTGGGTTTAGCGGACGAAAGTGCGAGCAGAATCTGGGGCTGCTTGTCGCAGGGGCCAGTGTAAATTAAAGAAGTCCACGTTTAGAGCCTGGGTCTTCAGTCCCGTCCTGGGCAAAACTTCAGCTGAACTTCCCCAAACTGGAGCTACCGGGTCAGGCCTATTAAGCAAGAGTGCACATTGTTGCGAGATCATAGAATCATAGAATATCAGGGTTGGAAGAGACCTCAGGAGGTCATCTAGTCCAACCCCCTGCTCAAAGCAGGACCAATCCCCAATTTTTGCCCCAGATCCCTAAATGGCCCTTCAAGGATTGAACTCACAACCCTGGGTTTTGCAGGCCAATGCGCAAACCACTGGAGCTCAGTGAGATCCTAGAAATCACAGAGAGCTCAGACCTGTTACACAGTCTACTCCATCCCCTTGAGGGCCAGGGCAGGAATGTCCCTTGTAGTGCTTTGTCCAAGCTATTTCTAAATGGCCTAAATCAGAGGTTTTCAAAAGCTTGTCCATGGGCCACTGGTGGTGCTCTGAGAACTTGCTGGTGGTCTGTGCAGAACTGACCGGTCTCTTGGTTTTGGCTCCTCCTTCCATTTTCAGCTGCTAAATCACATTAAAGGAAACCCAGGAATACATTTATCCGGTATGATTTTTCCTTGTAAGCGACTGTTGTCGTCACTACAGAGATGTTTTTCAGTCAACAATTGTAGGTGAAGTGATCCATGAGGCCACCGGTGGGAAGGAAGGTGGAGTGATCACTGGGAGGGGAGGGGTCCGCAAGATCACCATTGGGAGATCCGGTGAACCGTGGTGACCAATGAGAGATGAGGTGACCCAACAGGTGACTGGTAGGGTGACCAGACAGCAAGTGTGAAAAATCGGGACGGGGGTGGGGGGGTGGGGGGTGGGGGTAATAGGAGCCTATATAAGAAAAAGACCCCAAAATCGGGACTGTCCCTATAAAATTGGGACATCTGGTCACCCTAGTGACTGGTGGGAAGTGAGGTGATTCATGAGGTGACCAATGTGGGGGCAAGTGATTCATAAGATCACCAAGGGGAGGGGAGTTGTCCATGAGATGATTAAAGTGGGGTCACCCCATGAAAAAACATTTGTGAAGCTCTATCCTAAATGATGGGGATTTATCCTCCTTTCTTGGGAGACTCTTCCATGATCTTACATGGCAGATCTGCAAACCCTATGTGGACACTAGAACTAGAAGTATAAGATGATGCAGGAAAGTGTACTCATTTGTACCTATCTTAGGCGTTTTTCTATTGTGCCCATCCTCTTGGTCCCTAGGCACTTGTTTCTTCAGTGCCACCGTACGCTGGGATCTCCTATTCATTATCAGTAAGGCTACGACTATGTCCCGGAATCTGTGACTTCCACTGACCTCCGTGACATTTTCTGCCCTGGGGCTGGAGCTCCCAGCCAGCCCCGCCCTCGCAGCTCCCAGCCCCCAACCTAGTGGGGAGACCCCGGAGAGCTGCCCAGCCACGGCAGGGAGCTGGCAGAACTGCAGCTGTGGTGAACCGGTGCGGGGGACTCCCCACAGCTGGCCAGCCACGGCCGGCGGCCCCTCTGCATCTGCCCAGCTGCAGCCACGGCCAGTGACTGGGGAACCCTGCAGCTCCCAGCTGCCTGGGGAGGGGACCCCGCAGCAGCCCAGCCCCACGCACCGCATCAGTGGGGGACCCGGGAGCCCCAGCAGCAGTGGGTGCTGAACCCACCTACCCCTTTTGTCAGAGATATTTTTAGTAAAAGTCACGGACAGGTCATGGGAAATAAAGAAAAATTCACAGCAACCCATGTCCTGCCCCTGACTTTCACTAAAAATATCTCTGACAAACACAGCCTTAATGATCAGTTATATCGGACTCGGACCACCACACACTAAAAAACCCACAATGGGGGCTGCATTCTTAAAGAGGCTTGAACTCCACTTCCACTTGGGCAAACACCTGAGCACGGCCTTTGCAAGGGAAGATAGAAACCGTGTGCAGCCCACAACGTCCACACACGCAAAACCCCATCGTCAGTGGGTTTGATTGCCCGGCTGCCCCTGTGCTAGTGTGGGTGTGTAAGCACACACAGGCATGTGTAAGCACACCCAGATGCCATACTTCAAAAAATTGGCTCCAGATATTTTTCCATGTTCGTATATTCTCTGTCTCCGCTTTTCTAAAACGATTGCTGCCCAAACCGTTGTTTACACGTAGTATAGCACTGATACACCCCACTCCCCGCCCCCAGACACTCACGGATAAATGGCAGGCAGATAGTTGCTTTCATAACCAGCATCCGTACAAACAGGTCTCTCACAGCAGAGTCTGAAAAAAGTCCTGCATTGTACTGGAGTTTGCAGCCTCTGTAGTCCCACAGATCAAAGACTGTCTTATCCACTTGTGCTCTGACAGGCCTTGGGCATCAAACCTGCCAGTGGCGGCCGCTGAGCTGAACTGTACGACACACCATGCAAGCTCTAAAATTCAGTTCTGTTTTTTAAACATCTCCAGATGAATCTGTCACAGTCCCAGGCAGCTGCGCCTGTATTTCCCCTCAGTGGTCCAGCCAGGACACCCACTCCCCAGCCGTTGCCTTTCTGGGCAGAGACCTGCATCTCTCTCACCCTTCTGACCAGGGTATTCCCGGGCTGCACCGATCTCTGCCTTCACTGTGGATTTCCCAGCGCAGCCAGATAGCCCAGAAACACCTGCTGGCTTTCTCTTCAGAGACAGGTCAACAGGTGTAATTGCTACAGTTATAAGGTATCACACCGCACTTCCTGTGCACGCCTGCTTTATTCTTAGGGTAAAAAGCTTTACAGAGAAACCATATTAAAAACAATAGAAGAACCTACGTGCCTGCTAATAGGCTAATCAGAGTTAACGCCGCCCCCTAGCATGGATTCTGGGAGGCTCAATCCATCCAAGCCCACCCAAAGGATTGGAGCGCTGTGTGGAGCACGGGTCCTGTCCATTTGCTGGATCAGGAAGGAGGCCCTGAGGCAGTTTAAAACCAGGCTATTTCTCCTTCCTTTGTCTGTTGGGCCCTGGAGAATCAAGTTTGAACTAATCTGCGCACCTCTCCAGGGGGGTGGCTTCAGCAGGTTAGTAGCAGAGGAAGTACATTAGCGTGGCCCCTCCTCACGTGAGAAGGTGCAAACCGTGTCACAAGAACATGCGCACAATTGGATTTTTTAATCCAATGAACCCCAAAGATGTTAAAACTAGTTCAGTAAGGGTTAACTTCATTCCATAAAGTTCCTGCAGGGTGTGGAAAGAAATTGTCGGTGTGTCACATAGTCCACTGGAGACTTTACATCCTGCCCCCTCGGATACCTGGACTTTCATTTTTTTCTTGCCTTATGAGGATGGGTTTCTTGTTTCCCTTTGGATTGTTGCTGCTGCTTTTCCCTGTTCTTTCTTTGTGTAATGTTTGCATTGTTATTTGGTTTGATTCCAAACAATGAAAATGCACCTGGGAATTGACAAAACCAAAAATACAAATACAAGAAGGAGCAGATGTGTCGATACTTCGAGGAAATGTTTGTGTGTTGAAGTATGCCGTTTTGTCGACATCAAAACGTTCCACGAAGATGCATCGAGAGCACCTGACCTTTGTGATCTGAAAACCAGCCTTTTGACCCAATCCCACTTAAGGACAACCTTCCGAAGGTTTGGTTTCCATTCCAGTGCGGAACAAAACAAATGTCTGAATTTGTCACAAAACGGAGTTGTCGTCCTCCGGCCAGTTCTAATTATGAAGCACGTCCTCAGCGCCGTTCTGTCAGTGAAGCTACACCGATGTACGCCAGCTGAGACTCTAGCCTTGTGTGTGCGTACATATATGTATGTTTGTAGCACACAAACACAAAATATAACTGCCCCTGCAACTCCAAAGGAATGACAGTTTACAGTCTATGATGGTTGGAAGGAAGGGTTAGTAGCCAGGAAAGAGTTAACCCAAGAGGTTTCTCACACTGGGATGAAGACTGGACATTCAGTCTATGGTAGACCTGGAATGCTTGTCCCAGCTTGGGGCTATTTTGATGTTCATCCCCACTGTATCGCTGGGAAGCCCTGGCTCTGTGGAATGAGCATTAATACAGGCTAGTTCTCGAGGGTACATCTACCCTGCAATAAAAGAGCCGCAGCTAACCCAGGTTGGCTGACTTGGTCTCCTGGGGCTATCAAATTGCAGTGTAGATGTTCGGGCTCAGGCTGGCACCCGGGCTGCAGGGCCCTCGCTCCTCGTGGGGTCTCAGACCCCACGCTGCAACGCCTACACAGCTGTTTTGAGAGCTGTAGTGCCAACCTGTGGACCCACGCTGGGAGGCTGGGTGCTGCGGGCAGTGCAGACTTACCAGGCTTTCCCTGTTTTTAGGCAGAAAGGTTGTTACTGGAACGGGACAGAGAATTTTGACCCCCGAATCCCTCCGACAGGTTGATGGAATATTGTATCGTGGCACAAGCAGAAAAGCCACTGAAGCTCCACGGTTCAGCGTTTGGTGCTTTCTCTTCCATCTGCTCGTACAGCTGCTCCCTTCGAAGTGAGCTTGTTTAAAACCAGGCTGTAATTATGGCGGTAACATCTCTTCCCCGGTGTTTGCACTCTGCTGTCTGCAGATCCCAAAACTATAATTATCCACCGACTCTTACAGTTCGTCTTAGCACCTTCCTTTTCTTCATCAAGCTGCGGTCCGCAGTGGATACTTCTGCCTGCTTACAGCCGGGGAGGCAGAACCAGCCCTGTCAGACACTAGCAGCAGGGGAATGCCTGGCCCTGGAAGTGTCCAGCTGTGTCCCCACCGCCCAAGTTTTAGTCCCGGTCCCTTCCCAGCGGCTCCCTCAGCCCTCCTGCTGCTGAGCTTTTTGGAGGGAAATTTCCAACTTGATTTCAGATTTCTGACTAACCCTGTGGCTCAGTCAAGTGTCCGTCTAATTCCCAGCTGTGTTTGCCCTTGGGGGAGATTGTCCCCTCAGCTCCGCTTCCCCTTTGGAGCCGTTTGCAACGGCTGGGGCTAGTGAGCTAGGCCAGGCAGGATTGGAAAAACCCATTCCTGGGACAAGCAGCCCCCATGTCCCTCAACTCCAGAGGGACAGCGACACCAGATGGCAGATCTTCATGCCCTAGAGTCTGCCCCAGCCGGCATGCTCCTCGCTGCAGAGCTCAGCTCCCTCTGGGTTATGGAAGTGGGGAAATGGACATAGCACAGATGGAGACTGCAATTGGGCCTTTGGGCCCAGCTCTCTCCTCTAACACAAACCTCCCAGGGGATCCCTGCTGATATCCCAGGCTGGCCCTCCAGGGGAAACTGTCCTGTCGGACCCATGTGGCTCCCAAGCAGTAGAGAGAGCTAGAGCTGCTGGGGAGCCCGTCCGTTGCTCCTTCCTTGAGAGAGCCAGAAGGGGCCAGCGTAGGGGAGGAGAGACGACGCGTCTGGTCTCTGACGGCAGGGAGAGGGCTACCCACTGGAAATATTTCCAGAGCCATCTCCGAGCTGCGTTCCTCTGACCCACCTCGGAGCCGGATCACGGGGGCAAACTCCAAGGGGGACATAAACGAGTAAATAAAATCAGCGCTTCTTCCCCGCTCGCCTCGCAGACGTCCACAGCTGCCCTGGACACGCTCTTGCTCCGTCTCCCTTCTCGCGCTCCCCAGGGAGACGGGCCAGCGGGATGGGGATTTCCTGCCGCTCCGCAGAGACTGGGAAGGCATCAGGTTGGCGGCCCAGCTGCCACGGCGACGCCCTAATGTCCGTGTTATTGGCCCCGGCTTCTGCAGCAGCCCCCCAGGCGTTGCTGCCACCTCCTCCCCACAGCAGCTATCCGGGGTTCCAAGTGGGTATTTGGGGGAAGTGATTCTCACCCCCAGGGGTCACCAGTAAACGGATCCTGCTGGTCGGTGCACAGTCCGTAGTTCAACTAACCGCTAGTGAAACGGCCTCCAGGTGATAGAGTGTCAACCCTTGTTCCCCCCTCCCAGGTCAGAGTGGGACCTTGGAACCTCATTCGGCTCCTTGCAGCGCTCCCCAGACTGCGCCCCTGCAGAGGGTGTCACTGTCTCTCCTCTCCACGCATCCCAGTAGCTACAGTCTCCGGTCAGATTAGCTTTTGAAGCTGAGCGCTTCTGATGAGCCCCACTGTTGTACTTTGAATTCAGACTGGGGGTCCTCCCGGCCCAAAGTAAATTCAAGTAGTCGTCTTCTGTCTGTTAAGCATCAAAGTCCAGTCCTCAGGAGTACTGACAGCCTGGCAGAGAAGGCCTGTCTCTTGTATTGAGAATGGCTGGGCAGCCCCACGGCCATCATTACATAGATTCACCAAGTTCTTGGTCATCCGATCTTAGCCAATGCCATTGTTCTGGCAGAAGTCTTCTCCAAGCCTCAGTGTCCAGGGGAAGAGGGAGGAGATATAATAGACCTTGTTTTCATTGTCCATATTTCAAGGATGATCCTGCTTCTCACCATGGAGGCACTGCTGTGAAACCCCCATTGTAACAGATCTGTGGCCGTTAGCGTGATGAAGAATAGCAAAAATGTCTCTGTGTTTACCTGGGAATTTCCTTTCTTTGAGCAATAAGGTCCACAGACTTTGCCCGCCCTGGAGACAAACTAATCATACCGAACCCGGGGGAAATTGACGTCAGAAGATTTGGGTTTGTTTGGTTAGGGGGAGTTTTCCATGCTCTGCAGTAGGAGAAATGGTTGTGCTATTTCCTCAAAATATATTTAACACAATCTCAGGAACTGAAAGACTTGTGAATGTGCGCGCACACAAATCTCTGTGCCAAGAAAAACACTGTTTTGTATTGTACTTAAGAGCCTCTGGCAAAGTAAAATAGGAACAAAACAAGCATCGTTTCTCTCCCCGCAGTCACATAGTGACTTTGCAGCTAGCTTGCCCCACAGGTTTATAGTCCGTCTCCTTACAGTGACTTGCTACATTCATTTTTAAGAGTCCAGATTTCTCAGGCTCCTGCCTGACAGAGCTGCGGCCCAATTCCCAGCGTTCGCGTTCCCATCTTACTCCACTACTTTGAAATGGTCAGTTAGGTGTTGGGATGGGGCGAGGGAACAGAACGATAGCCTGTTTACGTGAGAGCAGCAGAGACGAGGGAGCCTGTGGCCCGGTGGTTCCCTTGGCGCTGCGTGGGCAGATTGGGGGATCGGTTCACAAGAAGAACAGTTCATTTTCCTGCTTTTGCTTGTTCCTTATGCAACACACAGAACCGAGGCCCTGACCCCTCGGGGTCAAGGGTAAGGGCGTTGACCTCACTGACCTGGCCACATTCCACCTCAGGGAATTACAATCTGCCTTTCTAAGGGCCTGCTGCCATTTCCATGGGGTACAGTCAGCTGTTAAAACAGCCGCCGCTTTCCACCCAGATGTGGCTGCATTCAGTGGGTGCGTGAAGCCATCTCCGAGCATGCTAGAAACATGAGCTTAACAATCCTTAGTGGTGTGAATAGACCCGCTGAGCGCAACAGGACTTCCTGCCTGGGTAGGGATTTCTGAGCTCTGGCTCTATATCTGTTTAAAATTCTTTGAGGGCCTTTGGGATGAGAGGTGCTATAGATACACCTACCCTGCCAAGACTGTCAGGAGGGACTGGTGTTCCGGGGTGCCGCTGTCCTTGGGGGTCCAGTTGGAAATCTAACTAGTTTTAAGGTGAAGCTCAGTAAGTTTATGCAGGGGATGATACGAGGGGGTTGTCTGCAGTAGCAGGGGATTGGCCTCCACGGACCCCTTCCAGTCCTATGTCCTGGCTTCCTGTGAAACCCTGAAACTGGGGCCTGGTTTTCAGAGAGCTGGAGGGTCAGCGATTCTCTATGGTGCGTAGCGGCAATGCCAGGTGGCTGTGGCCCCCACTAACAACCTTCCGTCTCTCTCAGGTTTGTGGTCCTTCCTGTGGTTCATAGCTTTCTGCTTCCTGGCCAACCAATGGCAGCGGACACCAGCCACCAGAGGGGCGACTCAAGGAGCAGATGCCGCCCGGGCAGCCATCGCCTTCTCGTTCTTCTCCATCCTCTCCTGGGTGAGTTTAGGTTCCAGCTGCTTAGCCGATCACAGACGAGTGGGTGGGAGGAAATCATGGCCTACAGGAAATAGCCAGCAGGGACAAGGGACTGCAGCACAAAGCCCGCTGCCTTAGATTAATCCGAGGCACATGGTTACCAGGGCGGTGCTATTCTGCATCCTCGGTGATGTGAATTCAGTGACGGGCCCTGCACACAGTGGAGTGAAGGGCAGGACTCCCGTGGCCTCAGTGGACGTGGATCTGTGCCCGCAGCCACTGAGTGCCGCGATCTTAATGACTTACGGAGTTAAGAGTGTGTCTCTCATTTCATCCAGGGACATGTCACTGTGCGGGGAGCTCATGGGCACAGAGGGAAATCCTGGCTCTGATTCTCTGTCATAGCTGAGCTTCAGCAGGGAAAATCTTTAGGAATGTTTTTATAGCCAAAAGAACAATTTGGGGCCAACAAAACACGTTGTCCAGAGAGCAGTTGGAATCATTCTCTCGGGGACCGATTAGATACCCAGATAGCTCACCAGGACTGCACTCACCCTGCCATCACTGTCACCGTTATCACACTGATATTTTTCTTCATTACCGGGAATTGCAGCGCCCTGCTAAATCAAGAGGCTGCAATGACTCTGGGAAAAGCCAGGCTTCCAGTTCTCCGGGGGTGGGGGACAGGGGACGTAGCAGAAGTTGAAGTTGTAGTGCAGACTGGCAGGGTTTTTACCAGGTTCTGAGCAGGTAGGGGAAGACGTCTGCACTGTGTCCGCAGTAGCTCCTGCCATAGGGGCTAAGCAGATGGAGAAGTACGTGTCTCAGTTTTCCTAGTATAGACAAACACTAAGTCTGTGCCTGTCCTGCCCCCTCTGTGCCGTGAGGTGGGAGCTCTGGTAGCCACCATCCCCAGTCTAAGTGCTGACTGTGCCGCTCACACGCCAGCTTTCCACGCGTGGTGCTGGGCCGTAGCTGTTAGACTCCAGTGAATGTACCCGGGCTACGTCCAGCTCCATGATCATTCACGCCCCCGGTAGCAACAAAGAGTTTGCAGCAGAAAGGGCCCGAGAGTGAGAGCCAGCAAATGTCAGGAGGGAAAAGAAACAGGGAAACGAAATCCGATCTGAGCACAGCCGAGCAGCAGAAAGAGGAATTAGGAAATGTGATTCGGGGAACCAGGGTTCTGCCAGACGACGATGGTTTGTAGTAAAGAAATAATTGCAGTTCAACTATAGTGAAACTGCTAACTCTCTGAGGAGTAAAGCTGAAACTTGTGAGTACTTGGCTGGATAACTCCCTTTAGTCTGGGGACTTCCAGACTTCCCCCGGCCTCCCCAGGCCCCAGTCCTGTGGAGTGCTGAGCGCCCCCACCTGCCACTGGAACTAGCGAGCAAGGCAGTAAACCCCATCATTTCAGTGTCTATAGTTAGAGCTCGGTGAGTGATTTGATTTCAAGGAACCCAGAAAGTTGGCTTTGAGTGGGGTGTCAGCAGCTCTCCGGGTTGACCTAACTGCTCTCATTGCAGCAGTGGGAGGCTTTGTCACTGATCGTTGACCTAGGGGAGAGCAGAGCAAGACTGGTGCTGAGTGCTTTGGAAAATCCCTCCCTAAACTAGCATGTGAGCCCTCCCCTCCAGGACAGCTAGTCTCCATTTTCTGCCAATTAGTGACTCAAGCTTCCTCTAGGCCCCGGGTCGGCTCTTCCCTGCAACCACCAGGGGCGAGAGAAATGAAAGTAAAGCAAAGCGTGCTTCCTTTAACCCCAAAAGAAGGCAATACGTGAAGTGAAAGGAACGAAACCCACGAAACCCACGGTATGAAAAACCGGTGTGAGCACAGATACAGCAAGCCCTGCTCTGCCTCGTGCCTCAGAACGTAACAATCCCATGGAAAGAACTGAGCTCCTCAGAGCAGCGAATTGAGACAGCCTGGCAAATGTAGGTAGGACGAGTAGAATGAATCACCCAAGATAGAGTTGGTCCAGGATGTGCGGACTCTTGCAAAGAGGGCCAGGTGATTTTTTCAGTCACCACCCAAAGGCACCTCAGTTTTACACCTTCCTCTGCAAGACAGTCAGCAGCACCCCCAGCAATGCGTGCCCCTAACCCAAGTCCTGCCCAGGCCTAACACGGCTTAGCTTGCGAGATCTGACAAGATCACAGCCCACGGTGTCCTGCCTGCAAATAGCAGGGACGAGCTGCTTTGCTTGTCTCCTGTGGTAGGAGTCATCTATCAGTGTGACGCTCCTCTGGTACATGCGTGTCGTGTTGAATTGCAGCAGTACTTTACCCAGGAGATGTGCCAGATATGACAGCAAAACTGATCACTGCCCGAATTAGACAGGCCCCATGTACAGAAAGCTAATCTCCGACCCATCCCTTAGGATGCCCTGCTGGAATTCACACCTCCAACTGGTAACACAACCAGGCCGGGCATGGCCATCCAGCTGAAATGATCTGTCAGACAATACTCTGTGTGCTTACTAACGAGCTCGGGGTTGTGTGGAGGGGAGCGTCTGTGCCCCCCCTTCCTGTAATTGCCCACGTAAGCTTTATGCGGGGTCCTGAGCATGTTACCCTGTAAGATCGGCAGTCATTCCATCATCCTGCACTATAGGAACTGGATCATCTCACGCAAAGGGTAGCCTGGGCTTCTCCAGCTCCCTGGCTCTATAATTAGCCCAATGAATCTTTTTTCATCCCAGCTTCCCTGTAGCCCCACTTAATGCACAGGCCCTGATCTCTGTATTGCTACACTCTGTATTTAATGTAGCAGTCCACAAAGATGCTTTGGGAGAGATGCCCGCCCCATCTTATTGGCCACTGGGCAACTCTCCTCCTTGCCCGGATCACCGCCACTCAGCCTGGCTGTTGCGTTTGATGTGTCCGATGGATGGGGGCTGACCCAGATGGGCTTTTGCATGGATTGGGCTCGTTCCATTTCTGCCCAAGGGCGGGCGGACTTTTGGGAGCTGCTTTGCGAAAAATGGTGCAGTCCATTGCCCAAATACCCCCTCACAATGTACAGATCCATTCATGGCAACCCACTCATTCCTGCTAGGGCCCCCCAACAATAATAGCTTTTGGGTGCTCCCTACCTGGGGCTGGAATAGCAGAAGTGACCCAGCGGGGAAGGGCTGTATTTCCC
Organism: Macrochelys suwanniensis; assembly: GCA_033296515.1. NCBI lineage: Eukaryota > Metazoa > Chordata > Testudines > Chelydridae > Macrochelys > Macrochelys suwanniensis. Next base: position 3,827,706 of record CM065785.1, on the reverse strand, counting down.
CATTACCAATCCACCAGCCAGGCAGGCGCCCTCTAGCTGTTCAGCGTGGGACACAAACAGTTCGCTCCCCGAGCCTTTGGGACAGTTTTGCAGTAGAGCGCAGCTCCGAGCAGCACCCGTTGGGCTCAGTGCCGGGGATTCTCCATCGTTCTCAGCGGCAGCTGCTGGGTGCTGAGAGCTTCTGAAACTGGTCCTGTGAGCACAGGCCCAATGTGTCGCTGCGCTGGCCCGGTGCCTCAAGAGCCAGCCTATGAGTTCATACCAAAGCCAGCTAGATGGCGCCCCGTAAACTCCTTCCCCAAGACGAATGAAGCCTTTCATAGACGCGCTGGGAAAATTTTGCTCCCAGGTGCACAGGGCTGGGTCCTTCCTGCCAGTTCCGTATTCGTTCCCCGGGCGGGTCCCATCCTGACGTCAGTGGGGGGTTCGGAATGACGACTGTGGCAACAGCACAGATCTGCGGCTGGGATTTTGACAGCCTTGTAATGAACCTGGCCGATAGACAATCCAGTGACGCTGATAACGTTGCTGAGTTTTGTGCAATTACCCAGGGGTTGAGTCACATTTTTGAAGTGGTTGGACTCCTTTGCCGCTGGATTTCGCCGCCTCCCCCCCCCCCACCGTCAACACAGAGCTGTTCTGACATTGAGCCTGCTGCTGTTGCTAATAAACCCTTGTGCTTTACATAATCGATACACAGAAAATAAACAGGTATTGCGCGGGCACTGCTCGTATATCAAAGTGAGCCGTGGCGGAGACAGCGTCCGCAGGCAAGCCTGTCATGTGTAAACAAATGGAATTGTTAATGACCCAGCCTGGACTAAAAGCAGGTGTGTCATTCCTGCAGCGCCGCTGCTCGCGTCTCCCACGGTCTATGATCTGAATATTCGTAACCTCAAAAAAGGGGTCAAGGAATCTCTGCAGAATTGACCTACTTGCTGGGTTTATGAGACTACCAAGATTGGACTCAGTACAATAACCTGAATTCTGCCAGGGGTTACAGCAACGCAAGCCCAAGAGCAAGCGGCCCTCTGGGTCTAGAGGACGGTAAAACGAGTCTCTAGAGCCAGGCGGTCCTGGGTAGAGAGGACAGGTCCCTCTGGCCCTTTTCTCACCTGACTGGATTTTAAGCCCTGGGGACGTGCATGCCACAGGCTGTGACTCCATCACCGTAGAGCCGACCAGAGACCACGGGAAGCCGGTGTGCTCCGGGCGGTGGGGCTGGTGCCTGAACCGGTGGGACTCATCTCTCACAGTCAGTGCTGAGTCCCTGCCTGGGGCTGTGGGGCACTGGGTGGCTGTCTCAGTCTCAGAGGGCCTTGTGCTGCCCCCACACCTGGCTGGCCAGCCCGGGGAGGGACCATCACCCAACATGTCCTGGCTCTGGAGAGCTGGTTCCATTGACCCCAGGCCGCGAGGCCCGTCAGCCCCAAACAGACTCTGGCTTTTACCTGGGGGCGTGGAAACACGTCCTTTAGCCTCATGTTAGTCATTGCAGTTGAACTGTTGGTAGCCAGCAATGTAGCCAGTTGTAGCCGTTTCCCTGCCCGGCGGTAGTGGCTGTGCACACACTGAGCAAGGGGTGGTGGCCCCTGGCCTGTAGCAATCACAGTCGAAGGCCTGACACAGGCAGAGGCTAGGTAAGGGGAACAGGTAGTAGAGTCCCTGGCGGCAGCAGGAAGGCAGTGGATTTGGATGTAGGCGTGGTAGGATGGGGCTGATGGTACCATGCGTAGGGGGCCAGATGGGAGAAGGCTCGCAGGCCCCAGTGTAAGGTGACGCACAGGCAGACGAGGGTGGGAACAGCTGTCTAGGAACATCATGTCATGAACCGCTGATGCCTTCACTAACTCTCTGAACTCCCTAATCCTCATTAAAGGTTGCCCTGACGGTGATGGCCATGCAGAGATACCACCTGGGGACTGACATGTCTCTCTTTGCCACGGATCAGTTTGCCACTGACCCCAATACAGGATACCCAGGATACACTACTGGCAGCGGCATTGAAAGTACGGAAACCTATCAGAGCCCACCATTTACTGAGACCATAGACACCAGTCCAAAAGGTTACCAGGTGCCGACTTACTAATGGACGGAGGGCTCAGCACGGTCATGTAAAAATAGACAAAGTCTCCTCATGGTGCAGTACAGTTAACTGGTTGATTGCAAGTGTATTAAGTCCCATTTCCTTAATGTGGCAAGTCAGTGCTGGGTAACTTACTATTAGCTAGTTGTGCAGTGAATTCTGTACAGTAGTATTGGTTCTTGTCTTACACCTAGGGGTTTTTTTATAAAAGCAGTGTTCCCTCTAAGTTTGAAACAGAAGGAAGGTTGCTACTACACAAAATACATGTGGCAACCACAAAACACCACCGCAATTCTCTTCGACTCGTTCGAATGCCAAACATTAGCATTGCATTTTGCTGAGCGCCCGGGAAAGTAGACAATAATTCTCCTGTTAGAAAACACAATAGCTGATGAGCGGATGGTTATCTCGTTCTTCCAGAGCTAACACAGAATTGTTCTCGTTTTGATGAACCCGGGGTTGCACACACAGTTCCCGTTCATTCTAGCCTCGTACCTTCCCACTGCGAGAAGCCACTACAAAGCTTTCTTGTGCTGCATAGAAAGTAGAGTCTACGGAAAGTGCCAAATTTAAAAAGAAAAAAGAATAATCTCTGTGTTGTTTCTAATTTGTATATAGTTACTGTACAAAAAAACGGAACGGATGTTGCAAACTTTAGCTTAGGATTCAGGCATCACTCTTTTTGCTTTTTGCTTTTTTTTTTTTTTTTTAAAAATGTTGAATAACCAAATCTCTTATCTGCTTCAACATTGTATCTGTTTAGGATAGTAAAAATTACTGTTCTCAACTTGGTTTGGAAAACAGTTCTGCAAGTGATAGTCTGCTAATTGGAAAGACCACTTCTTAATGGGACATATGGCATGCTACAGTTCAACGCCAACGTAAAGTTTGTCATACCACACAGTTTGCAAATGTACAATGGGTTGCTACCAGTGATACAGATCAGGTATTTACGCTATAATTTAAAGTTGCCGCCACAAGTGGTGTGGGCACGTTAGAACACAGTGACTCAACTTTAAATCTAATCCAATGGAAAGCATGCCTTTTATTTTGATACTGGCAAGTGCCACCATCTGCCATTAACAGAAGCAAATAAATTCAGGTGTGAATCTATTGTCACATTGCAGCCGCTAAAAATATGTAAACCATTCAGATGTTATAAAGCAAGACTGAAAAGCCATTCAGATGGATAGCGTGAGCAGTAAATGAAGAGTAAACCATGACCCATATCTTCAGTTAATGTGAGAGAATTAACGAAGTGAGTTAATATAAAATGTGAAGGGGAAAATTCCTGAATTTTAGTTATCATTTGCAAAATGATCGGTTTATTAGAATCAAATGAATGTAAACCATACAAAATCCAGTAGATAGTCTAGCCCAGTAATACTCTGGCCCAGATTATCCATCTGACTAATGGTGGTGGTTTTGTGGCATTTTCTCTCTGAGGACAAACTTCAAGGATAGCGGACACATCTGGAGAGTTAAATGTTGATGCTCCTACTGCCACGATGGGAGCTTTGCTCTGTATTAAGATCATCCATTGCTAATCTGGATCAATTATATTTGGTTAATTTGTTGTTGTTTTTTTAATGAGAGCCAGTTCAAAATTATATTTCTTGTTTGCAAAATGTGTGTTAATGAGGCAGTTGAAAGGTCTTATGACTTCTGACCTCGTGACGAGCAACTAGTTAAAATGACTTTCCCCCGCTTTTCTTGTAGTAAAAGCCCATTTTGTCATCATTAATGCGGCTCATTTCAACAGCTATTTAAATTGCAAATAAATACATTACTTACCAGTGACACACAGTCATAAGCACTTTCTGTCACTGACAAAACAAAGTTACTTGAACTCCTGACTGTTCAGAAAGGATTCAAATGCACATTTCCAGGGAAAGTTACATTTACTGTACCTGAAAGAGGCCAGTTTAGCTGCCAGGGTCTAGAATATTAAACCAGAGCAGGTTTTTCACATTACAGTGACCAAACTAAAACCTTCTCCCCGGTTAGCTTCAGTCATTTTTGGCGCTGCTTTGAGATGAATTTGCGCCCAGTCTGACGTTCCAAACGCCTGAGAATTTTTGCATCCCCATTGCCAAGGGGTTCCTGTCCCAAACAGCAAAGGAGCTGGACAAGCCGCAGACTGCTGCTTTTCTTTAGCCAGGTGCCTGAAAAAGGGAGATGCAGCTGCCAAATGCATTAGGGAAGGTTGCAGGTGACAGGAACGCACTGAGAAACCCTCACATTAAGAGGACAAAGAACATCTGAATCCCAGTACATTATACACCTAAGTTAATTATATGACCATTGTGATTCTCTACCAAATCAAATCTTGCTGGAGAAAAAAAACCTCAAATGATTTTCATACAGAGTACAGTAGAGCTGTAGCAATATTTTCCTTAGAGGGAACACTGAAAATTTAGCAGCACAAAACACTTGTGTTAATATTTTAGCAAAATTATAATCAATTTAAATGTTTACTTAAATTGATTGTACATGTGAGATAATGTTTGTTCAGTACATTGTATTTTTTCTAACTATCTACCTGTTCCAGAGTTTCCTTGTAACTGTAAAGAACTAAGTTCTGTCCGACTGCTAGAACTGTCCTGATCAGTGGTGTCAATGTGCTAAATATTACAATATGAATGTAAGCACCTGAGGCCTACATTGCATTTTCTCATTTTTTCCTCCCCCAATGGAACACTCAATGGGTTTCCGCCGAGGTCTGTACAGTCAATGCAAAAAAATATAGCCGCACACAGACACACCAATAATGACCTGCCTTGAGGGCAGCACCTAAAGTATTGCTTGAGGAATAGAGGAAAGACAATGCGGCTGTGATTTAACACCCGCAGGCATTAACTTCACAATCCGAGGGCACCATTGCTCTCCTTAGGGCCACATTTCGTTTTCCAATCTTCGCTCAAATAGTCACTATGTTTAATGACACTTTTCATGTCCTCCCCTCCCCCTTAGGAAACTGGCTACTCTTCCTGGTTTGGGGAGGTGGATTAAGCACCAGGGACATTTTAGTGGTGGCAGGAAAGCCCTGCAGATTGCTACTGGCTTAGAATCAGAGGCGTTCAAAGCTATAACCTACTCAGTCAGTGCACCTTTAGACTACAGCAGCCCTCGCTCAGCTGAAGGAAGTCCTGCCCTGCTCTCTCTACTGCTGAAACCCTTCCCTGTCCCCCAATTATTCCACTCCCTGCTGTATTGGTGCTTAAGCGAATAAAAGCAAGTGCCATGCTCCAGCCTCCATGGACTCCAAGCTGATCTGCCTTTAGTGTTGGGAAAGCAGCGTGGAAGCCTGGGTAGTCACTGCACACTTGCTGCCCTATCTAGGCAACAGTGATGAATTACGCTTGGCCCCACGAGGCTGTTTTAGCCAGTCACGTCAGAGAAGGGTAATTAATGTTGTATTGAAATGCGCAAGTCACACCTGCCTTGGAAACAGTATTTACAAAACTTTTAAAGAAAGAAATGTTCTAGCTTGTTTGCCAGCATGGTGAACTTCCTCTTTAATTCTGTTTTACTGGGTAGTAGCATTTATTATTAGTTGTTAAAGACCCTTCTGAATTAACAGATATGTTTAAAGGTAGCATAAGACATCTGACCTCACTGCAGCCAGTAATGAGACGTGCCTACCACTTGTATTAAATCCTGTTTCCAAGCAGTTTGCAAGATTCCAAGGCGTTCCCTGTCGCCATTTTAAGTGTGTTAATAGTGCTGTTTATTAACTGTTGTGGTAGCACACCTTCTGTGTCAGTGACTTGTGAAGTAGACTAGTGTACACAGATACAGATGTAATTAAATAGATTCTTATGGACTATGGTTAGCAAATTACTAGATTTCAGTGTAGTAATTGTAGTACATTATTTGGGGGTTCACATATTACTTATTCAGATCACCCCTTTCTCTTCCCTATTTTTCTGTTGTATATTCACTGTGGTTCGGTAGATATTAGCTGCTTTCCTTGTAACGATCCAGACCAAATCTTATAAGCATGCCAGGATTTTGCTGTGAATTTGAGCGTCATGCCAGTCGCTCTCCATATGCTGTTTTTGCAGGCTGTTTAAATATATACGGCATCGTGTTCCCTAGAGATCTCCAAAAGCCCAGTAGATAATTTACCATACAGAGGGCCAGTTTATGCTGCTCTCAGGCTAGTCTGCTGAAAGCTTCTACATTAGTGTTAGCATGAAGTTTGTGTGTAAAGAATAGAGTTTAAAAAAAAAAAATCACATATGCCTTGCTGGAGAGTTGTTCTATAGAAATAGCCTTGACACAGGATACCTTGGTGCAGCAACAGAGATACATCTCAACACTGAGGTTAACAAGCAAACAGCGTGCTTTTGTGTAAGCTTCACTGTTGTTTTCGCATGTTCAGTATTGTAGGGTCGAAAGAACAGCTGTATATTGGCAATGTCTCACTGAGGAAAACGTATCATTTCCTACCTTTTCATTATTCCCAGTGAGTAAAGATGACATGACAAACTGAGGTTTAGTAGAAAAGTTTGGTTTTTTTCTTTGTTCCTAACAAAATGTTTTTAAAGTAAGTGTACACAGTTTGGTCCCTGTGCCAGTAATGTCGTCACCACCACGGAGTAAAGTTTTGTTTTTTGCACAGATGCTTTGAAGTAGGCCAGTTTCCTGGCCTGTAAAGTGCACATAATACAGCCCTCCTTCACAGCTATGTTGAAGATCAGTTCATGTTAATACTTAGCACTTACTATTCTAGCATGTACATTTCCTATTTTTCCTCAGGTCTGCATTCCCAGTAATTCACACTCCCTCTTCTCTCCCACCACAAATCGCAAAGTTAGTGTTTGCAGATTACGTTTCAGTTCTACATGCTGCAGGTGTGATACAGGCTAATTTTAAGGACATCATTTATCACCAAGTCATTTCCCTGGAATCAGTATTTCTTTGATATAGAACTACTTTCAATTTCACAAACTCACTTTTTGGCCTTTTTTCTACAGTGTGTGTGTGTGTAGGGAGCCTGTTAGCCCATTTCCATTATACATTTATTCATGGTACTTTTAAGAAACAGTGCTTCTTGGGGCCATCAGTGTCAAAAAACCCTCACCGATGAGGCTTAAAAGATGGCCTTTTAATGCATCAACTTGAAGCCCAAATTTAGCTGCCTGTATTTTGTTGCAATATGCATTTAAACCTCAGATTCTTTAATAGTTTTTAATATCAAACTGATACCAAATGTGGTTTGCGAATTTAATTTTTTGCAGATACCTCTTTACAAGCAGACCGCTTCAAAGAGTTGCAGTTGTCAGTAACCCTACATGCATTGTAGTATAGAGTGGACTATGTATGGGAGTAAATAAAAATGTTTACAATTTTTGTATTGATCTTTTGAAAGAACAATCTGTGATTGTGTATTTTCAGTGTCCGTGTATCAACTGCAACTTATTTTCAATAAAGATTTAAAAATTAATAGAAGGGGCCTGAGAACTCCAATAATACTTTATTTAATTGTGAGCACATGGAACAATGAACCTGCAGGCTAGATAGATGGGTCACTTCAAGTTCTCAATCCCCTAGGTGGGGACTACGTAACTGTTTGATAACACAGAAGAAACTAACTGAAAATAAAGGGAAGACATAAGATGCTCTTTCAAATAATATGCATTTCATCACCTCTGAACTTTACAAACCAAATTAAGCGACAAGGGGAAAGCAGTTTACATCATGGGTCAATTGCTTATAAAAGTGTTATGGGCAGCTAACAGATAAGCATGTAAGTGCTTTCCTAGTAAAAGTACTTTTTAATTGTGGCAGCATGACCAACGTAAAAATACCAATCTCTACTGCATGGGAAATAGAGATTTAAAACTTAGGAACAATAATATGAAAACATTAACCTTTGCTATGTATACATGCATAATATACACAATCATGCAACAAGATACACCCCTTAGAAAATCATTTTTCTTCTCCATTTCAGAGGATATAGCCTGGCCCTATGAATAATGGTACAAAATCAGGTGTTCAAAAATATCCTGAGTTATATGAAAACAAATAACCCAAAGATAGTGCAGTCTGGCATCAAGCAAAATTAATAATAAAAGAGAAGGCAAAGAGAATTCATTTCTGTAGCCAAAACTAATGCTTCAACAGTTCAAGCTCAGTTTCATAGAAGTGCTGCTTAAATAAAAGCACTGTCTTGTCGCTCAAAAATTAATTTTAATTTCTATTCCTATGTGTTGAAAATTAAACATGGTCTGCCATGATTGGTGTGTATCGGACACTAAGAAGCTACAGTTAGGAAAGTGCACCGCGAGAAAGTGTCCTGACACTCCCTCGAGTTAAAGCTGCTGCTGGAGGAGTTGCTTCAGATGATTACCAGATCCCACCCCCAGTCCCTCCGATTGGGATTTATAAATGCCAAGTGGTAGGAGCAAAGCCCCTCCAGACTGTTGTCACCAAGGGAGTCCCAGGATGTAAAACACTCCTACAATTCTTAACAGCTTATCCTCTTCAGTGCAGACCACTCTCAACAGACAAGTGCACTTAAAGGTACTGCAGAACAACAGAATGGTCAGCGACCAGCAGCATTTCCTGTTCCAATATGCTGTTTGTTTTGCGCTAACACCATTAAGACATCCAAGAAATCAAACATGGCAGCTGTTAAATAAAAGGATGGTGAACAAAATGCCCGTTGAAGAGAATAAAGCTTTGAACACTACTTTACTACATGCAGGTACTACAAAATAAGTTTCTTTAAAGAACACGATTACATAGAAAGTCAGAGGCAACTTCAAATCCCAGGTTCAACTAATCAGAGAAAGATCAGTCCAATTCAAGTAGTAGTAGTAGTATTTCAGCTTTCAGCCAGGAATAATCTTTGCTATATAAACAGCGACGTGTTTACAGCATACATTTTAATGGTCTTATTCACCAACGTAGCAGCTTCCATCTCTCTCCCTAACTGCACCAATTACCTCCCTCACTCTGTGGCCACAAAGACAGAATACTAGCTGTAACCAGAATATTAAGGAAACCACTGTCGAGCTGTTTCCACCAATAACAACACTACATTTCCACCCTTTAGCTGTAGTGTCTTGGAAGGTGGCCACTTGCTTGATGAACCTGCAGTGTTAGCCTGTTTCTAATCAGGTGTTTAGGAAGCTAACATGTTGGGTGTTAATTAGATACAGGTGTAGTCCAGTGATCCCCTTTACACAGCACTTTTAGGCAGGGCTGCACTGAACCTCCCAATGCTAACCTGTGTAAGACTACTCAACTGGCCCGAACAGTTGGCCGCAAATACACTGTCAAACCTCGTTCCAAAAAGTGCACGTTTTAAGATTGAGACTTTTATTGGTCTTTGTGAAAGCTAACTGATGATTCTGCTGATTGCTTGTAAGGAAGGGAATTCTTCATCCTCAATATGCAAAGCTTTGTGGGAGGCTATGTCCTGCGGAGTCAGCACTTGCTGACACATCGGGCAGATGCAGCAGTCCAGGTCAGAAGCAGAGTCCATTTGCCAGACGTTCTTTTTGTTCTTTTTGGGTTTGTTTGCGCCTTGTTTCTCCTTGATTCTGAAGTCATTGTGAGCAGAAAGCAGTTCTTGCTGCTTAGCTGCGTCTGGCAACAACACCAATAACTCATTAAAGATTTTCGTGAAGTTCTCTCCAAGCAGCTCTCGGCAGCTTTGGTAATACTCTGCCGCAGAAATTAGCCCCTTTAGTTAAAAGAGAATCAGGACAATTAGCAACGAAAAGAAAGAGTCTACTGACCGAGGGTGAAATTCATCCCTCAGTACCTCTAATCACTCACCCTCACTGTTAATTTGTTGCCTCAACGCTCAGTGAGCAGACAACCAAGTAGGACTTCAAATATTTCTAAGGGTTTCCACTACTTACCTGTCTGAACTGTCCAGAATGAGTTTTAAATTGATTGAATCTAGACTCATCACTTTGAAGAAATTCCTTTATAGACTGTATTAACTGAATGTTCCTTTGCTGAAAATGTTCAGGTATCAAGTAAGATCCTCGACAGGGTTTTGGCCTGCATTTGGAAAGAAAGTGAAATAACACTCCATGCAATGGAAAGAGACTGAAAAATGTCTTAGATGTGTTACAATCTCCCACCACGGGGTATGCTACCGCCTCACACATGGAACTCCCATTGGCAACATGCACCCATCCCACGGAGATGCTGGAATGGCATCACCTAAGGATTAGAGTGCCTGCTCCCAGTTCTTCCTGGATGGGGAGAACACTTAAAACGCAAGTTCAATCTAGTCTTGATCCAAACTGGCCTGATCTGAAACATGCTTCATACACTGTGTTAACTAACTGATACACGTCACAAAGGCCTTGTGCATACCGGGACGAAAGGGGAGTTATTTACAACAGGAGATGTCTGCATGAGGATGACAGTTATCTCATGTTAGCAATTTTAATGGAAAACAAAAAAACACCTGCCCTTTCTCCCATCCCACCGCAGACATGGCCAAAGAGAGCAACCCTGGAAAGGATAAGAACCAAGAGTGGCATTTAGAGGCTATGGGTACTTTGTAAATTCCCCCCAAAAGCAAGTTCCCATATGCAGACAAATATTTGGGAGGGATAGCTCAGTGGTTTGAGCATTGGCCTGCTAAACCCAGGGTTGTGAGTTCAATCCTTGAGGGTGCCATTTAGGGATCTGGGGCAAAAACTGGGGATTGGTCCTGCTTTGAGCAGGGGGTTGGACTAGATGACCTCCTAAGGTCCCTTCCAACCCTGATATTCTATGATTTCTTTCTAGTAGGTGAGTCATAGTGATCTATTACAAGGCAGCTGTATATTGCAACTACTAGAGTGGAGGCAAATTCAAGACTATGCTTTTTGCTCCAGCAATAAGGATTCTGATACGCCCATATGGAAGCAGAATAGAAAAAGGTTTCTGATCTACTATCATAACCCAGCCCACTGCCCACAAAGCACAAGTTACCTAAACAGCATGGTGGCATCAGCTGGAAACTCCACAAATCCCAGGTAATTAAAACCCCACTTTCAAATTCAGCTTTGTGTTTACAAACTATGGGTTTGGGTGTCTTATGCAAGGAACTTTCATATGTTTGTGCAACACTAGAAGTGAGCAGCTCTCTGACAGCAAGTGATGCTTCCCTTGGGGAGATGGAGTCAAGGTTTTTAAGGATTTCTCATTGTAGGTTTAGGGACAAATATGAGGGAGTCTGAGCTTGTCCCTCACCCCAAAACATACATGTTGCAGCTGTTTAAACCTGCTCAGATTCATACCTATCTACCAAAATGTAACTGACACCTATCTCTCTACACATCACCAGGAATCTGACTCACAGACCCTACAACAGAGATCTGAATCAGGTCCTTACTTTCGTATACTGCTGACCTCTTAAACCTCACCTGTTCAGGCTAATTGCCCCAAAGCAGCACGCAATATTAAGAAGCCCTACATGGAGGAATTGAAACAGACTGTGTGTAGACTAATGTGAATTCTCGAAGCGCTTTTACTTACTCGTTCAGAGATGTAGTGACAGGATCCGAGACATTGGTGGATGGAATAACAGTAAAACCTGGAGGTGGTTTACTAGCAGGCACTGACAGCCCCGGAGGCAGAGGGGGACTCTTTAATAGCGCCACAGAGATAAAGCCTAGATTAAAATAGCACAGAATGGGGAGGAAGTTAGTGCACAGTCTATGTTACGCAGCCAATCATCTCTCAGATCCACTCTTTCCCTTCCCTCAAAAGTCTGCAAAGATGATACGTTACCATTTATAAGATCCAAACAGCTAAAGAGGTACCAATGTATCTGAAGACAATTCAAATTAAGGGATTAATCTGCTGGTTTACAGGCCACTGATCCTAGTCAGACCAAGAGATGCTACGAACTGGCTGTTCTTCTGACACAAAGTTAAAGCCCTAACTATTGATTTACTGCTTCCAACAGAAAGTGAAGTACAAACATGCATGGGTGGAAAACACGTTTTTACGTAATGGAACAAATGGCAAGGTCACAGCTTTACTCCACCTGAACCACACAACGGACGTTTTCCATCAGGCCGCCAACTGGCGTTCCACATAACAGAGAGCTCTACTGCCAAGGGTTGTGTTGCCACCTTCATGAGATGCAACTGCAATGTGCTGCATTGGGTGTATGAGGCACATTGAACTACTGCAGTCTGAAATAGTCACGACTAGCTCTCAGCCTCTCCGTGATACTTTCCTCCAAAGCACAGATTCTTCCCTGCCATTTAGGTCATTCTTTTGCTCTGGGAGAGCTCTCAGCATAGGGTGGCCAGACAGCAAGTGTGAAAAATCGGGACAGGGGGTGGGGGGTAATAGGAGCCTATATAAGAAAAAGATGCAAAAATCGGGACTGTCCCTATAAAATCGGGACATCTGGTCACCCTATCTCAGCATGAATTTTCCACTAGGAAGGCAGCTGGACTGTGTTTATGAGTGAACTGCCCTATCTATTCTCTATACACAGACTACGTTAAACTACACAGTTCGAGGGGCTTGATTCACTATTGTGTTACTTCAGTTATACCCATCATAGCACCACTAAAAACCAGGGCATTACATCCGTGTAAAACTAGAGTAACTGACAGATCAAGCCGACATGTATTTATTATTTATACTCTGATCGTGCTGCTAGGTACTGTTCACACACAGTAGAAAGAGACTGTCCCTCCACAAAGGAGCTTCCAGACTAGCCCTTGGACTCCCCAAGCGCACAGGTACACCGGGTATTACTCATTAGACAAGCAGGAGTGTTCAGAGGCTGGCTGCTTAGCTACAAGTTACCCTAAGTGCCAGACAGAACACAGCAGCTCTGATGTCGAATGAGGCAGGTATGTCCCAACATTTCAATGGGATTTTAACAGGCCGGGGCCGCAGGGGAGGAGTTCAAACTGCTCAATGCGGTTTGCTGGGCTAAAATGTCTCTACTTTACTCTCTAGCCCTGCGAGCTACAGGAAACTGTTCCCATTTTAAGAGTAATTTTGGCTACCCATGGAATACCCCATTTATTTGAGCTAGTCAGAATGGGACTGACTTTTTGCAGGGGTTACCTGGTGGTGGTATTCTAGATGGTCCCGAGCTCCCGAGCGCTGGGAAGTCTTCCTGAGATAAAGGGCATTGGCTAGTCACTGGAGGCTTTTTAAGGCCAGGTGGCTCTTTGGATGCATTACAAATTGCTACTGATTTTTCCAAGTGACCATTCATGACATCTGCGGATCTGTCAGAGAGGTGAAGATTTGCAGGGGCACTTGGAGTCTGCTCAGCTTCTGCTAGTTTTTCCAAAGCCGATGCAGGAAGCAAGGTTTCCTCTGGCAGCTGGGGGGATGATGCTCTTTGCTTCTCAACTCCCATCTTCTTTTTCTTGCTCACTTTAGTAAAAGTCTGTGAGGTGGAAGCTGCCAGCAAGGAGGATACATCAAACATTGTCGGTGTATTCCTGATCTCCTGGGTCGTCAAGCCACTGCCACCGTCTTCGTCATCGGACAGGGAGAGTTTACTGCTCTTCCTGCTTCCTTTATTGCTGTTCGAGGGGGCTGGTTTTTTGGCCAGATGGTTTGAACTGGAGCTGAGGGAAGTGACGGCTTTAACCGCGCTTTTATTGGAACTGTTGCTCCATGCAGATGTGATGTTAGACACTGTTCTAGCATTGGGCCTCATTTTGGACACCAGAGCCGGAAAGTCCTCCTCTTGAAAGGCTGTTTTCTTGGCAGCAACTGTGTATGTTAAAGACACCCCAGAAGCGATGGTCGGTGCTGCAGAGGAGGAAAGGCTTGGGAAGTCTTCTTCCTTCAGCTTCACTGATGCTGGCTGAGCAGAGCTGCGGGAAGGGAAAACAACACCGTGTACAGCAGTCACAAGGTCAGCACAGAGGGGGCACAAATCCACCGGGCAGAAAGAGCTCAACATCTAACTGCAGTTTTCCCTCAAAAATTCTATCGCTTAGAGGCGGCGTTGAGACTCACAGGTAATTGTGGGTCAAATGAAAATGCATGTGTGCTTACAGCTAGGTCATGTGTTACAAAAGCCCTCCCATGAGATGTCACACTGCAAGTCTAGTGGGACTTCAGCAGTACATTGTCTGGACTTGGACACTGCCTTAGAAGGCTCGCATTCCAGACCGGTACACAGCAGAAGCAACCACAGGTTTTAGACTGGCACTCCAGTAGCCACCAGCTTGGAGACAGTCGCCCAGTAGCCCCTTTAAGGACCACCACTGGCTTCAGAGGAAACACACATCCACGCTCCCACAGAACGTGCTGGCTATCTACTGGAGATCAACTGCGGGGTTAGAAAAGAGTAGTGGTCCAAGAGGATGGGATATGGGATGATTAGAAACTTATCTGAAGCAATCTTTAGATCAAGCAAGACATGGGAAGTCACAACCTACACCTTGTCAAGCAGTCCCACTGAGGCCACGTGGGTGGTTTGTGTAGTCAGAATTTGGGGGACGGGAGAGTAATTTCTCAGAAATAATTTAACTTCAAATTATCTGTAGAACTCTTATCTGCCAAACTTGGAACCCAAATGAGCTTATAAACCAGCCTTAATTTGCTATGATGTTGCACAAACTTACCGTTGCAGAGGCCCTGTCGCTGAGCCAATCGCTGGAAAGTCATCTTGGCTTAAAGCACCATTAGCAGCTGCTTCTTTTGGAACTTTGACAAAAAGACCAAAGAAATGCTCTTAACTAAAATTCATTCATTTCCGCCTGGAAACTATCAACAAGCATCAGGACACCAGAACTAATTCCGGTTTTGGTACTTCATGCCGCTATTAACTGGGATATTCCAATTCAGAAAAATGGATGTGCACGTTAATGTAAAAAATGCACTTTTTCATTCTGATAACTACATTTGCTACTGTTTCCCCATTATCTGGGTTTAACTTGCAGCACATTAACTATAGTCAAGAAGAGTGACACTAAGCCACTGGTTTATGTATGACAGGTTTGATTCTTGACTCCAAATATAATCCAAATAAATAGAGATGTTAATGCCATATGAGTCTTCAGTGTATTTTATGATACTGTAACAGGAATGTTTCGCACTTAGGTTACAGAAAGACATTAACACACCAATACTTAGTATATAATATTTAAAGCCCAAAATGACCTCACTTGAAAAAGTACCACATGGCAGCCTTAGCTTTCTGATTCTAGCACTTTTACACAAATATTGGAAATTAACTTCTTCACACTAAGGGAGACATCCAACCTAGAGAGGAATGCAATCTAAACCTACCAGTGTTTGTACGCCAAATCAGGATGTTGTGCACACTTTGGTTTGATTATTTTGGTTGTTGAAGTATTTCTGCCCAGATCCATTTTAAATATGAACACACTGCCGGAATCCCACAGGAAGGAATTACATCCGGACATGTTTCAAAGCAGGCTAGCTGTGTTGGTCTCTTTAATAGCCAAAATCAGTTCTTTGCCATGCATTCCATAACCATTCACACCTTTGCCCACGCCTGTTGGAATTCTCTACAGCCTTCAGAACATGCACACAACTAACCTGTGGCTTCATTTGAAGGCTTTGGCACTCGCTTAGTGTTGGACACTTCTGGATCCCTCAATTCTTCTTTTTTACCTCGACTGCCATCCTCTTTATCCTCTACCTGTTTCTTTTCTTCTTGCCGTTTTGCTGCTACTGATGCCCTAACTGCTGCTGCAATATCTCGGTCTTCTTCTTCCCTATAGAACAGGACAGGTTCTTTAGGTCTAAAAGAAAGCACTAACGGGCTTTTAAGCACCTTTGTTTCTCACTCCAACTCTCACTTTATGTCAACTGCCTTATGCTGCCACCTGATGGGAAAGGTTGCAACTGAAACTCAACTTAATTCATATCATCACATCCAGGTTCAGGCTCTGGTGAAACAGGCAACATTCATTCACCCGACTTTGAAATTCCACATACGATGATAACCAATATCTAAGTACAGCAGGAACCAGGATCAGAAGATCAGAGATGCATGGGAACACTAGTCTCTCCCATTCATTGCAAGGTACGAAAACCTCATTTGTTAATCCAAGTAACTCAGTGTAATATGGTTCATCATGAACTTCCAACACATGCAAGATCCACATGCGACACACCAACGTATATGGTGCTTGGAGATGGATTTTCCCAGTGAAGTTACCGGTAACGAACGCACCACTGACTGCCCAGCAAGAAAGAAAAATAGACATACAGTAGGTATAAAGCTCTTAGATATTGTGTGGAGGAAAGGAGACAAAGTGCCATTTAATTTCAATACTTAACCCTCTTCTTTTTCCAAAGCACAGGCCAACCAGAGATCTGTTAGTTCAATAAAAAAGTACGGTCCTTAGAACAGGAACTTAATGACTGCCCAAACTTAAAAGGGTCCGCTAAGCCTGCAAAGGCATGTCAGTTACTGCAGAAAATCCTACTTAGAAAAGTCAGGAATGAAAATAATGACCTTAAAGCCAGAAAATTCTCAGTTATACTGACCCACATGTTGGAGAATTCAGGATAGCTTTAAGATTACAATGCTCATCTACTTTGGCAAGTGCAGAGTCGAAATTTCATGTAAAATACTTTTGTTTAATTGTGTGTGTGTAGTGCCCAGACTTCTAATGAAAACTAGTCACATCCTTATCCAAGGAGTTGGTACTGCAGTTTCCTCATTTTCCTCACTTCCCTCCTGCCCTCCCATCAAAATACCATCATAGAATCATAGAGGTAGGACTGGAAAAGGGACCTCAATAGGTCATCTTGTCCAATCCCCTGTACTCAAGGCAAGACTAAGTAATAACTAGACCATTCCTGACAGGTGTTTAAGAACAGATTAGACAAAATCCTCTCCTGATGGAGACTCCACAGTCTCCCTAGGCAATTTGTTCCAGTGCTTATCTACCCTGACAGTTAGGACATTTTTCCTAATGTCCAAACTATATTTCCCTTGCTGCAATTTAAGCCCCTTGCTACTTGTCCTATCCTCACAGGTTAAGGAGAACAATTTTTCACCCTCCTCCTTGTAACAACCTTTTATGTACCTGAAAACTGAACTGTTATGTCCCCTCTCAGTCTTCTCTTCTCCAGACTAAACAAACCCAATTTTTTCCATCTTCCCTCACAGGTCATGTTTTCTAGACCTTTAATCATTTTTGTTGCTCTTCTCTGGACTTTCTCCAGTTTGTCTACATCTTTCCTGAAATGTGGCATCCGGAACTGGACACAATACTCCAGCTGAGGCCTTATTAGCGCAGAGTAGAGCGGAAGAATTACTTGTTGTGTCTTGCTTACAACACTCCTGCTAATACATCCCAGAATGATGTTCCCTTTTTTTGCAACAGTGTTACACTGTTCACTGATCTTTAGCTTGTGATCCACTATAACCCCTAGATCCCTTTCCCACAATACTACTTCCTAGGCAGTCATTTCCCATTTTGTATTGTGCAATTGTTTATTCTTTCCTAAGTGGAGTACTTTGCATTTGTCCTTATTGAATTTCATCAGACCATTTCTCCAGTTTGTCCAGATCATTCTGAATTTTAATCCTATCCTCCAAAGCACTTGCAACCACTCCCAGCTCGGTATCGTTCACAAACCTTATAACTCTTTATAAGTTTATATCATTTAAGAAATAAGAAAATATTTCACCTTCAACAGTAAGCTCTACAGCACAGTGGGTTACTCACCTCTTATATCTCCAGCTCCCTCTTCTGTTTTGCTGCCCTCCTCGAAGTCCCGATCTACCTGCTCGTCCTTGCCTGTTATATCTGTCAACTTCTTCAAAGTCCTCTCCACCTACAACACCTGCCCAGGAGACATGTCCAATCATTCTTTCCGTTGTTTTTCTAATCTAGGAATGTAACACCATCGCTCCATCGGTGACTGAAAGATGCTAAAACATACTGGTACAAAAGGACCTTTCCCGACTTTCAATCAGCAACCACCGATTTTATAAAACCAGCTAGCCTTTACCGTTATTGCATTAAAACACATTTAGCAATATATGGATTCCATATATTAGGGGATTGTGATTCAAGTTTAGGACAAATTTCATCTTGATGTGCAGAGATTTCCATGTACAGCTTCCAATAAAGTAAAAAATATCCATGTATCTCCCCACTCTTAGTACCAGATGTACCCCTCGGAGTGCCATGGTTATCACTCCCTTCATTCATATTACCTGTATCCCAAGCAATTCTAAGGTAGATCAGAAAGTCAGCTGTGAAAATAATCCCCTTATTTTGAAATGGGATGTAATGAGTTTTCAGTCCACAAATGGCCAACTTACACACCGAGTTTCTGAAAACTTTCAAAGCATTAAGAAATAAGAAGGTATTTCTGGCAACTTATTCTTTCCCGTCTGACCTACCCTCATTCCTCCGTTGGTGCCTGGAAGCATAGTTGAACTGAAGATCAATCTGTCGGTTCTGTCTGGCCTCAGCCCTGTTTTTGCTGTGGCAGGCTGTTTTGTGTGCTTTGTAATCTATTTCTGTACGGAAAGCATGAGTGAACTGTTCTGTACTGCACTGTCCCTCTTCACAAAGGAAGTGCTTTTCACGGAAGTGTTCACGAAGGTATTCGTAATCACTGGGAAGAGGGCAGACATTGATTGGTTAGTTCAGCAATGAAGTCAACTTAAAAGAATTGTTCATTCTTTAAAAACACTGAGTGTTGTCACTCCATTTTGCAAACTCTAGAAACCTTCTGTACGCACTTCTCGGACTGTCAAGACACAGAACAGTTTAATACATGTCTCAGAGAAGTTAAACCAAATTCACTGCATGATGCCTCACTGACCTTGTCACATTAGCCCTGCACAAAATCTCCTCCATTAAAGGAACTTTATTCAGACCTACTTTTCCCAAAATAAATCTTAGACCGTTGGCTATTATGGGCTTATGTAGCAGAGCTGCAGAAACTGCCACAGAACTGCACTCCAGGGTCTAATTTTTGTTTTTAGCCTTCAACTGTGAAGAAACCTTAAAAACATGAACTGGATTTAAATGGATGAAGGGCTGTCTGAATGTGCAGACAGTCTGAAGAAAGATCTCATACGTGTGAACTGTCCCACTCATCTCAGTGCGTTAACGTAGAGCCCTAAAAATGACAGTTTAAATGTCAACAGTTAAAATGATTTGTAGTGAAACAATCATCAGAAACATCCATCTGTCTGATGTGTCTGTCCAATAATCCTAGACCATCCATCGTGTCTTCCTAAGTCTCAAAGGCTAATTTCCCAAATATGGCTCAGATACCTGCCAAACCCTCAGGCTTCCCCCGTGAGAATTAAGTACCAGCAAATTCACTTAAAAACGGAAAGTGAGGGAGCAGTAATAAATACATTGATTTTAAACATAAAAATAGAGACCAGCGGCTGCACTGATTAAATATTTCTTTACAAACCTCCCTTCCTTTAGTAAATGTAAATGTAGCCATAGCTGCTCAGCATTTCCAGTCTGCCACTGAGGACTGCTGCTGAGTTCAGAGGGTTTGCCTCTTGCCACAGCATTTAAGGCCAATTCACTGCACAGCATATGGTGTGATCAGTATCTCTCATTCATATATACAGTTTTATATAACTTTTAAAGCGCAACGGCTCCATTTGCACTGATACAGCGCTAAGCAATACATATCTCCCATTTTCAGTACAGCATGTCTCGGTTAGCTTCAGAAGAGACAAGCAGCTGAACAGGAGAAAAGGTGGGTCTGTCAGTCCCAGGGTTCCAACCTCAATGCAAATTCTAACAAAGATCAAAAGCAATCTGTTCACTCTTGCGTTGGGTGCCTTTGGACAAACTACTCTCAGAGACTGAAAGCAGATGCAACCACCTTTCCATCAAGATTTAAATCTTTAATTGAATTAAAAGAGACCCAAGTCAGCCACTCTCACAAACCTGTAATATTCCTGAGCACCATCTGAATCACAAAAGTGGCAGAAATAGTGATCTCGTCTCAAGTGTTTCAATAACTCGTCGTTGTCTAAATAACGCTCATCACAGAATTTACAAAGGGGATGCCCACGATGAGATGTGTCGTCTGGGTCCCCATGTATTCGATGCCGAGCGAGGTCTTTGCGGGAATACCACTTACGTTCATGTGTAAAGATCTTAAAGAAAGAATTACCTCATGTCAACAGAGCACTATGCAGTTTACTGATGGAGTAAATCAGGTTCTACCAATCTTGAGGTGATTGGCCACCGTTACTAGTCAAAGCAATTTCCCACTTTCAAGCTATGAACAATCTGTGGTTAAATGGTTCCGTGAATGGGCGTAAGAATTCAAGTCCCTCTCCAACTTAAATCTAATTTACATTTCACTCACCTGGAACAATGAAAACAGACCAGTTTCGCTTTTCTCCTAGTAAATTTTTGTTTCATGTGTTAACAACGTAGCACGGTTTGGGTTACAAACTTTGTAGGAAAAGTCTTTAAATCTAAAACATCTTCTGAAAACACTTAGTAGTCTGCTTACCCAAGACTGGGAAAATGTAAAATGAAATGAGTCAGCTGTTATACATTTGGTAACAGTCCTCATTCAGCTAGTGGGTGCCATGCCTATACACAAACATTGGCTCAGTCCACAACTGCTGCACCACTAGCCAGTATCTTGTCACTACTGACATGGAATTTGTTTCTCTACGAAGAGAGCTTATAAAACCGAGGATACCAACAAAATACACATATATCCAAAAGACATTAGGCATTGATTCAATGTAATTGTTTGAAAGCGAACCAAAAAATTAACATTGCCAAATACTCTCCAAAAACTGGTGGTAGATATTCAATATATATCTTGTCTAGACCAAGGGTATTAAACTCATCTTGGACAGGGATTACTTTGGCTTCATTAACATCAACAGAGTGGGGCAGCTTTAATTCTCAATGGAACTAGGACCTTCTTTTCCATGGGCACTGTCCACATTCAGTTCTCCAGAATAAAAATGTTTATGAAGTGTTTGGAAAGTGTAAAGCACTGTGCAAGTGCTAAATAATATTCTTGCTCTGGTTTATCATCAATAACCAACTACAGACCCATTCTTTCTATCTACTGTCTACTTAAGTGCCCGCGTCCAGCCTGGTATTTTATTCAGTGTCAGTGAAAGTAAAAAACGTAATCACAAAATTGTGTGTGAAGAGTGCCAAATATATTTTCTTCATGCTCTGAAGGAATTCCTTCCCCCTACATTAACCAGTGCTGACAAGTATCAGTCATATTGGAGGTTAGAGGTTACAAGTGTTCTTTCAGCAGCAGCTGGTGATTTTAGCTGAACCACTTCGGCTAGAGTGCTGCTCTCTACTCTGAAAGCTCAAATTTAATCTTTCAGATGGTATAAAGTATTAATTGTCTAGCTCTACACAGACTCAGACTTTAAGACCAGAAGGGAGCATTATGATCATCTCCATTATGATAATCTACTCTGACCTCCTGCACATCACAGGCCACATAACAATGGCCATTAAAAACAGAATCCATGTAGAAAAAAAGATATCAATATGCCGTTTTAAAGCCCACTGTATAGTGTCCTGTCAAGGTTAAAGACAACTCAGCTTTCCAGTGGAATTTAGTGTGGCAAAACAGGTGTTAAAACAGTTAGTGATTGCACTGTGTGAGAGCAAGTTAAGTACAGCTGTTTCATCCTGTGTCACCACCACTTTATAGCAAGATACAAGAGATCTGCCTCTGCACAGCCACACAGGGTAATGAAATACAATTCTATTCCTTTTAACTTGCTCAGGTGATTTCTCACTGCAGGTTCTAAATACTTCAGAGTTGGTTTTGCTCTTGAGGACTCTGAGGTCCTATGATGCACCTTGTTATCTGAATTGGCTCTGAAATTTTTTAGAATTAGTTTTGGGTTGGTTTTTTTAAAAACACAGTAAAAACAAAAGAGAGAGAGGTTCTACAGAAAGTAGATCTCTATGGTCAGACTTTCTGATATGACTGCAAGCAGGAAATTAGACCCATGGCATTAATGCACACCTGGGGTGGAGCTAACGTCATAAGGTTTTTTGAGATGGCTGGGCTATAAATATATATATTTAAAATAGAATCCAGACTGAAAGCCTTAGATTTCCTTAATTAACCAATTTATGACAAGTGGTGGTTATAAAATGCTGCAAGTCACGCAAACAGAATTGGTGGGGTGGAAGAAACTTCTACTGGGTCATTGATTCCATTTCTCCACTGTGTCCTCTTTTCCATTCTGCCCCTCCCTCTCCAGCAAGTCTCCTACAAACTTAGTTACACAGATTCCCATGCAATGAAGTCTCTCTTTTCCTGCCCTAAAGCACATTTTTATGGCTCACCTTCAGGTGTTTAACACATAGTTTACAACAGAAGAGCTCATGCTGTTTTCTCATGTGCTGTTCCAAGTCCACAACGGTGTTGAAGGGCCGCACATCTGGACACAGAGGGCATTCATGCTGCAGTAGCTTCCTAAAGGCCAAAGATATTCAAGGAAGGTTTATTAAGGTTATTTCAAATCCTATCCCAAAAACCTACACTTCAGAAAATGTTACACTGAAAAGAAAAATGTTTTATTAGCAACAGGGTGTTACTTTTTGTTTAAGCTGTCACAGCAATTTCTAACCCAAGGAGGTTAGGGTTATGGTTATGCTTATTCCAAAAATACCCTCGATCATTCCAGGAGCAAAACTGAAGTAAACTATATGGAAGCTGGAGTATCAGGAGGGGAGGAATACAGCTACGGCTTGAAAAGTGATACAATACTAGAGGGCACAGCCAATGAACAGGCTGTAATGTGGTTCTGACACAAGGGTGTGTTCTCAGCTTCCTCCAACAGTAATGGTAAGAAGTTTGTAGTTTAATTTGTGATTTGTTAAAATCCAATCAAGTTAAATTTCTTCGACAGGCAACAACTTTAGGCAGTATTGTATCTACATGATATAGTCGAACAGTGACCTCATCTGCAGCTAATTCAATATGAGTGAAAGGGGGGGAAAAGGAAGAGCCCTAGTACTGAAAGAGGAAACAAGTAAAGCACCATTTTCCAAGGTGATAGCAGAAGCAGAAACACAGGCCTGGCTATTAGGGAACAGCTTAATGGGTTTAGCTCCTGACTGTCATTCTGAAGCTATTCATGGCATTCAGAAACCTCAGCAACAAATCACTGGGTTTGGCTTTCAAAAAATGTGACATTTCTAACCAGACACATCATTACAAAATGTAACTGCTCAGAGCAAACATATTTAATTAATCAGAATGTATTTCCTACTTATCCTGTAGTCATTTACTACTAATAGGAGGCAGCAAGCAACATGTTTCTGGGAATACTTAGTACAGTGGAACCATATCTCGCTTATCTGAAAACTCCTCAGACAGTTAGTATAGCAAAATCCCACAACATACTTCCATTTTCCATTCTAGGTCAGAAGGCCACCAAACCCACTATCCAATGCAGCAAACGCCAAGCTGTAAAAGAATACCGATGCACTTAGAGAGTCCCATCCTTGGACCAAACAAGGCTGAATGCATTGCACTAGTGTCCAAGAAAAGACATTGGCTGTATTTACTCCTCAGCCCTATACCCTTCCATGTCCTGTCTTCTGTCACTTATCTTTCCATTTAGCTGATCCCCCTCCTAACTGAATCCACACAAAAAACCCAAACATTGAACTAACATGACATCTGCTGCCATCCCATTGTTCATTCTGCTTGTGTTACACTCCTTTCCCTCACCAGTGTCTGTATTGTCTAATTAGCTCTTCAAGACAGGGACTTCATCTATCCACTACTCCGTGTGAGGCACTGTACAAACACAATGCGGCCCCATTCTTGGCTGGTTCTTAAACACTGTGAAAAAACATGATTAATAAATCAGGTGATGATATTGTTCTTACTAACAGAGACAGCACTAATATAAGGAGTAGAGGTCACTCGGCCTCTTGCTCACAGCCGCAGGTGGGAAAGACGGAAAAGTGACTTTTAATGACAAATCACATATTAAGCCGCTGAAGACTTAGGATTTCAGACTTAAGAATGTGTCTGTTTTGCAGCCCCAGGTCTCTTCGACACTTCCAGGCACACATGTTCAATTTTCTCCATCATGGTGCAAAATATACACGTTGCAATGAAATTTCCACAAGCTGAGTCTGCACTGTTTTACCTAAGGGCAGCATGCACTTCCTGTTACATACTGAGGACAAGATATTATTTTAGAGCTGTCATATTAAAGCCACAGGCTACCTGCTGTACACACTTGCCTGGGGCCCTTTTTCTAATCGGTCTACCCTTATCTTTCTGAACAAACTCAATATACCCAGAAATCAACTGAAGATCATAGAATCTCAGGGTTGGAAGGGACCTTAGGAGGTCATCTAGTCCAACCCCCAAAGATGCCAGGGTTGTTAGGCTAAGGCAAAATCAGAGCTGTAATCAAGGTCATCTCCTAGGTGTGCTTCCTGTATCAAAGGCCACTGCTCAGATGACCCAAGGAAAAAAGGAAGGGAAAATATGATAATGCTAGGAAGGAGAAGAGAATGCTATGTTTTACCTATACAGTGCAAAAACTTTTCCATCAGCAAAACAGATGTCATATTTCTTCTCATGCTGCAGCTGGTTGACTGGTATTGTTGAAAAGGATGCAAGCTTCCTTCCAAAGACCACCTAGAGACAACAAACAGGAAAGATTAGAGAAAGCACATATGAAGTTGTATGTTATTTTGGTCTACACTCGATCACCATTATAACCTAAACTTGTTACGAATACTGGTAAGTGTGTATTGAATCCTAGACATACTGAACACTGTTTCCCACCCACTCCCCATGTGCTGTTGGGAGATAATACAGCGAACTTTTATGACATAAGTGATCAGTAACATAAGCCAGAGTCTCATCAAGGAAACAAGCTAGCAAGAGTCAATAAGAAAAAAATGCAAAAAAGATTTTTTAAAGGATTAGTAAATTCAGATGCATCCTATGTAAGTATTGTTTACAAAGAAAACAGCAGCCCAATAAAAAGGAAACGTAATTCTCTTCCCTAATAAACAGCCAGCCAAGAAACAGAAAAACACAAAGGAATTACACCAATAACGCAACAGTCAGAATCACCTGCACCGATTCAGACAAGTTACAGTCGATCTCTACTTGTTTTTCAGTTGACACTAGGACTGCTATTGTTCATGAAATACCTCGCAGGTCTGAGGTACTGCGTGTAGTATGATCATTATGAGTCTATTGGCGTCTTCCAAAGTAATTTCATTTAACCAAAACAGTCTTCTCCATGACATATCCCTAAATGTCCACATGACTCATCCCTAAATGTCCATATGACTCAAACAAGTATGGCCTGTTTTCTTACTCCATTATACACTACACTGTCGTTCATCTTTAAACCTACTTTCATCCGCCCCAAACACTATGTTGATTCTATGACCATTACTTTTGCCACTTCAGTCTGCATCACCAGAGGAGATTTAGTCATATTGACGTTCCGAGCTGCCTTTCCTGATCACACACAAACACTATGCTACTAACAGACCTATTGTACGAAGCAACCCAGCTGTAGTGCCTATAGCAATGGTTCTCAAACGTTGTACTGGTGACCCCTTTCACACAACAAGCCTCTGAGTGCGACCCCCCCTTATAAATTAAAAACCATTATAAATGCTGGAAGTGAAGCAGGGCTTGGGGTGGAGGCTGACAGCTCGCGACCCCCCCATGTAATAACTCCGTGACCCTCTGAGGTCACGACCCCCAGTTTGAGAACCCCTGGCCTATAGCTCCACTCTTTTCAGTCAAGGACTTGCTTTTCAGCACAGCTCATTTGCAACAGTCTATCCTGATTTTTTTCCACACACAACAGTACTACCGGCGGGCTAAAAAGGAAGTCCGTAGCTACTAAAAAACAAAGAGGATGTCTGGAGCAACTATAAATGAGGAAGGGTGGCCCAATGGTTAGGACACGAGCCTATGACTTGGGAGACCCAGGTTCAATTCCTTGCTCCACCAGAAACTTCCTGTCTGACCTTGGGCTAGTCACGTAGCTTCTTTATGCCCTAGTACTACCTCACAGGGGTATTGTGAGGCTAAATACACTAAAAATTGTGAAGTGCTTTGAGATCTACTTATTAAATGTGCTATACAAGAGCCAAGTATTATTACAATAAAAGGATTATTTAAAATAATTCAAATGGGTGAAAGATGGCACAAGGAACAAAAGCTGAGCCAACAAAATATAGCAATTACTACGAATAATTACTACAAAACTGAATAGCTGCAAAGGTTAATGTCCTGTCCATGTGGCTAAGACCAGCTGGTTTCAGCAAGGACAGAAATATATCAGTTTGCTTCTCCCTTGGACAGCAGCCATAACAAGCAGCAGCAGGAAACTAGATGCTATGGGGTAATAAGGCAACAACTATAGGGTCTATCCCTGCGAGCATGCTTAGATTACGGCAGAGGCGCTTTCCTTGCCAAGCAATTCATCCTAAGATACAGATGCACTATGTTTGTACACACTGGTACTTGACATCATATTCAGCCTCAGACAGCGTGAAGAGGACCAACAGAAAACACACCACCACATCAGACAGGTAGGCACACAGGTCTTAGCCAGCCAGAGAGGTTCCAGTCTGTCTGTAACTGTAGTTAGAAGGAACGCAGGCCGCTGGAACAGCACACCCCCTTTCATAACCTTGCCCTCAGAATGTTTGAGAACAGGGAGGGAAGGGGCAGGAGAGTGCATCCCAGGCATGGGAATATGTAAAGGCACCTCACAGAACTTACTGCTACCCCAGGCCTTGAAGCAGACCCAGAGGATTATTCACACATGCAGAAACCACCACAGACTGACACAAAGCTTTTAGCCGTTTTCTAATACTGTCCCCAGCAACGTTACCTTCTACTCCCTTTGAGCTTCTTTGTAGGAGACTCATCTTTCCACTACCACCTTCATTTAAATATTACGTTCTGAAATCAGGCAGTTTAACATCAAATAATCATTTCTCTTGCACCTGCTGTTAGTTTAACTTCACATTCCATCGTTGTGATCATCACTGGAGTGAATGTAGAATGTCTACATTTATTCACTCTCCTGCTTCATGTACTTCAGCTTTGTTCTCATTCCACCATGTGGATAAAACCACATGCACTTGACTCATTACATATTTACCAAGCTGCATTTCCTCACCCAGGTTGCCCTCCATGTGGATTAAAACAAGATCTTCAACCATCAGAGTACAACAAGACAAAGACAGAGCTGCAGAAGATGTATGTAGTCCGGATAAAAATTAACATCATATCAAGATCCCTAAATAGGCTTTTAAATAAAGTGGCATGGGATTCTATACTACTGTTAACAAATGTACGGAGTAGTGAGGGGAAAAAAACAAACACTGGACTTCTGGCTTCCACAAACTCTCGGTCTCTTATGCACATTGATAAAAGATCTTCATGTTGCTAAAATGATTAGAGCAATTGAAAAGCAGCCAATGCAGTTTATTTGGGAAGAGCTCTTCATTTGGCAAAGAAAAAACAACTGTTCATACTTCATTTCCTAGCACCTACAATTCATTTTTAGAATATCATTTCCATCATTCAATTAGGGTGTTAATTCTTACTCCTTAAATGGCTCAGATCTCTTCCCACATCAGTGCTGCACAAATAATAAAAAACATTTTGAAGGCTGACAATTTTTAAATGTGAATTTAACATTCTTGAAAAACAGCTTGCAACTCTGGAAACTGAAGTCTTATTTATAGAACAGGAAGCACTAGCGCAAGCTTCTCCACGCTGCCTTCAAGGTGCCTCAACTCTGACCCAGAGAACCTCCCCTTCAGGATAAGGTGGCTGTTGAGTCTCCATTCATCTTTTTCACTTGTTTACCGAGACTGCCAATGAAAAGTATTAATCACGGTGTCCTTAGTGACCTGAACATTTTTCTTTGGGGAGGGATAGCTCAGTGGTTTGAGCATTGGCCTGCTAAACCCAGGGTTGTGAGTTCAATACTTGAGGGGGCAATTTAGGGATCTGGGGCAAAAAAATCTGTCAGGGGACAGTACTTGGTCCTGCTAGTGAAGGCAGGGGACTGGACTCAATGACCTTGAAAGGTCCTTCCAGTTCTATGAGATAGTCTACTTATAATAATATGGAGATATGCCTGAGATCCTTCAAACTCATTCCACATCAGTCACCAGCCATCAGAGGGTCACTACCAACCCTGGTTGTATTCAAACCTCCAACCTACAGATGAACAGCTGATTAGTTCCCTGGCACTTCCAGTCCCCCAAGATTATATTCTTAATATCATGCCAAGAGAAGTGCCTGCGGATATTGACACGCTGAGAAAAATAGATGGAAAATACACTAAATCTAACATCAAGCGAGGACAGGTAACAGAATAATGGAGTAAATAGGAGTGAAAATATGAACTGCAGAAAGGAAGGGCAATGGAAAGGGAATTAAGTCCTCAAAAATGGAGAACTGGGAAAGCAGTGAGGAACCATGACAGCAAAGAATGTAGCATGCATAAGTGGCAAGTAGTTTCTACCATGGGAGAAGATCAGCCTCTTCAGGACCAACTACGCTGGAAGTTCAGTAGTTCAATATGGTTCCAATATCTTTTATCTCCACAACTACATACTAGGATGATGTCTGGACAAGTCAAAAGTTTGTTGAGAAGAGGCAGAAATTCAGAAGAGGTTTGTTGAGCAGCAGAAAGCTAATGCACAGAGGCTGCTCCAAAGTCACCCTGTATAAATTCACGGGTCAGAAAACCTAACACATTTCGTTGTCTCAGTATGTACATTTGAAGTAATAATAATAAAAAGATATTGCACATGCTGAAGCATTATCTAGATTGCCTTTTGCACTGACCCAGAAATCATCTCATCCTCTCTGAAGTACTCAAGTGGGAGAAAGTTTTCTTATGTTTCAAAAATAAGCTTGTTTGCCACCTTGCTACATTCTTGCTCCCTTCCAAGCTCCAAAGAGACATTTCAGACTATGCAATTAGATAACTAGATGCGGCTGACTTGCTCTTGTGCACTGCAGTAGGAGTTTGCAATACTGATTTGTAAAGAAGGAATAAATTTCCACATATAAAAGCACATTAAATTTCAGATAAGGTTTTTCGTTTTTTAAAAGAAAGCACTGCAGAATCCTCCTCTTTGAAGGAGCTGTAAAAATGGACACGTCACCATCATGATGTTTTGTAATACAGGACTTGCAAAAGTCCAGAGAGAGCATGTTAAAGACCTTCCCCCAAGCTTAAAATCAGAGCAAGAATCCAGCAAGGTGACAGGCAATGTCTCCTTAAAACTAACACTAGAGAACAAGGACAGGTTTACTTAAATATTTAAAATAAAAATCAAAGAAGAAAAATAATCTCTTAATACCTTGCTTTTCAATACCCTTCTCTTTGCACCTGAACAGCAGCTGCATCATTGGGGCAGAGCTCAAGGCCAAGGAATATACCCAGCAGTGACGCTAGAAAGCTTTTCTATGTGAAAGAAATAGAAAGGACTTCTCTCTAGCTACAGATCTGATTTAGCCATAAACTATTCTAGGATCCATCATCTCCATAGTCTGACCTCCAGCACAAATTTGTGGCCCACAGAAGTAGAACCCATCTCCAGAACAGCTGTGTGACCATATGGGACTGCACCATCAATCCTCTTTTCTATTAAAGTTTGCTTTAACAAGCTGACAGAGTAGTAAACGTTATGGTCAGGGTTCCTACAACTCCATGAGTCCCGACTCACCAATTCCCAAAGTGGTGGTTTTGTTAGTGAGACAGAATAAGCAACCTCCCTTCCTCAAGCTAAAACCGGCTTTTGTACTACTGGCTGTGTGTATCTTGGTCTCTAGGGTGTTACCAGACAAACAGGGTGGATCTGGGTCTCCACCCACTATATAGAAGGCAGTCTTTGCTCTTTATTACATTAATTAGCGTTTATAGTTGTGACAGCATCAAACACCAATTAGAACAAACAGATGGTCTCTGGCATGATAAATAATACTTAGCCTCTCTCCATGGGAACATGTTACCCTATTTAGCAATGCAGGATTCTCCATGCTAGATCAGCAGCCCACTGATCTATCTGGGCGGCTCAGCCCGCCAGCAGCGGCAGGGAACACACGACAATGAAGAGCGAGGCACGAAGTCCTTGCTAGCACCCGGCTGGCTGTGCACTTCGCAGCCCAGAGGGATTTCCAAGAAGGCCCCAGCAGGGAGGCGTCTCTGATCGGAGACGCAGAATCCCAAGGCCCCAAGGGTTTAGTCCCATATCCCAGCCGCTCCCCCCGCCCCCAGCCATACACACCCCACGCTGCCCCCTTAAAGCAGCAGCTAGCCCACGCCATGGCCTGTCACCGTCCAAGCGACCCCTAAAGCAAAGCGGCTACTGGGGCTACGGCTCCGCCAGCTTCCTCCCCACAGCCCGACAGGCCCACCCGGAGCCGTGTCCCCGCGGGAAATCACAGCCACGCGCAGCCCTAAGCCGGCCCCGGGTCTTGCACCCGGGGACCCCCCCCTCCCGCACTGGGCCGCCCTCCCCCTTCTCCTCCGGCGGGCTCCCCCCTTCTCATCCATCCAACCAGACCCCCCCTTCTCACCCGGCCCCCCGCCCCCCATCTCACCCCGGCCCCCCCATCTCACCCGGCCCCCCGCCCCCCATCTCACCCCGGCCCCCCCATCTCACCCGGCTCCCCCCTTCTCATCCATAATCTCACCCAGCTCCCCCTTCTCATCCATCCAACCAGACCCCCCCTTCTCACCCGGCCCCCCGCCCCCCATCTCACCCCGGCCCCCCCATCTCACCCGGCCCCCTGCCCCCCCTTCTCACCCCGGTCCCCCCATCTCACCCGGCTCCCCCATCTCACCCAGCTCCCCCTTCTCATCCATCCAACCAGACCCCCCCCATCTCACCCGGCCCCCCGCCCCCCATCTCACCCCGGCCCCCCCATCTCACCCGGCTCCCCCCTTCTCATCCATAATCTCACCCGGCCCCCCGCCCCCCATCTCACCCAGCTCCCCCTTCTCATCCATCCAACCAGACCCCCCCATCTCACCCGGCCCCCCGCCCCCCATCTCACCCCGGCCCCCCCCCCATCTCACCCCGCCCCCGGCCCCCCCCCATCTCACCCGGCCCGGCTCCCCGCCCCCCTGCCGAGCGCTCTCCCCGGCCTCACCTGGCCCAGCTCCTCCCGGCACACCGCGCAGTACCGCACCCCGCACAGGGCCCGCATCCGCACCGAGCAGCGGTAGCAGATCGGGTGGTCGCAGCGGCCCAGCGCCACCACCTCCAGCTCCCCACAGCACAGCACGCAGAGCCCGTCCGGGGGACCCGCCGCCGGGGACGGGGAGGCGGCCATGGCGCCCCGGACACGCCGCGGCCTAGGCCCCGCTCAGCCTAGCAACCGGCCCGGAGCATAGAGATCCAGGCGGGCTAGAGCGCCGCTCCAGACCGTACGCAGCTCTCCGGCTGGCGCTCCTCCAACCATAGAGATCCGGGGCGCCGGCCCAGAGCGCTGTCTTCCCCCTTTCCCAGCACACTGCGGCCTCGCCTAACCATAGAGTCCCCGCTTAGAGCACCAGCTCCAACCCTTTCGCGGCCAAAGCGATTAGGGCTAGAGCGTCGCTGCCCGGTACTCCTCCAGCATCCTGACAATAGAGACACAGCCTAGAGCGCTTCCCTCCATCCCAGCGTCTCTCTACCCATCACTCTCTGTAACCATGAAAAATGACTATAGAGTGCCCCTACTGGCAGGGCCCCCTCTATCCCTGGCTGCCTGACCTCCACTAAACTGGAGGCCTCCCCATAGGGACATTTCACCCCAAATCCTTGGGGGTTTCAGAGCTGGAATCAAATATTTGCCGTCAACAGGGGCAAACCCACCATCGCTCTGATGACCCCACCGGGAAGGGACCCGTCATCGTGGTGATCCGGTCTGAGGGCTTGGGAGTGGCCGAACAGCCCCAGGAGAGCCCACAGATGTCCTGTACCTTCTTGGTGCCTGGCCTCAGGGCCTGTGAGGCAACAGCCACACACAGGGCCTTGTGCCGTGTGGGGTTGGTGCCTAAAAACCAGCCTCAGCCTTTCTCACTTGGGAGCCTGGGCACTCACCTTGCCCCCTGCCTACAGTGGGCTAGTGAAATGCTTGGGATTTTCTCCTCGGATGAACCCTGAACCCCCCACCCCACCCAGCCTTGAGGATTCTCTCTGCCTTTGGAAAGAAGGGAAAATATTGACATCAGATACATTTAATGAGAAAAGCGACCAGTCCTCTATGTAAAGTGAATCCAGGCAATACTTCCAAAGGGGAGTATTCACTCTGTGCCCTTCCTGGACTTTCCATCCTTGCCCCCTTATTCTATCCAATGCAGTTTTCACGGTTAGGCATCCACCACGGTACTACCAAAAATCCAGAGATGTTCCAAGGCAGCCCTGGAGAGCTCAGGAAATCCTGTATCTCAAGCTTTTGGTGAGGCTAAATATGGCACTCAGTCTACGACACAATGATATTTTTCACAACCTGTGGTGATGGTTTTGGAAGCATCCTCACCACATTGCAGCGTGATGACCAGTTAACATAGCATGATTATGTTTTGAAACAAGTTTTGATCCTACTGTGCTGTGAAAGATCAACACAGCAACTTGACGGTTATGTTTAGCCCACAATGGACAAGATCAGCAATCCTGCCTCTCAGTCTGATATAATACTGAATACGAATCCTGACTAGCATATATAATCTACTGCAGTGATTCTCAACATGGGGGTATGCAAAAGTCTTCCTGGGTACATCAACTCATCTAGATATTTGCCTACTTTTACTTCAGACTACATAAAAAGCACTAGCGAAATCAGTACAAACTAAAATTTCATACAGACAATTACTGCTTATACTGCTCCATATACTATACAATGAAATGTAAGTACAATATTTATTTTCCAGTTGATTGATTTTATAATTATATGGTAAAAATTATAAAGTCACAGTAATAGTGTTCTGTGACACTTTTGTATTTTTATGTCTGATTTTGTAAGCAAGTAGTTTTTAAGTGAGATGAAACTTGGAATACGCAAGACAAATCAGACTCCTGAAAGGGGTACAGTAGTCCGGGAAGATTGAGAACCTGATCTACAGGATGTCCATACTTTGAATTTAAAATGTTTTAAAATATTTTTAAAACATTTTATTTAAAAAATATATAGAAAAGGTGTTACTTACAATAGTGCCAAATGTTACAGATCCTAAAAACTATGTAGTGTGAAGAGCCACTAAGAGATTGTTTAGATACATGCTACAAAGAGTGACACAGAATCAGAACATTTGATGATGGTCAGGTTTTGTTTTAAGGCTTTGGTGGGTAAGCTAGTGATGTGAGCCAGAATTAGCCATAGGGAAATGTGTGGTTGTATTGTGTTCCTACACTGGGGGCTAATCATATGTTTTAAAGGCCTATGTTGCACTTATGGGCTTCAATGAGATGAGAATTGCCCACCACAAACATAAGAGGGTTCTCTAGTAATACAGAGAATGGATTTAACATGGATTGAGGAGCTGTGTTAATCTGAAAATATAAAATCTTCTTGGGAGTTTGTATAAAATGAGAGATACTGGTATATTTTTCCAGTCTTTCTCCCCAATCCCCTTCAGACCCATCTTGGACTGACTTATCCTTCCATTTGTGGAGGGCTGGAGCAGGTTTCTTTTGAGCCCATCATTTCTGTTCCTGGGTCTTTCCAAGTAGTGTCTCCAAAAAAAGCAAAGGTCTGTGCTCTAAGCTCTCACTCTGCCATCATCAGATGAGACATCAAGCTCACCTGGGATAAAGGATATTACCAAAGATCTGCTTCCCCGCCTCACTTGACATACAGGTGCCTAACTCCCATTAACCCAAGGACTGCCATCTCTCCTGGCATTGGCAAGATGGTCCCAATTTTCATGGGATCCCTCCTGCACCGGCAATCACCAGACAATTCAAAAATGTTTCAAGGCCCCGGGATGATGCAGTGAAGCATGTAGATGCTGCCTGTTGTGGCTGTGCGTAATAATGTATTGCCATGTGAAAATATGATATCACAATATAAGGAAATGAATATTGTTACACTGCGATGGGATGTCACAGCATGACTGTTTGGGCAAATACAGATACGATATTGTGCCCCACTGGGTTATGTACTTGCAAGAATTGGAGAACAGACCTTTTCCTTGGAAGAAGATTTTCTACAGAGGTGAAAGCAGCAAGGGGAGCAGAAATGTATTAAATTAATGTATTAAATATTTTAAGAAATTCAAGGCCTCGATAGACATCGTTCTGCTGCACGTAGTGCCTACTTGAAACTTCACGGCAGAAGCAGCAGCAGGGATAGAACTCAGATCTGCCTACTCCAAAAAGCACAGGGCTCAGACACTTGAGCTAAAGGAAAATCTATTCATACTGTCCTTCTTCAGTTCAACACTGATAACATTTAATAATATCTATCGGGGGGAGTATAAATTAGTTGTCTTTTGACCATCAGAAAAATGAAGTATTTTGGTGACTCGGGCCATTACATATATCAGGTAACCTTTACCTTCTCGTTGAAGATGCTTAAAGAGACCCATTTATGGTACTTCAGAATTAGGAGTAGATAATATACGCCTTTTTGGTAATCAGCATTACAGTGTGCAGGGGCTGGGGGAGATAATGAGGAACGGCTGAGGATGTTGGCTGTAATTGCTCCATGAAATTTCCCCCCTAAATTAATGATACTGTTGAAAATGTTTTCATGTCAAAACTGCGTCCTACCCATTTTGGAGAGCAATTAGCGTGAAATGAGATGGAGACTGCTGGCAGTAATGGGCTGCCTTAAGTGTCACTCATCTGTGAAATTACGCTAGTACCCCAGTGATACGGCCAAGTGTGGGATAATAAATATACCTTCGTAATTAGGCTTTAAAATAACGTTACTCATCATAATGATCATTGTGACAAAGCAGTTGGGCAGAACCGCTAGTCGTACTTTTCAGCTCTTGTCTCAAATGTTTCACGTTATGTCAGTAGGAACTGATGCCTGTTGCAGTCATCTAGAACTCTTTGGCCATGTCTATGCTATGGGCACTACAGCCACACAGCTATGACACTTTAGTTATGCCGCTGTAGACCTGTAGTGTAGATGCTTTCTACAGTGAAGGAAGGGGTTTTCCCATCGACGTAGGTAATCCACCTTTCTGAGCAGCAGTAGATAGAACATTTCTTTCATCAACCTCGCCATACCTACACCAGGGCTAGGTTGGCATAGCTACCGCCCTCGGGAGTGTGAATTTTTCACACCCCTGAGTGCTGTAGTTGTGTCTTTCTAACTTTTAAGTGTAAACCAGGCCTTTGAATGCTGGCTCTGGAGAGTCTGGGGCCTGATCCTACAGACCTTACTCATATAAAGTATACCTTACCTCTGTGAGTAGTCTCTTTTAGGTGTTCTACAGCGCAGGGCCAGGTCTGCTGAGGGAAAATAAGCTGCCATTTACCACTATGTTGTGTTACATAATCAGGGCACCTTGCAGGCAACATTTTCTGCCAACAGATCAATTGTGACATGTTCTGTTTCTCTGCTAATTTTTAGAATGATCAGGCCCTGAAGGGGGAGCTGTTTAAGGGCTTAATGTTCTCAGATTTAACAAGCCATTGAATGTAGAGAACTTTTTCTTTTTTTGCTCATCAGATCAGATTTCCCAAGCTCACCTAGCTCTGGAGTTTTACGAGTGAAGCCAAGGAGTTGATCTTGAAGGAAGGGCAAGTAAAATTAGGGCCCCCTCAATGCAGCCTGAAGGCCAAATGCAACCATCCTCTATCTATAAACAATAAGGTGGACAGCAAACATGATTGACTGCAGTGGCCCAATTCCCTTCCTGCAATATATGAGTAATTCTTCCTTAAGGGAGGAGAATCAGATCCCAGGGCTGTATTGCTCATTAAACAAAGAGGCCTGATCTTCTTCTCATTTACACTGATGTAAATCAGGTGTGGTTCCCTTGAAGTTAATAGAGTTAATACTGGCATGTTGACTTGAAGCTGAATCAAGCCCTTCGTAGTCATCTATGTGTAGATACAACAGAGAGAGAGAGAGCAGGTTTGCTGCATGCTATGCTTTTTATTTTCAATTGTGTGTACACATATATGCCAAATAAGTCCAGTCCCCAGACTTCTGGCAAGCTGCCAAAGAAGTCTTCAGTGAAACAAAGTTTGGATCCCCCTCAATTTCTTTGGCTAATACAGTTATCTCCCTGTTACCCTGCTTGACAGAAGATCTGAGCAGCCCTCTATGCCTGATGTACTACAGATTATTGCTCCAAACATGCGTATTGTAAGTGTGACTTCCAGAGCTGTATGCCATATGTTGAAGACATATAAACATAGATCTGTCTAGGTCCATATTAGTCATTTACTAGTAATAATCACGATGAGCTAATTATTGTTCTATTGAAGCTCCTGTGACAGGTTCGGTCACAGAGACCTCCTTGAGACTGTCACCTGATGTGCTGAAACTACCTCTGAGCCCGTTTTCTTTGCCAGCTTGGGACTTCAGAACCCTGGCTTGTTGAGCCAGACATGCTCGCCTGTGGCAAGAAGACCCAGGGTCTGAACCACGCCCCCAAAGCTGCAGACTTAACTGAAAACAGCAAGTACTCCTGTCTCCAGCACCCAGACACCCAGCTCCCAATGGGATCTAAACCCCAAATAAATCCGTTTTACTCTGTATAAAGCTTATACAGGGTAAACTCATACATTGTCTGCCCTCTATAACATTGATAGATCTGCACAGCCGTTTGCTCCCCCAGGTATTAGTTACTTACTCGGGGTTAATTAATAAAGAAAAGTGATTTTATTACGTATAAAAAGTAGGATTTAAGTGGTTTCAAGTAATAACAGACAGAACAAAGTATCAGAGGGGTAGCCGTGTTAGTCTGGATCTGTAGACACGACAAAGGGTCCTGTGGCACCTTATAGACTAACAGAGGTATTGGAGCATAAGCTTTCGTGGGTGAATACCCACTTCTTCGGATGCAAGACAGAACAAAGTAAGTTACCAAGCAAAATAAACAAAACATGCAAGTCTAAGCCTAATACATTAAGAAACTGAATACAGGTAAATCTCCCCTTTAGAGATGTTCCAATAAGCTTCTTTCACAGACTAGACTTCTTCCTAGTCTGGGCCCAATCCTTTCCCCTGGTACAGTCCTTGTTAGTTCCAGCTCAGGTGGTAGCTAGGGGATTTCTCATGACTGGCAGCCCACTTTGTTCTGTTCCACCCCCTGTTATATCTTTGGCACAAGGCAGAAATCCTTTGTCTCTCTCTGGGTTCCCACCCCTCCTTCTAAATGGAAAAGCACCAGGTTAAAGATGGATTCCAGTATCATGTGACATGTTCACATGTCCTATGAGCCCCCCTCCATTCTTCCAGAACTGGCCCGCAGGTATGCAGTGGAGGCTTGCAGGTAAACAGAGCCATCTATGATCTATTGTTCTAGTTAATGGGAGCCATGAAGATTCCAAGTCACCATTAATGGCCCACACTTTGCATAATTACAATAGGACTTCAGAGTAATACTTCATATTTCTAGTTTTAGGGCATGGCTACACTTGCAGATGTCGAGCGCTTTGAGTTAAACCAGCCTTTGGAGAGCGCACGAGGGAAAGTGCTGCAGTCTGTCCACACTGACAGCTGCAAGCGCACTGACGTGGCCACATTTGTGGCACTTGCAGTGGCGTTGGGAGCGGTGCATTATGGGCAGCTATCCCAGCGTTCAAGTGGCTGCAACATGCTTTTCAAATGCGGGGGGTGGAGTGTGACAGGGAGTGTGTTGTCTGTATGTGGGGGGAGAGAGAGTGGGTTTTTGGGGTGCTGAGAGTGTGTCAGCATGCTGTCTTGTAAGTTCAGACCCCTCCCTCCCCCCCACCTCTCTGAAAGCAAGCAGCATTCCTCAGTAATGGTTGCTTTGCCCCAGAGCAGATAAGCATGCCGGCTGTCAGAAACAGAGCTTTGAAAGGGCATATCCGTATTCCTACAGCCGATTCCAAACAGTGACAAGAGCGGCCACTTGACTTAAGGGGATTATGGGACGTTTCCGGAGGTCAGTCAGAGCGCAGTAATTCAACACCTCATTCACACTGACGCTGGGATGTCTCAGCCAAGACGCATCAAACGTTATTCCTCTCGCCGAGGTGGATTACCAGGAGCGCTCTAGCCATGGAGTTAGAGCACTCTACGTGCCTTGCCAGTGTGGACGGGGAGTGAGTTAGAGCGCACTGGGCGACTTTAGTGCACTCTAACTTGCAAGTGTAGCCAAGCCCTCAGATACAAGAATGATACAAATAGGATGAACACACTCAGTAGGTTTTAAGCTTTGTAATGATACCTTACAAGAGACCTTTTGCATAAAGCATATTCCAGTTACATTATATTCACACTCCTAAGCATATTCCCATGAACATATGGAGTGCAACATCACAGTCCCTATCCAGAAAATGAAATTACAGGTAGCCAATATTTAAAGTTCTCTCTGAAGCCTACTTCAGAGTCATTATGATTATGAAAAATTGTATTGCCACAATATGTGAGTCCTGGTTTAGATTAATTTCTTTCACAGTGTAAAAGCAAAGAGGTGTTTATAATGTCCTCTCAGTGGATTGACTCACTCTTCGCTGATAACCTAAAGAAGTCATTCGTATTCCCCTACTAATTACAAATGGAATCTGGATGTTAGCACTCGATGTGAATCAACGCCATGAAGAAATACAGTTATGCATATTTAACTATGCTCAATGTGCAGTGCAAATAATTCAGCTGGTATTTAGTCTTATGCCTTGGCTAACAGGAAATATATGTCTCCAAAGATAAAGAGCTAATACTAATGCTACTGCCGGTTAATTTCCATGTTTATTAGCTGAACACTACATAATGTCACAGGAAAAGGACACTTCTTGCAAATGCTTTAATCAGCAATGTTCTCTGAAATAATTAATAACTGTGCAGATGCACATAACAAATCCATCGTGTTTAGAAGAGCAACAGATCAAATATTTATAATTTAGCACCAAAATATTGTCAAAGTGCAAATTTAAAGGTTACGTCTTGGATTAAGTTTGTTTCTATAACTTGAAATAGATACAGTACATGTGCAATGGCTATATTTAGTGAATAAGATTTCAGGACCTTGATTTAAAGTCACCTGAGATATGGTACCTCTGGTGGCACACTTCCCATTAGCAGCACAATGAGGAGCTGTTCACTATGGTTCCCCCTGCGGTCAAGGCTGCCACGCCAGGATGTGACAGCGGAGTCTATGGTGGGAAGACTCGGGCTTAACGTCAATCACCAATCAGTTCCTCATCACACACCTTACTGTTTGCCTGCCTGGCTTCAACCTGCCACATCATCAGGAGGCCCGTCTTCACCGATTCCGGACTGGGCAAGGCCTCTGTGCAGCCAGTCAGCACCGGTGGGGTCTTTGAGACGATCCAAGTTGCAGCTGCGGCGCAGCAAACAGCGATACACATTGTCGAGGAGTGTGGGTGGGGTCCGAGAACTCCACTTGGCCACTACGAACGCTATGGCTTGGCTCGGCTAATATGCAAACGCTAAATAAATAGGGAATAAAAGCCAAAGATGATTTTGTATAAGTTTTCTGTTAACAGTGATCATTCTTTCATTGTTTCCCTTGCCATTGTTATTATTTAATCAGCGGGTTTAATGCTAAAGTGATCTGGCCCTCAGTGTGTTAGTGGTAAAGAGTTTGTAGCTATGCCACCTCTGGCTGTAATCTCATCAGATCTCACAGCTAAAGCCTGGACAGCAGTTGGATAGGAGTCCTGCAAAGAAAACTCAACAATATTCAAGGAACAGTTGTTGGTGTTCAGTAGGTGTTGCTCCTTCCTTTGAGTCAGCACTGAACAGCTCCTCATGGTGGTGCTATGGGAGGTGTGCTGTCAGAGGTACCATATTTCAAGTGAGATTTTAAATCAAGGTCCTGTTCACGTGGCACTTTTTGCAAGAGTTGAAGTTGTGTTCCAGGTTATTGGCAAGGTCCTTAGATCAAGCCACTGAGATTCTGGAGTGAGCTACAGAATGTTTTCCTCAACACATGATGGAGTTTTTTATAGAAGTTGATGGCACTAACTTTTCTGAACAGAACAAAACTGAAGTGAGCCCTTCACGTGGGCATTGGGAGTGTAAGCAAAGTCTGCAGAGTGATCCATGCTGTGAAGGAGAGTTGCCTTATGTGGAATTCGCAAATGTGTATCTTTAGCAACAGCTTGTTGGAGGATGAGAGAGCATGATAAGAGCAGATAATGGGGAGGAAATATCCATACACAGGAACACAAAGGAACAGTGGAGGGGAGGGGGAGAGCTTTCTAGGTGTCAAGGAGTCAATATGCGAGTTCCCAGAACAGAATCCAACCTTTGGAGAGAGCTCTGCTTTTAAAGGATATTAAGGGAGCTAACTTAAGCAGGCAAAAGCAAGACAATTCAGTGTCAAGAGCTCCCTCGCTGCCTTATGTCTGAATATCCATAGGATCTAAGGGCAGGTCTTCACTACCTGCCGGATCGGCGGGTAGCAATCGATCTATCGGGGATCGATTTTTCGCGTCTCGTTAAGACGTGATTAATCGATCCCCGATCGCGCTCCCCGTCGGCTCCGGAAATCCACCTCATCAAAAGGCGGAAGCAGAGTCGACACGGGAGCGGCAGCGATCGACTCGCCGCCGTCCTCATGGCCAGGTAAATCGATTACGATACGCTGACTTCAGCTACGCTATTCACGTAGCTGAAGTTGCGTATCGTAGATTGACCCCCTCCCCTAGTGTAGCCCAGGGCTAAGGAAAGCACATGATCTCCCCTATCAGACAGATAATGGGTAGCCATTCCAGGGCACTCTGCGTTGAGTTCAGTAATAACAGATGTGAAACAGATCGATAACTCAACCTTAACTGTGGGCGTCATTACAACCAGGTCCAGCATAGTACTTAGCATATAATACTTTTCATCTGTATATTTCTAAGTGCTTTATAAATGGAGATAAACATTTTATCCCTATTTTACACAAAGGAATACTGAGGCCCAGGGAGGTAAAATGTCTGAGGTCACATAACAAGTCACTGATAAACCTGGGAATAAAACACAGCTCTTCTGGCTCCCCATCTGGTCCACCAGACCATGCTGCCTCTAATGGACTTGATTTTGTCCATTTCCATTAGATTTTTCAGACTTCATTGTCTCCACAAATGACTCCTGCTAAATGTCACTAGAAATTACATGCATCAAAGGGAGGAGATGACCCTGGTTCCTGCTACTATGACACAGTTGGGTGTACTGAATTCCATTTTTTAATGGCTGTTACCATACAGGACTGCTAGCATGCCTTACATTTGAGGATCTCAAAGGGTTTTACAAATATAGGCCCCAATCTGTCACTCAGTTCAATGCAGCAGACCCTGTGCTGTACAAAATATGGTGCACCGGTGCAGATCCAGTCACAGGACTGTGGCCTTAGAGCCAGGGATTCAGTCCTCAGTTATCTTTCTTGACACTACTGAAGTTTATTAAGTTGCATGCACAGAGCTAAGCATAGGATTTGACCTCAACTAATTAAGCCGTGCAGCTAAATGGGCAAGTAGTTCAATGACATGTGGGCTTTAGGTAAGGGCTCTTAGCGCAGTCAAAGCCTAGGGTTTGCTTCTCAGCTGTGTCCTTCATTACAGAAAACAAGCATCATGTCAGAGCCATATTTACTCTGCACTCCATACAGGTAGGTGTTAACTCACTTTCATTATTATTATAAATTGTTTCCAGGAGAAAGGTTGAATCATGGAACAGAGGGGGCTGAAAAGTTTGCTCGCATTAGAGATATCCACCTGACGTCATCGTCTCCTTCTGCTCTTTCACCTGCATTTTTTATCTTTGTCTTTGTTGTTCTGTTTGTTTCTCTAGGACAAAAATCAGTACCTCAGAGTCTCATGATGTTTGCATCACGGTTCTGTTTGCATTGAGACGCCACGTCGGCATCACGCTATGATGACATTGCATCAGCCCCGAGATATTTAAGGGCACCCTTAATCATATATTGGCTGCTGCTGTCGAAGACAGGATGTTGGACTAAATGGATCACAGGTCTGATCTAGTATGACAATTCTTATGTGCCCGCCAGTAGTCCCTTTGCAGTCAGGTAAGTTAAATGGGGATTACTTATGTGAGGGTTGAATTCAGAAGGATGAATTCAAACTGGAACAGGTAGAAAGAAGGGCCACTAGGATGATCCGAGGAATGGAAAGCCTGTCGTGTGAAAGGAGACTCAAGGAGCTTGGTTTGTTTACCTTAACCAAAAGAAGGCTGAGGGGAGATATGATTGCTCTCTTTAAATATATCAGAGGGATAAATACCAGGGAGGGAGAGGAATTATTTAAGCTCAGTACCAATGTGGACACAAGAACAAATGGGTATAAACTGGCCATCAGGAAGTTTAGACTTGAAATTAGATGAAGGTTTCTAACCATCAGAGGAGTGAAGTTCTGGAACAGCCTTCCAAGGGAAGCAGTGGGGGCAAAAGACCTATCTGGCTTCAAGATTAAGCTTGATAAATTTATGGAGGGGATGGTATGATGGGATAACATGATCTTAGTCAAAGGTCAATTAATTGCCATCAGTGGTAAATAGGACCAATGGTCAATGATTCATAGATTCATAGATTCTAGGGCTGGAAGGGACCTCGAGAGGTCATCGAGTCCAGCCCCCTGCCCTCATGGCAGGACCAAATACTGTCTAGACCATCCCTGATAGACATTTATCTAACCTACACTTAAATATCTCCAGAGATGGAGATTCCACAACCTCCCTGGGCAGTTTATTCCAGTGTTTAACCACCC
Organism: Macrochelys suwanniensis; assembly: GCA_033296515.1. Taxonomy (NCBI): domain Eukaryota; kingdom Metazoa; phylum Chordata; order Testudines; family Chelydridae; genus Macrochelys; species Macrochelys suwanniensis. The sequence goes on along the minus strand of CM065785.1, from coordinate 3,784,767 downwards.
TGACAGTTAGGAACTTTTTCCTAATGTCCAACCTAAACCTCCCTTGCTGCAGTTTAAGCCCATTGCTTCTTGTTCTATCCTTAGAGGCTAAGATGAACAAGTTTTCTCCCTCCTCCTTATGACACCCTTTTAGATACCTGAAGACCGCTATCATGTCCCCTCTCAGTCTTCTCTTTTCCAAACTAAACAAACCCAATTCCTTCAGCCTTCCTTCATAGGTCATGTTCTCTAGACCCTTAATCATTCTTGTTGCTCTTCTCTGGACCTTCTCCAATTTCTCCACATCTTTCTTGAAATGCGGTGCCCAGAACTGGACACAATACTCCAGTTGAGGCCTAACCAGCGCAGAGTAGAGCGGAAGAATGACTTCTCGTGTCTTGCTCACAACACACCTGTTAATGCAGCCCAGAATCAAGTTTGCTTTTTTTGCTACAGCATCACACTGTTGACTCATACTTAGCTTGTGGTCCACTATAACCCCTAGATCCCTTTCTGCCGTACTCCTTCCTAGACAGTCTCCTCCCATTCTGTATGTGTGAAACTGATTGTTCCTACCTAAGTGGAGCACTTTGCATTTGTCCTTATTAAACTTCATCCTGTTTACCTCTGACCATTTCTCCAATTTGTCCAGATCATTTTGAATTATGACCCTATCCTCCAAAGCAGTTGGGATGTTAGAAGTTAGAAGTTACTACAGATAACTTTTTCCTGGGTGTCTGGCTAGTGAGTCTTGCCCACATGCTCCGGGTTCAACTGATCGCCATATTTGGGGTCGGGAAGGAATTTTCCTCCAGGGTAGATTGGCAGAGGCCCTGGAGGTTTTTCGCCTTCCTCTGCAGCATGGGGCACGGGTCACTTACTGAAGGATTCTCTGCATCTTAAAGTCTTTAAACCATGATTTGAGGACTTCAATAGCTGAGCCATAGTTGAGAGGATTATTCCAGGAGTGGGTGGGTGAGATTCTGTGGCCTGCATTGTGCAGGAGGTCAGACTAGATGATCATAATGGTCCCTTCTGACCTTAAAGTCTATGAGTAAGGGTTACAAGTTCATGCCCTTAGTTTGTAAGATGCAGGACTGCCCCATTAAAGTTGGGACAGGTGGTGTGACCTGTTAGTGTGCTCTGATAGTTAGAGCTTAAGGCTGAGTCTTGACCTGGTCTCAGTTTCCATCTCCAGTGACTGACTTGTTTTCTTCCCGCTCTGTGCCTCAGTTTTCTCATCTGCAAAATGGGGATAATGACACTTACTTATATGGGTGTAGTGTGGCTGCGTTACTGTCTGTTAAGTGCTTTGAAATCTTCAGATGAAGGGTGGTTTAAGCATGTACGTTCTTAGTATTGCCACGTGCTGTGGTGTGAGATCAGCCCCAGAGTTTCTGAGCAAGCAAACAGGTTCATTTGGCTTTGAATAGCAGGCTATATAAAACCATGCAAAAGTCCTATGAGACTGGTTTTTTTAAAACTTAGTGCTAATGGATCTATTGTTTCACGTAAAGGTTTCCAGTGCTTTTGCTATATTGTGTGTGACATTTATAACACTCTTTGTTCCATTAGGAGAGTAATTTGGGAGGGTTTATTATCCTTTGGAGACTCTGCAGCTTGCTGCTCAACTTCCATGCTCATGGACCCTGGAGGAAAAATCTCTCAAAGCAGCATCTGACTTTTTTGTAAAGCTAGTGATGAGCTAGACATTTGTTAAGAGTTTGGTGATTAACCTAATGTACTTTAATAAGAGTAATTAAAACATCATGAGACCCCTATTATTTCTCCCTCTTTCTCTCTAGAGACAACAAATACATAGGAGACTTTACAATGAAATCAAGGTGCTCGTTGCCTCAAAGTTTGAAATCATAATTTGTTTGTATCAGCTGTAGCTCCTTTATTTCAGAGAAACAAGGAAATAGCATTTAATCAGCATGTTCTGAATCACTGATGAAAGGAACCACTGAGTAATCTGAGTTTATTACACTAGGACACATGCTAGATGCGAGAAAATGGCAAAGGTTGTTATACCTAGGACTGCCTAGCTAAGACACCTGTCACCTTGGTACCTAAGGGATTGGGTTAGCCAGTTTGGGTTCCAATCACTAAGAAGTGGCTCATATGTATCCATTAACAAAACACACTCATTCTGATTCACCGAGGAAACTCACATGTGGGATGTACGTGGGAATGTACCAGAGTCGGGTGGTTAATGATCATGATTCCAAAGCACTTCGCAAACCACATATATCGGAATAATGTTTTCTGCCACTAAAAAATACAATCACTTCTGAGGTGAAAAAACGTGGCAGTTGTTTAAATCTAGGGGAGGAAGTGAAAAACACCGTCTCCAAATGAAACTTTCAGGAGGGAGGTAGAGTTTAGAGAGGCAGAATGTTCCTAGTTTGGACAGCATGCTTACCAACACTACTATTGTGACAAGGGCCAGGGGAGCTTTTATGACCAGTCATTCATATCCTGAGCTGTATATCTCATCTGAAGACGGCTCTGCCCCAGTACTATGCTTGATACTGACTCAGAAATGATACTCACTGAATCACTGCCATGTCCTGCAGCATCTGGGGTTTCACATGTCTTCCATCTACATACTAATCAGGCCTGACACATCTTCTCTTGTGAGGTCTGAAGAGGTCATGCCTCCAGGGCTGTATAACTGCAGGATGAGTGTGCTGCCAGCACATTGGGGGGAGGGGGGCCTGTGGGGGAGAGAGTGATGGCAAACAGAGAGTTAATTTAGAAATTAAACAAGGACTTAAAAGCCACCATTCTGTGATATGTGGAAGTAACAAAATATGAGATTCAATCAATAAAAATATTTAGTAAAGGCAAGTGCAAAGTACTACACTTAGGAAGGAAAAATCAAATGCACAACTACAAAATGGGGAATAATTGGCCAGGTGGTAGTACTGCTGAAAAGGATCTGGGGGTTATAGTATATCACAAGTTGAACATGAGTCAACAATGTGATGCAGTGGCAAAAAAACCTAATACCATTTTGGGGGTATATTAACAGCAGTGTCGTGTGTAAGACACAGCAGTAAGTGTCCCATTCTTCTCAGTAGTGATGAGGCCTCAGCTGTAGTACTGGGTCCAGTTCTGGGTGCCACACTTTAAGGAAGATATAGACAAATTGGAGAGAGTCCAGAGGAGAGCAACAAAAATGATCAAAGGTTTAGAAAACCTGACCTATGACGAAAGGTTAAAAATACTGGGCATGTTTAATCTTGAGAAAGGAAGACTGATGGAGACCTGATAATGGTCTTTAAATATATGGAAAAGCTGTTATAAAGAGGACAGTGATCAATTGTTCTCCATGTCCACTGAAGGCAGAACAAGAAACAATGGTCTTAATCTGCAGCAAAGGAGATTTAGGTTAGATACCAGGAAAAACTTTCTAACTGTCAGGATAGTGAATCACTGTACTAGGCTTCCAAGGGAGTTTGTGGAATCCCCATTGTTGTAGGTTTTTAAGAACAGGTTGGGCAAACAGCTGTCAGGGATGGTCTAGGTTTACTTGGTCCTGTCTCAGCACAGGGGGCTCAACTAGCTGACCTCTCAAGGTCCCTTCCAGCCTGACATCTCTATGATTCTGTTATAAAAGGGTGTGCACACACATAAAAACTAGAGTTGCGGGAAGCAATTAACCCTTTTAAGATACACAAACTAGTGTTAATTTGTAAAATATGTTTGTGTGAGTGCAGGAGACAAAATGGACTAAACTCGTCGCTGGGGTAACACCAGTGACTTCAGTTAATTTTGCCTCTTTGGCACGTTTGATAAAATCCATATTGGTGCTCATTATGGTACTTACACAGATTTTCTTACTAACTTACACCCAGTGTGTGACTTGCACTCCCATTTGAATGTAGCTCGTTGTGACAGAAGGCAGTGTGGGGTGGTATTCGAGCAGCTCCTAGCCTAAGAACCACTGGATTCTTTACCACCTCTGCCACTAGCTTGTGTGACTCCGAACAAGTCACTTAAGCTCTCTTGCTCTTAGTTTCCCTGCCTGGAAAATGGGGATAATAAGAGCTAACAAGGCTGTTGTGAGACTTGCAAAGTGCTTTGTGATCCTTGGGTGTTAGGTGCTAGAGACGGGCAAAGTCTTATCATCCTGTTAGGACCGCTTAAAAAATATGTTCCTCATAAGAATACATAAGGTCCTTCATCCAAGACATTTGCATCTGCATCACCACATTATACTCCCAGGAAGAGCTGCAGTGGAGCCAGAATGATAGAAATCACCAGAACACTTAACCCCCAGACAGCAGAAACCAAAGTGCCAACCAAGTATGAAATGAGCATTAACAACCATACCATAATAGCGGCCCATCCCTGCAGTCAGGCTGGCCTCTCTGGTTGCTTTTCTTTTGTGCTTGGCTGAGTTATGAACCTTCCCAGTAAATACCAGAGTCGTCATAATACAAATGGGAAGAAAGTTATCTTTACACTACAGCCGTTTATTCTCCAAATGCCTCTTTCAGATTCATTTAGACCAGGGGTGGGCAAACTTTTTGTCCCGAGGGCCACATCTGGGTATGGAATTTGTATGGCGGGCCTTGAATGCTCATGAAATTGGGGTTGGGGTACAGGAGGGGGTGAGGACTCTGGCTGGGGGTGTGGGCTCTGGGGTGGGGCCAGAAATGAGGAGGTCAGGGTATAGGAGGGGGTTCCGGGCTGGGGCAGGAGGTTGGGGTGCAGGGGGAGGTGAGGCCTCTGGCTAGAGGTGCAGGCTGTGGGGTGGGGCTGGGGATGAGGGGTTTGGGGTGAAGGAGGGTGCTTCAGGCTGGGACCGAGGGGTTCAGAGGGTGGGACAGGGATCAGGGCTGGAGCAAAGGGTTGGGACCCAGGAGGGGATCAGGGGTGCAAGCTCCAGATGGCACTTACCTCAAGCAGCTCCGGAAGCAGCGGCATGTCCCCCCTCCAGCTCCTATGTGGCTCTGCATGCTGCCCCGTCCGCAGGCGCCGCCCCTGCAGCTCCCATTGGCCATGGTTCCCAGCCAATGTGAGCTGCAGGGGTGGCACTTGGGGCAGGGGCAGCATACGGCGCCCCCGGCTACCTCTACATGTAGTAGCCAGAGGGGGGATATGCTGCTGCTTCTTGGAGCTGTGCAGAGCTGCGGCACATGCGGAGCACCCCTGACCCCGCTCCCCAGCTGGAGCGCGGGGAGCGGGGCGAGCCCCAGACCCCACTCCCCAACGGGAGCTCGAGGGCTGGATAAAATCCACTGGCAGGCCGGATGTGGCCGGCGGGGCGTAGTTTTCCCACCCCTGATTTAGACATTGTCAAGAAGAGCCACAATTCCTGAAGTGTGCAGACATGGGTGTGTTGAGAAGACGGAGTTAATACAACATGCACATTAAATCTGATCTTTCTGATAGAGTTGGAGTGATAGAGTTTATCTCTGATAGAATTTGATTCCATTCTGAATTTAAAGGAAAGCACCTCAATCTATTTCAGTATAACAGTTGTAGGACCTAATACTGCTCATTTTCACCCATGTAAATTCAGAATAATTTCCACAAAGTCAATAGAGTTAAGCTGGATTTACACCAAAGTAGCTGAGCAAAATTTGGCCTTTTGTTTGCATTGTTGGTAGTTGTGTTAATGCAGTCAGTTGTATTTGTATATTCAGGTCTTTTCAGAAGCACTCAGTGTTGGACTAACTCTGCTCCCATTGAAGTCAAAAGGAGGGGTTTTTTTTATCAGTGGGAGCAGAATTGGGCCAACATTGAGTTATTGTGTAAATCCCACCCTACAACTTTCAAAGGTGAACAGGAAGGTGAAATCTGGGCCCCATTAAAGTCGATGGAAAAACTTCAGTTGACTTTAATGGGGCCAGGCTTTCACCCAATGGCTTTTTACCTGCCAAGGAGGACCCGAGTTTTGTGCTTATCAGGTATTGACACGAGGAACACCCAAAAACAGATCCGAGTGTTATTCATGGCTCTGTTTAGATATTTATGATTTTGTCAGCTATTGCAGGGGAAGTACAGAATCTTGAACTCAGGTCTTATAGATGTATAGATTACAAGATCAGAAGGGACCTTTGTGATTATCTTGTCTGACCTCCTGTATATAACACAGGCTATAGAACTTCCCCAAAATAATTTTAGAGCAGATCTTTTAGAAAAATATCCAATCTTGATTTAAAAATTGCCAGTGATGGAGAATCCACCATGATTCTTGGTAAATTGTTCCAATGATTAATTACTCTTACTTAAAAATGTATGCCTTATTTCCAGTTTGATTTGTCAACCTGCAGCTTCCAGCCTTAGGATTGTCTTATACCTTTTTCTGCTAGACTGACAAGCCCATTATCAAATATTTGTTCCCCATGTAGGTAGATTGTATAGACTGTAATCATGTCACTCCTTAACCTCCTCTTTGTTAAGCTAAATAGACTGAACTCCTCCAGTCTATCACTAAAGACATGTTTTCTAATGCTTTAATCATTCTCGTAACTCTTCTCTGAACCTTCTCCAGTTTATCAATATCCTTCTTGGACTGTCAACACCAGAACTGTACACAGGATTCCAGCAGCAGTCACACCAGTGCCAAATACAGAGGTAAAATAACTTCTCTACTCCTACTTGAGATTCCCCAGTTTATGCATCCAAGGGTCGCATTAGCTCTTTTGGGCACAGCAATTCACTGGGAGCTCGTTTTCAGCTGATTATCCACCCCCTAATCTTTTTCAGTCTCTGCTTCCCAGGATAGAGTCCCCAATCCTGTCAGTATGACCTACATTCATTTTTCCTAGGTGTAGACATTTACATTAGAGAGACCAGGTGGGTGAGGGAATATCTTTTATTGAGCCAACTTCTGTTGGTGGAAGAAACAAGCTTTCAAGTATACACAGAGCTCTTCAGGCCACTTCAGTTCTGTGATCAAAAGCTTGTTTCTTTCACCAACAGACGTGAAATGAGATTTTATTGGCATGACAAACTATATAAATGCTGCCAAAGTGTAAGGAAAATACAGACCCTCGTGTATTTGTCAGAGGTAGGTATGACTCAATCAGAATAGGGTTATACACTGTATCATCTGGTGATTAGGCCATTAGCCCAGGATGGGACACCCAGGTTCAAGTCCTTACTCTGGCCCATGTGACCTTGGGCAAATCATTTAGCCTCTCCGTGCCTCAGTTACCTAGCTGTAAAATAGGGATAGCAACACTCCTTTACCTGACAGGGGTGCTGTGAGGATAAATACGTTAAAGACTGTGAAGCACTTTGAGACTTTCTGATGAACAATGTTATATGAGAGGTAGGTATTATTAACCTGTGTCCATTTACCTTTATAAAACAACATAAACTGCCAACCCCCCTGCTAGACTGGAGGTTGGGGCAAAGTTAGCAATCAGCTTCTGACTTTTCCAAATGCAAATGATTTTCTAGCCCAAGGTTTTTCAGAGTCCATGCAGCTATAGCAGGGAGAAGGAAGCATAATGACTTCTTTATTGGATGAAATAAAATTGATAATGCATGTCCGATTGTGAGCCAGTATTTGGTGATCAGAGATGGATGAGGCGTGATTGTCTGTGTACAGTACTGATGTCATTCATTTAATGGCTCTATTAAAAAATGAAAGCTGTCGAGCCATTCATAACTTTCAAAGGGCTAAAAATCCAGAAATAGCCCCTTCATCAGTGACCACCGTTAAAGACTAAGGCCCAGATCCATCCTGAGTGCAACTCCACTAGCTTCCATGAAGTTACACCAGGAATGGACTCGGCTCTCAGAGTCTGATTAATTAAAAACAGATTCATCTTATGTACACATGTAATTTTTGTGCGCTCTGCTCAGGAAAAGATCAGAATTCCCTTCTCACGTGCCAGGAACACTTTGTCACTGACTCGTAACCTTTGCGGAACATGAAAGAGTTTCAGAAGGAGCAGGCATGCTGCTCAGCGTGCCGGTCCTCTTACAGTTCACTGCGTCCCATTCCCACTTTTTGCTTTCTCACCAAATCCCTCACCCTCCTTCTTCTCCTGTCCAGACCACAGCCTGACTGTCTCTGGAATTTTCTCTCTCAGCTACAGGAAAGGATTGTTACTTTGGCAACATTAGAAAGAACAAACTCCAACAAGAGAAACAGTCACTAAAGTGAAATCAGTTTCCTGCTCTGATGCAAATGCATCAGTACTCATAAGGACTGGTAAATCCTGTCTGAATAAACAGGGTGCACAACAGAGTCAGACACGTGGCTGCATAAGGAACAGGCATCTATGGACCAAATTCACAGCAGTAATCATGTACCTGCCTTCACACTGTTGCTGGTGAAAAGCAACATGCCCACAGTGGTATGGACAGCACTGAATCAGAGTGCTTCATGACAAGTGTCTGCGACTGTCTGGCCTTCTTTGGGTTGGAAAGTGACAAACAGGCTAAATGGTATTGGCAGATAATGGAGTCTCTCCTTTCATCCAAATGCTAGAAGCCAGTGTTTTCGGAGTAGAAAACCTGGTCATGAGGCTGCATGTTTGCAGCGTAGCTGGGTGCTGTGATGTCTGCGCGCATGGCTACACATTCCTTTTTATAATAAAAACACAGCAGGCAAAATATACAGGAATGAAATATCGGTTTGTAGGACAAAAGATAGATTGGTCTGAATTGGCTTCCAAGTAGCTGCTCACACAACAGAAACAAAGGAACTGAGAGGCCTAGGCCAGATCCTCAGGCAGGGGATATCCATGTAGCTCCGTTGAGGAGCTGACCCCCGGGCCGGCCTTAGGGAAAATGGTGCCCTGGACCGTCTTTGGCGCCCCTTAAGTACTGCCCCCCACAGTGGGCGGCAGCTCAGCAGGCAGGGCAGCAGCAGGTGGAGCAGCAGCAGAGTTGCAGATGTCATGCTGCCTGGCTCCTGCCCTGCAGCCCCCTTTAGCCCCTCCCCTCACCCCCCAGGTGGGAACAGCCCTTCTGCAGCCTCTTGATCACAGTGCCCCACCGCTGATCACGGCTCCCTGGGCGGTCGCCCATGTCACCCACCTGTAAGGCCAGGCCTGCCTGACCCATAGTTCTAGAGGAGCTAAATGATGACTGGGCAGAAAAAGTCATGTCTGCCTGGATTTTCTGGGTCATTAGGATGGTAACAATGGGCTTAAATTGCAGCAAGGTGCTTTAGGTTGGACTTTAGTAAGAACTTCCTAACTGTCAGGGTGGTTAAGCACTGGAATAAATTGCCCAGGGCGGTTGTGGAATCTCCATCATTGGACTAGGAGACTTCTCGAGATCCCTTCCAGTCCTACGAGTCTATGATTCTAGACAGTGGAAAGAATGCAAACGAATAGATTTTCCAAACTAAAGAAATGCTAGGCTCTTCTCCCCCCCCCTCGCCCCCAACTCCCCAGGAAGAAATGAGAAATCAGAAGTTATAATTTAGTCAGATAGCTGCTCATACAGGGAGAAAGGCAGTCTTTCTCAATTGTTTTAAGATGTGATGTAAAAATGATCAATGTATAGATAGATAATCACAGCCTAGCACATTATCTATCTATCTATCTATCTATCTAATCACTTTGCAACTATTAACTAATTAGTCAGGGACTGTCCTGCACCAAAGCAATGCCATGCATCCAACGTCAGTAAGCATTTGGGACTTTGAAATCTCTTGGGCATCCTTAGGCTAGGATATTTGCGAGTGAATTGCAGGAGACAGGATTGGAGTCTAGGTTTTGCATTATTAATGATTAACCATGTATTGCCCCTTTGTGGCCACAAGCAGGTTTTGTACTGCAAGGACAAATGAACTTCACTGATCAGGGGGTTGTGTGTGTGTGTGGATGTCTAAGAGAGGGAGAAGTGTGTATGTGTGGAGTCATCCTTGTATAACTACAAGTCAGCGTCCTTTCTGCAAAGACAGATAACAAAAGCAGGAATTTCATCTACACCAGCTCGATCAAAGCCCATTTAGCCCTGGGCTCAGGATTAATTTTGCTGAAAATCACAGCAATTTAGCCCTGCTTTGGGTTCCTACTTACTGTGAGTCACGGACTCCCTAAGTTTCGTGAGTGTGTGTGCAGTGCTCCTTCGTGGGCATTTATGGGGCGGCTGGGGTTTGATTTCTCGCCCCTTCCCGTCTGCTGTGCTGCTGTCACCTGGCAGGCAGCCCCCCTGGTGGGCTCCCGGGCTTTGGGGAAGGAGGGTCGGATGGGGAAAGGGGAAGGAGAAGGAGCTGAGTGGCTGCTGCCCCCCGAGCTGGCTCTGAGATGCGTTAGTCACTTTCAGGGGGGTGGGGAGTCAGCGGGAGGGTTGACTGGCTGAAGATGCTAGTCAATTTCAGCGCGGTTACCTTGGATGGGGGCGTGGCTGCTCCGCCCCCTCAGTGGCTATATACAAGGTGGGAAGAGAGACCCCCCGAGCATCAGAGCCTCCCAAATCCCAGCAACTCTTCCAGGGGCAACTCACTTCAGCCCCCGGCCAGCTCCCGCCTGGACCCCTCACCCCACTGACAAGATTTTTCTTTGCTCCCCCTTGACCGGCTGAAGCCCGGAGAAGTTTGTTCTGCTCGCACCATGAATGGAAGGCCCGCGGCTGGGGGCGCCTGGAAAACCCTGGGCTTGCTGGGGCTGATGCTGCTGGTCGACCCGGTAGGCGCCTGGTACAAACACGTGGCCAGCCCCCGGTACCACACGGTGGGCCGAGCTTCGGGGCTGCTGATGGGGATCAGACGCTCCCCTTACCTGTGGCGCCGGGACTTGGGGGATGAGCCAGGGGAGAGGCCGGGCTCGCCCCCCACCGCTGTAAACGGGGCGCCCCGGTTGCTGCAGAGCCGCAGGCAAGACCTCCGGGCAGCCGGGCCGCGGACCCAGGCGTCCGGGGTGCCAGCCCCCCGCCCCGCCAGAGGCGAGCTCCGGGCGAGAGAAGCCGGGGCGCTCACACGGCTGGGCGTGCAGGACTTACTAGCCAGGCGAACGACCGCTCAGCACCGGGCCCCCCTGAAGACAGGGGCCAGCCTCCTCCCGCAGCGAGCCCGAGCGCCGCCCGCCCAGCGGGGCCCCTGGAGCCGGGGCGGTCCCCGGGAGAAGAAGCGGCCAACGCTCCTGGAGAAGGTGATGGAGAAGCAGCGGCAGGGCAGCGAGGAGGGGATCAGGGACTTAAGGTAAATCGCACCCAGTAAGTATGAGACGGGGAAAGAAACCAAGCTGGCTACTTATGGGGGAAAGATGAAGGGGGGGGGGGAGAAACAAGCCCCCACGTGGCTGCAGGGTCCCTGGAGCTGGGCTTGCGTTGAACTAGGGGTTCGGTTGCGTGCAGAGTGACCAGATGTCTCAATTTTATAGGGACAGTCCTGATTTTTGGGTGTTTTTCTTATGTAGGCTCCTAATACCCCCCACCCCCTGTCCCGAGGTTTCATACTTGCCGGCTGGTCACCCTAGTTGCATGGCCAGCACTTTCCTTTCCCTCCCTTTGTTAATGCCAGGAGGTTTCCATATATGGGGAAGGGATAGCTCAGTGGTTTGCGCATTGGCCTGCTAAACCCAGGGTTGTGAGTTCAATCCTTGAGGGGGCCATTTAGGGATCTGGGGCAAAAAATTGGGGATTGGTCCTGCTTTGAGCAGGGGGTTGGACTAGATGACCTCCTAAGGTCCCTTCCAACCCTGATATTCTATTCTATGATCTGTAAGAATGGGCTCCTGGCAGACAGGTACCCACTGCCAGGTGTTCAGCAGAGCCCTTCCTGCTGTAACAAACAGAGACGTGCGGTAGGGTCAGTATCACTCATATGTCCCCTGATCAATTTCCGCTCCTCTCCTGGCACTAACTAAGGGCCTGGTCCCACGCCCATGGAAGTCCTTTGCACTGATTTCAATAGGATCAGGTCCTTCAAGGGGATTGTTTTATTCCACATGGTTTAAAGCGGTGACCTGGGGAGATTGTCCTGAGTCCTGACCAGGCAGAAGCAGCGGCAGTCCCGCTGCTTTACTCAGCACAGCAGAGCGCTGGAGGTGCCAGGACAGTCTGAAAGTAGTGATTCAACCGGAGACTGATGTGAATAGTTTTGTCTCTCGGCTCTGAGCTGAACAGCGGCTTTTTCTTGGAAACCTCTGGGTAGGTGGCCGCTTGCTTCTTGGTTTGCACCTTCCTCTGGTTTGGTGGATGGGGATCTACTGGAGATAAAGAGAATTTGGAAGGAAGCATACAAAGAATCTAATTGTAGACACAACGATTTCTAAGCAGTGCTGAGAACTCAGGAATCAGGATTATTAAATGACGCGTTATTGTCAGGGTATTTGGCAGCCAGAAAGAAAGATGACCCGTTCAGGTAGTTCACCGCACTTACCATGAAGTGCTCCTCCGGGGTGAAAGACATGCGACTGGTGGGACAGCTGGGTGTGTATAGGAAAGGCACCAAAAAGCCGCAGTCAAGACTTGTCCCATTCTTTCTCAAGGCCCGGGAGCTTAAATTGAACGCCCAAGAGGTCCTGGTTTTGGTACTGCTTGATGCTTCACTAAAGCTAATGCAAAAAGCCAGAGCCCGTGGGTCTGTTGCTGCTGAAATGGTTGACTTTATGCACAGAAGTTGCAGTCAAACAGTAAAGTAAAATAAGGTGCTTATACAAACAGGGGTCTGGGTCCATTACCTAAAAAGTCTTTTCCATCTCCAGCTCATGTGTTCCTTTTGCAACTGACCTTACACTTATGATCTCGGATGTTATTTAACCAAGTTCATGAGGATCTTTGTTACCCTTTACAAAAATCCCAGTACTTGCTTTGCATGACACAATCTATGCTGTGGATGTAGGTTTCTGAACTTTAGTTTGGCTGCTTAACCCGGCAACATCTGGTTCATAATGTTATTTCTCTCACCACTTAAGATACTTACATTTGAAAAGGTTTGTGCTTCATTTTAAAAGCATAGAAATGAACTATACATTCTGCAATACAGGCTGCTCAGCCTAGTCCATCGATTCTCAAAGAGCAGCAGTACCACCACATTTGAATGGCCAGGTCCTCAGCTAGTGTAAAACAAAGTAGCTCCATGGACTTAAAAGGAGCCACAGCCATTTACACCAGCTGAGGATGTGAATCTAAATTTCCACCCTCCATTCATTCCCTCTCCTGAAAGATCCGTTAAAGCCCAGCTATTAACATGGACTATAGTAATACCAAAACAACAATCAATCTATCTGCATGGGCAGGGGGGTTTCTTTCAAATATTAAATACCTTTTCCTCACATTTACGGTGGGATCTAACTCTGTCTTCCCTGGAGACTCCCTCTGAAGTCTGTGAGAGTTTGGTGGGTGTAGAATTTGTTCCTGAAGTGCTTTGCCAATTTGCCTTCCACCCGTCCCTAAAAATAATTTGGGGAGCCCTGCTTTTTTATCCGCCAAGTTTGATGAAGAAGTTTAAAGTCACTAGCCTGAAAAGTACAAACAGAGGTCACTTCAGCCTTTACCTACACCTGTGCTATCCCATTAATTTCACTACAGTTGGCTTGGGTGTAATGGAGGGCAGCATTTCCATGTGTGTACTGAGGTTGTAATTCTGCTTCTTCTCTGTGAGTGTGTTTCAGTGGGAGAGTGAGATTTGTGTGTATGTATATTCCAGCTCGGGCCAAGCCACAATCAAGGGGTCAAGTTTAGAGCACCCTAATATTTGGGAGTGTTTGGATCTGGGGTTTTGGTTTGTATACATGATATTTATAACAGAAGCACGCAAGTCTGTAATAAATGTAAGTCAAATTCTGATCCTGTTTAAATCCATAGCTGAACTTCCATTGATACTGATATTTTGCTTATATACAATACCATTTCTTAGAGGATCTCAAAGCACTTTACAAAGACTAAGTATCATTATCCCCCTATTATAGTGGTGGAAACTGAGATATGGTTAGGGGAAGTGATTTGCCCAGATCAGCATATCTGAGCACTGGCATAACTGAGACATATCAGTCAGACCTAAGAAAAACACACAATTTCTTTTTCTCCCTACAGTCTTTCTGAGTCCGAGATATAGTTCCTGATCTGCTGAGCTCGCCCAAGAGAGACATTCGAAGAGCAATGGTTGCCTGACTTGGAAACTGTTTCCTGTAGCGGACGGGGAAGATATTCAAAGCTGGTTCTCCTGATACTCTGATTTCTATGAAAACATATAGACAATTGCCATTAAAAAAAAATCTCTTTGGTTTTATACCAACTGTGCAAACACAGTGATAAATTCCTGTTGTTTTCAAGTTGACCTAGTGCTATAACCATGGAGAAAAAGAGAAGATATTTATTTTCTTTATTTTTTAGATCTCTGTAATAGCTTCTTAGCAATATCACAACAATATGTACTGTTTGCTTTCTAGGAATCTGCACTCATTAAAATTAGAATGAATCAAAGGAAATGTTTGCTTCTTTGTGTTACACGTTTTTATCAAGACCTGAACTGGGACAGAATTGGGAGAGATAATTCAGTAGTTTGATTTCTCCCAGATTTTTCCAAAATGATGTTTCAACTCTTTGGAATATTTTCCTCCACATCTTTACCGTGAATCTATTTTATGACCCGTTATATATTTACTATCATGCTAAGAATCCACTAAAATAAGTATATAGAAATCTTTACTGGACTTGGTTGAGTGAAGATGCTGTAAGTTCCTACTTTTTTAATGTTTATTTTTGCGCTTGAACCTTGATTCATTTAAACCAGAGCTGAGCTGAGGTTTTGGGATCCAGATGAAGCTGGGGTTGGGGGGTTTTAGGTTCAAGACTAGATGAGGCTCAGGGTCTGGGTTTGCATTCAAAGGTGTTGAAATCTCATCAGTTGTTCTTGGCAGATTTTGATCCAAATCATAGAATCATAGACATTAGCACTGAAAGGGACCTCACGGGGTCACCTAGTCCATCTCATTGTGCTGAGGGAGGATTAATACATAGTTAGACCATCCCAGACAGATGTCTGTGTAGTCTGTTCTTAAAAACCTCCAGTGATGGAGATGTCACAGACTCCCTAGATAAATCTAGCCAGATGGGCTGTTTTCATGAGACAGCCATTAGCTTGGGCTAAACGCATCTGAGACTGACTCATGGGTACTGGAACTAGGGGTGCTGGGAGTGCTCCCTACCCCCTGATTTGACGTGGTTACGGTGGTTTCCATCACATACAGAGTTTACAGTGTGGTTCAATGGCTCTCAGCCCCCACACTAGACACTGACTGTTCCTATCAGGTTTCTGCATCAGAACTGATAGCTTGGAAAATAATCTCTTCCCAGTTGTGCACTCCTTCCAGGACCCTAGAGCTGGGTTTGGATTGGGAAGCTGGGTTTTCAAAAGATTAGTATAAAGGTTCCAATTTTGGCCCTGGCCTAGATCAAATTCCAAGCGATTGCATTCTCATCACATGGAAAAGGAGGATGGCTCCTTTGTCTGCTAGAAGAAATAGAACATCATGCACTTCCATTCACTGAGCTCAAAGCACTTTACAACAAGCAATTAACACAGACAAGTCTCTCAACATCTCAGTAAGGTCGGTATCATTATATATTTCTTCTACAGATGGGGAAAATGAGGCTCAGAGTGGCAGAGTGACTCACCCATGGTCACAGTAAATTAGCGGGAGAAATGTGACCACAACCCGGAGTTCTGAAATGCCCTCGCACACACACGTCTCGAACACCAGACCTCAGAGTGTCTGAAGAGAGACGGCCGTGGTGGAGTGTCCTTAGAGGTCCTCAATCACGCTTCCTGTGACCATCTTGAAAATTATTTTTCCTCATATATGGCTTTGCTTTGTTTTAATGAAATAGCAGCTAAACTATTTTAATACCTGTTGAGGCTGTGGGGCATTCCATGGCAGCTTCTGGTCATCTTTATAGTGTAGATGAGGCCACAGAACATCCGGAGGTGTAAAAAACCCTAATGCTGATCTACAGTGAAGCTGGTCTCAAGTGCCCACTTATGGGACGGTCAACATTTGATTGCTTAATAGAATTGAGGACAAAACCCACTCGTAGCTACTCCCTTGTCACACACCTGGTTCCTTATGAGAGAGCCAAAGCAGCTTTTTCGGCAGGCTGACACTGGGAAGTCAGCTCTGAGTAGGCCAACTGCAAGCTGAGTCACAGGGTAGACCACCCCCTAAGAATCCCTAAAATGGACTCTCTGTGTGAACCCTTTGCTTGCCCAGGCTCTGAGGTAAGAGCCAGGCCTTGGGGTAGGTTTTGGGGACTTTGAGTTGTTTGTCTGAAGAAACCCAGACCCCGGTGAGGGTGATGATTGGATGAGTAGTGTGTGGTGTTTGTGGAAGAGGGAGCATGAAGGTATCTGGGCCACTAGAGCGCACATGGGGGTGGCCAACTCATTACATGGGGACTTTAGGAAAAGTCCTTACGCACCTGCCTCACTTTATGCACAGGAGCACTTGCACTGAAGTCAATGGAATTGCGTGTGTTAAACTTAACTCCATGTTTAAGTATCTTGCTTGACTTGGCCTTTAATCTCTCCATGCCTCAGTTTCCAATCTAGAACATGGAGATAATGCTCCTTTACCTTTCCTGGGCACTGTGAGGATACCTAGATACAAAAATAACTGGCCAGCTCACTGCATGTCCATGCATGGTCACGCCCAATGTGTGCCCCCAAATCTTGCCCCTCTCTTTGTGCAGTGAAAGGGAGTCCCATAAAACCACAAGTCAAAGGCTGGCCTGAGCCCAAAGCCAAGCATGCCGGAGCTCTGGGGATGGCATTGTCAGCCATGGACACCACAAACTGCTGAGGCCTCAGCCTGCCCCTATAACCTCATCCCTGACATTGTGGGAAATCAAGTCCAGGTGGCTTTGGAAAGTCTGGAAACTTGGGCAATAAATCTTCCGCTGGCCCAGTGTTGAGCTTCAGGCGTGTAACGAAACGCAACAGCTGGTGAATTCTGTGTGGTTTTTCTCTCCTGTAGTGAACTTCCTGCTTTTCAACAATGCTCAGCTGACAAGTAAAGCTGGTATCAGTGGCAAGGGATGGGGGAGAAGTTGGGCTTATCATTGCGGAAGACACGCCTGAACGTGTGTAGCAGCCGCTGCAGCACAAGCCCCTGGATGCCCAGCTGTGAAGACACATTCCCTGCCTCTCTGGACAGGGAATGTGCAGAACATGGCTGGCTGGCTCCCCATTGCTCTCCATGTACCTATCTTAAACTGCAGAGCGAACAGCCTAGTCAAGCCCCACGTAAATGTCAAGGGCAGCGGTTAGATGGCCCCTTTCAACCCTGGTGCCAGCCTCAGACAGATCTAACCTGTGCGGCTGACGTGTAACTGCGGGAGCAGCATGACTCTTTCGTGGGGATGGGCTCAAGAATCCTTGAGCTGCACTGATCCGCATCAGGCAAGAGCAGGATGTTTGGAACAGGCAGGTAAAACCGTCCCAGAATGTTTTCCCTACAGTCCGTGCTTTCCCCGGGAATATTGCATAGAAAGCCAGGGGAGCAAGGGGGTGCCTAATGTAATGGCTGTTGAGGATTTTGTGATGTGAGCACTTATCTAGAGGGAATGGAACAGAGGTCACCAAATTCATTTCACAAATTCAACTTCACTACTAAATCTGAAGTTTTATCTCCCCAATTTTCAAATCTGCAAAGTTTCTAGAGGCTGTTCACATGACCCAAATGACTACAAATAATCCATTAGGCCGCTGGCTTTCAGAGGACCGGGGTTTGTACCTGTTAACAATGTCAATCAGTGCCTGGAGTGGCCATAGAGGCAGATTACCATTCTTGATGGAGTTAAGTGATAAAACGAGGTGTAAAATGTAAAGGTCAGCTCTGTATGGGAGAACACACAAAGAGGCTGCCGAAAGGCTAGATTAGAGGAGGAATTGGAGTGTTATAGTCCAGTGTGTGTGAAGGGAACACTTGTATACCCGCCAATTACCAGGGCAGAAATAGCAGAGGGGCTTCTTCAGTTATAAACTTGTAAAATGATTCTTTCTACTGCTATTCAGAGGCATAAGCTGATCGCCAGCCTGGGAACACAAAGGAATTTCCCCCTCCATCTAGTCTTGCACAATTGCAGGAATTTTGGGAAGGGTGATGTATTCCTTTGTAGTATTCAGCATTAACACAGTTGAACCAAACCAGATGGACCATCAGTCTTTTCAGATATAGCCAGGTTTATGAAAAAGCAGACGGGATTTTAACCTATGTTAGGTGCTCTCTAGGCTTGGAGACGAAAGCAGAGCAGGGCACACCCAGATGTGACTCTGGGGCACATAACACCTGGATTCAGCCAAAAGCATAATCACAAAGCAAAGATTCCAGAAGAGGATTTCTTCATAGTGAGGTGACTTCTAGATAGCATGCTGGGCATCTTCAGGAGAGTGTGTTCAGAACTGAAGGTGCTCAGTTACCATGGTAATGAGCGTGGCATAAATTCTATCCCTCTTTCCTCCCACTCCTTTTGTCTGTCCCGTCTACTTAGATTGCATGTTCTTCAGGGCAGAGACGGTGTACTTCTGTGTTTGTACAGTACCTAGCACAATGAGACCCCAGACTTGTTTGGTCCCTGGGGTATCCCTAGGCTCTGTGACCCAAATCTTCAAATGTATTTAGGCTCCTAATTTCCATGGAAGCCTAAGTACCTTTGAGGATCTGCGGCTAGGTCACAGGCTGGCTGGCCCTTTAAGGGGAGCTGGGCTCAGCCTTACCCATGACATAACAGTTAACCTCCAGCTGGTCTGGACTCAGTTGCGACTAGCAATCTCAGCTGTAGACAAGTCAGGGAGAACCAGGGCTTGAATTCAGCCAGAGCTGTCCAAAGCGGAGCTCTGGTAAATATTTTCAAATCCGCTCCGAGCCCTGGGAAATACTCTGCGAAATTAAGCCCCGGGGAGAACTAAATAGAGAGGGGCGAGAACGCAGTGAGCAAACACAGGCGAGGCATTCCCGTGCTCTGGGAAGGCAGGCTGAACTGAAGAGAGGCAGTCACGAAAGCTTATGCTGAAATAAATTTGTTAGTCTCTAAGGTGCCACAAGTAATCCTGTTCTTTTTGCAGTCACAAGCCTGGAGTTAGTCACTTGTGGTGGGCCCTGGAAAAGGGGCAAGGCCCAGTGAGGCTGCCCTGTGGTTTGGTGTTCGCGGGGAGTAATGAAGAGCCAGGCAGAGGCCTGGGGACCAGAGGAGAGGATGTAGGGGAACCAGCATGAGCGGCTGGGGGTAGCAAGTGGCCCAGGGAAGCAGCAGCATGTCTGAAGAAACAAGCAGCTGCTGAGAACAGGGTACCTGGGCTGGAACCCAGAGCCGGGGGGGTGGGGGGGTGGATCTGCTACCAGCACCCCAGAAGGGGGTGTAAAAGCCCCAACACAAGCCCAGGGTGGAGCTGAGAACTGAGCCCAGAGGACGGGTTGAGGAGGAGGAAGGAGACTCTCTTGTTGGGATGTTTGGAGTCTTAGTTGGATTTGTTACCCCAGAAGGGGTCTGGACTTAGCTGGAGGCTAAGAAGAAAACAGGCCAATACAAGGCCAGTGAGTGGACCAACTGGGGATGCTAGTGGTGAAGACCCCTGCAATGCCATGACCTGCTTACAAACATGATTAATAATAAAAATACCGAGGAGTCCTTGTGGCACCTTAGAGACTAACAAATAATCAGACAGCTGGATCAAAAGTCACCGACTTTTATTATTTGTATTGCTGACTGCCAACAACTTTCAAGACTACCAATTACCTGTGGGAAAGCACTACAGAATAAGCTGGACTGTGGCGCTTTGAGGGATTCAGGGAGACGTTTCTATCTCACCCAAATCAAGTGCAAACATCTGTAAACTCAGTGAAAAGGAAACCAGAACCTCGAGGGAAAGGAAAGCTGTGAAAGGTGTAGAGTGCCATCTCGTGGCCAGACGTGGGAATGCTATCAGAGAACCGAGTGTTTTCGTCATGGCTCCTTCCTGTGGGTGGGAGCCCTCTCTGTGAGGTCATACACCCCATGAGGGAGTTACCTGAGGATCATGTAAATCAGTTATACCACAGAGACTTGGAAACACTGGAATGGTGACCTGCTTTGGCCTTTCATTCCTTGTTATTTTTTGGAAGGCATATCTTCGTATAAATTGGAGACATGATTCTTGTCAAGAGGAAAACGAGGACAGCCAGGCCGTCTTCAATGCTTAGCCAAATCAGCTGTAGCGATCGTTTGCAATTTTGTCTGTTCCACAAGAGCTTGATTGGCCAAAAGTCCAACGTCAGAACAGACTTGATGCACCCATGTCATAGGGGGGCTGTCCAGGGGCTGTCCCGACCCTCGGTTGGTGGAATTTTATCCCGGATGTTACAAGCCACCCAGAGAACGGCGTTCACCGGAACGTCTTGCAGCATTCTGGCGACATGTCCGAAAAGTGTAAGATGTCGTCTGCGGACAATGGCCCCAGTCGTCTGCAGAGCGGCGCGACGGTAAACATCTGCATTACAAATGAAATGATTCCACTTTGTGCCCGATGTACGGCGTCGGCATTTTGTGCGGAAAGCCTCCAGCTTTGCCCAGTCCGAGCGGCCCAGTGTCCACGTTTCACAACCGTACAGCAGCACAGAGAGGATCCAGCTCGACTAGATCCTGAACTTGGTGGTCATGTCGAGATGATGTTGATTCCATGTCTGTTGTTAACGACCTGTGGCGGACGCTGTGATGCCAATCTGGCGAGGGACCTCTGTGTGAGAGTTGGAGGAACTGGTGAGTATAACGCCCAAATTGTCGAAGCAGTCTCCAGCTTTTGCTGATTCATTATTCAGAGATTGGAGTCGCGGGACCTAGGACCTGATCCTAGGTTTTCAGCAGGGTGAATGGGTCAAAACACATGAGATGGGCGTCTGAGGGTGATGCCTTGAACCCGGTTATCTATTCTAGTTTGTCTGTTTATGGACAGCAGTAGCCAGAAGAGTGGATGGATGATTCCTGCCTTCATGGGTGTTAGACGCTCATTACCCTGCCTGGGTTTGGTTCTCCATTGCCTTGCACCAGAAGAATAAAAAATTGGCTGCTTTTGGAGGGGCCCTTTCTGTGCCCCCCAAACGCGGCCGGAGGAGCTGGCTTCCTCCCCCCGCCCCAACACACATTCTGGGGC
Source organism: Macrochelys suwanniensis (assembly GCA_033296515.1). NCBI lineage: Eukaryota > Metazoa > Chordata > Testudines > Chelydridae > Macrochelys > Macrochelys suwanniensis. Next base: position 3,763,733 of record CM065785.1, on the reverse strand, counting down.
TGGAGGAGCTCGCGCTCCCGGACCCAGCGGAGTTCTGTGCTCCCACTGATTTGGGGAAGGGGCTGGGCCCCAGCTTGTCCTCCCTTGTGCATGCCCCTGCCTTGCACTTTGTGCGGTCCTTTACCCTGGTGCAAAGTGGGACGCAAATATCATTCTGATCAGGTAGCAATTTATACCCCCTTTGCACTGGGGTAAATGACTGTACGGAGTGCGGGGCAGCGGCGGGTCAGGGCCCCTTTCTCTTTTGTGACCGCACCCACCACTAGCCCAGGAAGGCTCTGTTCTGTGAGAATTGTGGTGACTTCTGTCCAAAGCAGGACCAAATGCCTCTGCCTTTCCTTTGCCATAGCCCCCCGTCCGCATGCTGCCTGGCTCCTCTCTGCTACTGGGGGAAGACCTCTGTGAACAGATGAGATTTGTCTGTCTATCCACATAATACACCTAGAGCAGTGGTTCCCAAACTGGGGTTCGTGAACCCCTGGGGGTTCGCGAAATGTTACAGGGGGTTCTCAGGAAAAAATTCCCTAATGGCGGACAGAGCTGTCCATAGGGACCCTGGGCAGCACAGGGTCAGCAGCCCGGAGCCCCTGGACTTCCAAGAGCAAAGCAGATCAAAGCCAGTATTATCTATCATACTGAGGAGATTTAAACTTCAGGACTCATAACAAATGGAAAGGGAGGTGGATATTTTTTGCTGTTTTTAAAATTAAATAGGCAGCTAGTATTGTTTTTAAAATTATTATGAAGAACAAGTTTAAGGTTTGTTTTGTTTGCCTGGACTGCTCAAGACTAGAATGCTTGTGTCGGAGGAACTCTTCAAGTTGGCTTCTTAAATAGCTTCATGCTGTTTCACATCTGATACTCCTTGATGAAACATAGGAGCCTTGTCTTATAACAGGCTTATTCAAAGTGATACAAGCTACAAAAGGGAGATCTTGGAAGAGTGTTGCCATTTTCATAATGTAATAAAAATACTGTAATGATGGATAATTAATAATAGTGTATAATAAGCATGTCATAAAAACAAATTGTATATTTCCAAGATCACTGCTTTTATAATATATACTCAGATAAAGAAGAAAATCCCTGGAAATATTCATTTTTAGGAGGGCGTTCACGAGACTTGACATTTTAACGAAAGGGGTTCATAGGTTGTTAAAGTTTGGGAACCAATGACCTAGAGGCTTCCGATAGCACCCCTCAGCAGCATCGAATCTAAGCATCATGGCCCAGATCCTCAAAGGTACTTGGGTGCCTAACTCCCATTGAAATCAGAGTTAGGTGCCTAAATACCTTTGGGGATCTGGGCCCATGTCCTGAACATGGCAAGCCCAGACATCATCCTGATCTTTGGGGACATGGATGTGCTTCTTGCCCCTTGGACTTTTGGCTCCACTGGCTGAGACTAAGGCAGGCAGGAATTTCCCATATTTCTGAGGCTGCAGGTGACAGACATCACAGCTTGTAGGAGGGCCAATTAGAACCTGCCTTGGTATTTCTACGCTTTCTCCTGGCACGGCGGAGCGTTCGCTTCATTGTGTGTGTCTGATCTGGGAGGTTTCCTGTTTGATGCAGCTGGGTGTATCAGAAGCTAAACAATGCCCGATTGATTCCCTTGTGCCTGTAACTTGCCAGTTGGCCTCACTTTGCACCAGAGATGGTTGTCAGATATGGATTGGAGCGCTGGGTTTGAACTGGTCTCAGAACGTCGAGACGGTTCCAGGGCAGAGCTGGGTTCTGAGCTGTGGGTGCGTCCGCGTGCAGGGTTTTGGCTCTGCCCGTGTTAGAGATGTGAAGTCTGGATCTGGATCCAGAGCCCGGATCTGGGATTGAGGCAAGGTTTGATCCTGCACCCCTGTATCCTGTTTTGCGGGTGTCAGCTGCAGGGGATGGAACGTGGCTCAGTTTAGCCAGGGTTTCCTGGAAGGGGTGGCGGGAGTTTATCGAGGTTCACCCCGTTTATCTGCCTGATCCATTCGCCAGCAGATACGCTTTCTGTTTGTTCCGCTCCAAAGGCCACATAAAGCCCCGTGAGTGCTCAGGGCTGGGTCAGGAAGCTGGCCCACCCTGATCCCAGGCTGAACCTGGGGCGGAGCCGTTTCCTTTTCCCAGTCTCCCTGCCCCCTCGCAACGGAGAGCAACCTCCACCCACAGGGCAGCCTGGCGCTCAGTTGCACTGGAGACCCTTTGCGTCAGTGGTGGGCAGGGCCCCGGGATAAGAATCAAAAGCTTTCCGAGAGGCCTGCCCGAGTTCCCGAAGGAGCCCTGTGTCTACACGCAAACAATGTCTGCAGGGCCCTTAAAGTACAGTTGGAGGAAGAAAACTCCCCAAGGAATTTCCTCTTCTCTGACTCTGCCCAAGCATTGCCCAGACCAATTCCTTACCCAACCGTGTGTGGGCCTTGCCCGTGTGGGCCTGGGTGTCTCAGCGGGATGCTGGGCCTTTTCCCTGCAGCCCAGGGTGGCAGTGGTCTGCAGGCGTTTTGGGTGAAATGCCTTGGTGAGTCCCAGTGACAATGTGACATGCACAGAACTCCCTCTAACTGTTCCGCTAATCTGGCTCCTTATCAGCAGCCTCCAACCATGGACCTCGAATCTTCCCCTCACCCCGAGTGGTGGTTCTGCTCATGTAACACTAGGGCAGGGTGGAGGAACATTGGCAGGTGTCAGTGGGTGCAGGCAGAACTGCTGTGCTGTGTTGCTCTGAGGTTAACCAGTCCCCTCCAGTCTCCAGGGCTGACAATGCTGTAGCACTAAAATCGCTTAGGGGAATTAAGAGAATGGGAAGTGTTGGGCACTGAGCCGCTTTGAAACGCTGGTGCTCTGACATGTTTCCCCAGGCTCTTATGAGGGCTGAGAACTCTGGAGTGAAGTCTGGGGGGTGATAGGAATGAAGGGGCTTGGGTTGGCTATTTTAATTTGAGACAAGATGGGGGGAGGTAATCCCTCTGATTGGCCCACCTTCTGTTGGTGGAAGTGCTTTGAAGGCTCAGAGCCCTTCTTCGGGTCTCTATTTTAATCGGAGTTGGTGCTGGCATATTTTTAAATATTGCCTCCTCCCTCCCCCAAAATGACAGGAATCCAATCTCCATCTTGGCTGTAGTTGCTGGCGATGACTCGAAAAGCTGCTGAGAAACTGCAGCCTTGATTTAAATAAATCTCTACAAACTCTCCTAGACAATAGTGTGCTCCTCTCACCTGGGGAAGGGGACTCGCTCAGGTGCACTGCTAGATTTGATTTCAGAATTGAATCTGTAGCCTATTTTCTCAATTCTTTTTTTAAAGGCAAATCGAGAGTGCCTCTGACTGCCCTAGCCTGGCAGAAAACAGCCTCTTGCTCGTTTGGAAGCTTGCTCAGTGGCTAGTGTGCTGCCCTTTCATGTACTGAAGAATTGCTGCTGAGCTCTAGCGGAGGCTTTGACACAATAGTATAGAAAAGCACTCGTCGGAGATGTCAGCACAGAGATGGCTTGCCATTGGAGCAGAATATTTCCTACAAGGACAGACCCTGTGATGTTTATTTTGCCAGTTTCACAACAGAAAATGTGTTCCGGTCCATGCCCCTGATCAAATATTGTAAAAGATGTTCAGAGGCACTCCTGTCTGGTTAAGAATCACGGGCCTGATTCTGATGACACAAGGGCGTGGAATTAGAGCCAGTCAGAAAACTGCTCTGTTAAAAGTTTTTCGTCGACAAATGCAATCTGGTCGAAATTGAAATGATTCACGGGACTGTGCTGATTTTGACGAAACTGGACGGGAAAAAGTCAGACCATTTTGGTTGGAATATCATTTTGATTAGTTTTGTTTTGACTTTAATATTTAAAATATTAACCTAAACGTTGTATTCTCTTAATGCAGAAAAGTCCCAATAAAATGATCATCAAAATGTTTTGATGGTCTCAAATGGAATTATTTGGGAATTGGTTTCATGGGAAAGCTTGTTCAAAATTGGAACAAAAAGCCGAAATTTCAAATTCCCCTTCTTCTCACCCCCATGTTGGAATTTCCAGCAGGATTTCCAGCTCCGAACCAGTGGGATTATTACAGAAATAAATGCTGTTTTGGAGAACGTGTCTCCCTTTGTATTGACAGTACACAGGGCTGTCTTCGTATATTGCATTTGCTGCTGTGTTTGAAACCAGCTCACCTGTCATTCCCACCTCCCCAGCCTTTGTCTTAGTGCCTCTGTAAATAAACCGGCTCTGCTTCATGAAGCTACCGGCTCTGCCCTCTGTTTCACCCATCCAAATGAGTTCCTTTGAATCCCTCAGCAGTTGGCACTCCAAGGCCCCAGCCGGACATTCTTTGCATT
>CM065785.1:1926918-1954418 GCA_033296515.1 Macrochelys suwanniensis | reverse complement strand
GAGCATGCCATTAAACACCTTAGTCCTGGACAGCCTGAGGGTTCTGAGCAGATGAATCCAGCACTCCCAAAAGCTAATGGAAGCTTTAGACTTACAGGTGGCCTACTCCTCTGCATGTATCCCAGGAGTGACTGCACCAGGATGTACATTTTAAATGTACAAAGTCGATGCAAGTTCTACTGGCGGGGATCAGTTTCACCCATGGAAGTGACAAGGGGCAGAAAGGGATAAAACTCATTCTCAGGCTTTAAAGGGCATCCCTACTTTTCCCCGGAGCGGACTACTTAAAAGCGGTGTCGAAGCAGGCCCAAAGGGATTGATAGAGACCCGCAGTTTCCCATCTCCCTCTGCAGCCAGAACCCCCTCAGCAGGGAGAGGGGATTTTATCTTCTGGATAGCAGTTTGTTTCTGAAATTGGAAACCCTTTCCTTCCTTTTTCCATTCGCACCCCTGGAAGCTAACGACACACTTTTCTGGTTATTGCCCTGCTGTGAGCTCAAAACAAGCAACAACACTGGAAAGTTGGTTTAAAGCTTGATAACCTCTTCCCTGCAGGACATATTGGCCCTATGCCAGAGGCAAAGCCAGCTGCTGCTCCTTGACATGTTTAAATTCGGCCCTTTCCTGTGAGATCTCCCCCACCCCCAAAAAACTCTGCTCAGGGTTTACTGCAGTGGTGCCACTTGGTCTGCTGACACGGTGGGGCGAGTAAACGGTGCTAGAGCGAGCGAATTGGCATTTAAAACCAAAACATGGCCCCGGGTGTCAGATCAACAGATCTCTGCCAGGAACACTTCCCCCCCATGCACATGCTTTGTGAGTGCCCTGCTGCTTGCTGTCCCTTTAACCAGAGCCAATTGGCCCAGCCAATCCCTCCCCTCCCCTGTAGATTCCGGCCTTGACTACATTTAAAAAGGTTGGCTGGTCGAGAGACAGGCAAACCCCTCGAGGGGACATGCTGCTTATACAGCAAAAGTTTTTAAACCTGTTCCCTAAACCGAATAAGTAATACCAGCAAAAGGGTTTTTTTGCTTGTATGTTTGCATCTACGCTAGGGCTTTTGGCAGCATAGCTGTGTTAGTTAAGAGGTGTGATTTGTTTCCGTGTGTAACACCGACAGACCCCAGTTGTCAGGGGGCAGGATTGAAGCAGGGATCTCGGGAGCTTAGTGCATAAGCCTCTACCACATGAGCTAAAAGCAGATTCATTTTATCTCTAAGTGGTCTCAGGCCCCTAGATGGGACAGAACGCCACTCCCAGGAGCTGTGTGGGTTACACACGCTCCTAGCTGAAATAGCTGCACTGCCAAAGCTGAAGTGCAGCTCATGCCTCAGTGAAGACCAGTGCAGCTGGAAAGCGGCCACATGTGAAGAGCTCTTGCATGCTCTGAAATCAACTCATCTCTGCTATTCCATTCATGTGCTCATTTCTCCCGTAACATCCCTCAACACTGGGCTCCAAGTCAGCTTGTCCCCACTGCAATAGACTAGAACAGAGGCAATCCTGGACTTTCCTATGCCTTGTTAAAACATGCATTTCCCTAAACCAACAGTGGCGTAGAACATGCTGATGGTGAAAGTTACCTGGGCCTGCACACTGTGCTGAGAGGTGGGGTCTGCTGCTTGTAGCTGTCTGTGATCATAGTGTCATCCTTACAGCTGCAACAACTGTTGTCTAGCATCTGTAAGTGGAGCAGCTCCTCGGAGTTGCTGAAAGCTGGGTTGTCCAAAGAATTAGCAGAGGCGAGCCAAGACTCAGACCAGTATTGAGCTGACACATCATCAAGGCGACAAAACCGTCGGTAGCTGAAAGAACAAGGCAGGACTTTACTACAGCAGTTCCTAAAGCGATGCTATTGCATTACTGGTACAAGACAGTCCTGTTAGCGTGGGGCCGTAGCAGCAGCTTACAGAAGGAAGCTTTTCATTGTACAGACTGAAGAGCTGAGCCGCACAGGAGAGAGTGAGAAATCTGCTGCATGATGTGTTTGTTACTGTTTAAACCCATTAGCTCTGAATCACTGGTGTCTAGTCCTAGGAGAAAAGGCAGCAAAGGGGCGCAAGGGTTTGGCTACACTTCACTTGGCGTGACTGTGCACACACTAGCTGTTTCTGACCAAGCCCAGGCATGGACATTCTTGTTCTGGAATAAGAGTGCCTTGTTCCTGCTGACTTAAACCCACTTCCACGTGGGTTAAGCACACGCTGGGCAGACCTGCCCCAAGGCAGCTGCCTCTACCTGCCAGCCCAGGGTTTCCAGTCTCTGGCACCAGTTCAAAAGGAACAGGAAGGGCTTTTATCTGCCAGGAGCAGGTTTAGGCTGCTGCGTGTCCTCCAAAGAGTTTGTGAACTGTGCGCGGTGCCCTCTGTTGGGTTGCAGCTTTGGGGGGGTAAGAGGCTTATCCCACATCTACGGAGCGTGAGGGCTCTGCCCAGTGTTGATAGACTCCTCCTCGCACCCCCCTCGCTACACGTCTAATGTGGAGCTACAATGGGGCCAGGGCCGTAGTTAAAGCCCAAGGCAGTATTGTAAATGACACCTGACAAAGGCAGAGCCGGGCACTGTAACAAGTCCACTTCTATGCTAGCCAGAAACCGCCCGGTGTCTGGGAGTGGGTAGCTCTGCTCGCACCCGTCAGAACACACTTCTGTCACTGAAGCTGTTTTCCGATCCGCTGAAGTAAACACGGGTCAGTGAAGCTGAACGGTGGGGTCCTAGCAGGGCCATCAGCCACATCTGCCTTTTAACTTGCTCCCCGGCCTCAGCGTTACCCTCCGCTGCCTGCAGCAGCCTGGCCTCTCCATGCACTTTGGCAAGCTTCCCCCTCTACTGCAAGTCCCACACCCGAGCCAGGGGTGGGGCAGGTTCTGGAAGGACAAATAACATCAGATGGCAAGAAGCCTGCTGCTGTTGTGGCTGTTGCCTTGGGAACAAGTCCCCCCCCCACCCCCACCCCTTACTGAAGAACAGGCAGATCCGTGGCGCACTGAGGCAAGTCACACCCCAGCGAGGGCAGCGCTACCCCACCCGCCTTAGCCAGGCTGGGGCCGACACTGACCCAGCGACACAGGCTGACGCTGCCTCCAGCTGTGCACCGGCTGCGCTGCGAGAGAGTGCGGGGGGGGGGGGGGGTGAGCCAGCCCGAAGGGGTGCGGGTGGCGCACAGCTGCGGCTGTCTGGGCAGCTGTGGGGGCTTTAGTGTGTCTTTCAGCAGCCTGCCTCGCTGGCCCTGGGTCCAAGCCATGTGCACAGAGCAGGGCGGATTCATTCATACCCCAGCCTCACGCCTTCCAGCACCTGCTGGCTCAGACTCTGGGCCCTTGGACACGCCGCTGCCCAGGGGCTGGTTGGCAGGAGAATAAATGTACTTTTGGGGGGGGGGGGGGTTAGTGACCTCCCCCCGCCCCCGGCTGGGCTCCTGCCTGCACAGACCAACCCTGCCCCACCCACACGCTGAGGCCTGCCCAGTTCCCCCGGCACAGGGCGTGAGGCTGGATATTCCCCCCAGCATCATCTAGCAGCTGCTGCCCCTGGCACTGGGGGGTGTTTGAGGGGAGCAGGCCGGGCTGCAGCCGCTCAGCCTTCCTCCCAGGTGCTGCCCAGAGCGGGCTGCAGGGAGCGATGTACGAGCCAGGCCTGGTCCCGCCCATTCACGTCACGTGGAGACACGGCCTGCTGCTTGGGGGCCGCCCCCAGCGCTCCCAGCTTGCAGAACGAATCCCACAGTAGCCTCCATCCCGCAGCCCCCCCCCCCCCCAGCCTTCCTTGTTTTTTAAATACACCCGTCCCCTCCCCCTCATGGGTGCACTCACTGGTCCACTTGCTGGCACCGTCAGTTAAAAACAATCACTGAGTGCCTCCTCTCTGGGGCCAAACCCCGTTCCCCCCCACATGCTGCCGGGGGAGGAGGGGGGGGGGGGCGTGCCAACCTCGGTGATTAGCCGAGCTGCTGCAATTCAGGCCAGGCTACATCAGAGCCAGAGGCTCTGCTACCCTGTCTCCAACACTGCCTCATGCCAGTGGGGGCAGAGAAGAAATCCTGCAGAGAGGCGCTACAGGATAGTGGCCATGGGTGAAGCATCCTTCATCGTGTGCGGGTGGGCGACTGGGAGTAGGAGGTTTTATAGCCCCGCCAAACTTTATTTTTTAATTCTGAATAGTTTCAGTCTCTTTCTAACACTCCTTTCACGCCTGCTGTGCCCAGGACCTCAATATCTTGTGGCAGTGAGTTCCGCAGGCGCCCTATGCATGGCATGCCACGTTGATCCTTTTGCATGAATTTCCCACTCGTGTGTCCCTGAACGTCCCAGTGACACTGGTGTACGAGAGACAGGAACTACCCGTCTTTCTCCTGTAAACTTTGGTCATGTCCCGCTCATTCATTTCCTCTCGGAGGTTAAACAAGTCCCTTCGCCCAGCCCGGAGAGCATTTCTAGCGCCCCACAGCAGCCGGTAGCCGGGCCCCGCTGCACTCCCCCACCACGGCTCCGAAGCCAGGCGATCCCTGGCAGCGGCCAGGGGGCTGACGGACAGCCCAGCCCCCGCACGAGGCCCAGAACAATGGCTCTGCGCTCGTTACGTCCCAAATTCCTCCCGAGCCGGATTTCCGCGGGAGCTTCCGCAGCCTCCTGCTCCTTGGCTGTCCCTAGAAGGGCGCCCTGGGGAGATATCTCTCGCTCACAGGCAGGAAATGAGGCTGGCTGCAGAGACACCGACTGCACTTGAGGGGGGGGGCGGGCGGGTCCCCCCATCACCTCGCACTGACCCCTCTGGGCAGTCGAAGCAGGGAGCTAGTTCCAGCAACATCTCAGCCAGACCCACCATTGTCCTGCCTCAGCAGAGCTGGGGGGCAGGGATATCAGGCCGGGGGGGTGGGGGGTTGAGACAGAGCTGGGTGTAGGCGGGGGAGGGGCTGTGGATCAGGATTGGGGGCAGAGTGAGGTGGAATGGGGGGAACAGGGCGCTGCAGGGCAGGGTGTGTGTGGGGGGGCGCGGGTGGAGAGAGGCAGGCCTGGGATCACAGGAGCCAGCGGGTTGAGACTGAGGAGGGGGCATTGTCAAAGCTGTGTGTAGGCAGGGGGGCATCTGTGGGTCAGGATGGGGGCGGGGCGAGAGGCAGAGCTGGGATACAGGGGCCTGTGCGTCAGGATCGAGGCGCATCAGCAGAGCCCCGTGAAAGACACTCGCCCAGGCCAGCCCCTTCGGCCCGTGATACAGGCTGGGATACAGGGGCCTGTGCGTCAGGATCGAGGCGCATCAGCAGAGCCCCAATAGGACACGCTGGTCGTGATGCCTCTTGGGGTGCCCCCAGCAGGCTCCCCCAGCTCCCGGTGCCAGTGGAGGGCGGGGAGAGCCCTGTGAGGGGAGGGTGCTCGTGCTGCCCTCTTCCCTCCCCAGCCCTGCCGAGCGTTTGCCTGGGCAGGACTCGGAGCCGGTCCACAATCCTGGACAAGCGGCAAAAGCCTCAAGGTCACCTCAGCGAGGGACATTGCGGACAGGGCCCAGGAGCGTCCCACACCCTGCCCCAGTCAAAGGGGCGAGTCGGCGACCCCCCCCCCCCCGCACCCTCCTTCCTGCAGCTCCGCAACCAGCTCCCGGCCCAGAGCAGGCCCAGCCCCACAGAACGGCCTGAAAAGCCCCCGCCCCCCCAGCCCATTCTCCAACTGTCCCCCCCAAACACACACACCCGCCAGCAGGGAGCCAACAGCGCTGGGGGGGTGGGGGGGCAGCAGAGGGAGTCTGTGTACAAGCAGATGTGAGCGCCCCCCCCCCCCCGGGGCAAGGGCGGCTGGAGGCCTGGTGTCCGTAGCACTTGCAGACCAGACTCCCTACGAGTGTCCCAGGTAGGAAGTGGGGGGGACATGGGGGCACTGAAGGGGCAGGAGGGTGCATGGTTCCCCAGGGGCATCCCTGCTTTGTGGCAGAGGGGTGGGGGGGCCTGGGTTCAGAGACCCAGCCTGGGTGGGTGCACAGAGGTGTAGGTTGGGGGCTCCCAGGCAGCATCCCCGGGTGGGGGTACATGGTGTTTCCAGGTGGGTGTGGAAAGCACAGGGAAGTGGCTGCGGGGGGGGGGGGGGGGGTGTCCCAGGGCTGAGTTGGGGGGGGTCCCCAAGCTGAGGGGGGGAGGAAATCCAGGCAGCTGGGGACTCCAGAAAAACACTTGACCCATTTGCCTCTGTGAGAACAGAAGCTTGGCCCCAGGCTCAGCAGGGCGGGGGCACGTCCCCCCTGTGCCCAGCGTGACACCCCCACCAAGCAGGCCCACGGGGGCCGGCCGGCTCAGAGGGTGTTCCCTGCCCCCATTCCCTGTGCCTACCCCAGAGCGTGGGAGCTGGGGGCTCAGGCCAGGCAGAGCCGTGGGGCTGAGCTACCCTCCGCCCTGTGCAGGCTCCCGGCCCTCCAGGAGGCAAAGGGGGCTCAGGCCGCCCTGGCTCTCGCTGAGGGGCACCCGCCTCCCATGGGCACCCCCAACCCGGGGTCCATAGTTCCTTAGCGGGCTCCGGCCCCGCCCGGCCCTGGGCCCCGCCCGGCCGCGCTGCCTCACCTGCTTTTGGTCTGATCCACCCTGGCCTCCAGGAGCAGCGCCTTGAACCTCCGGACCACCAGGCAGGCCACGGCGACACCCAGCAGGGCCACGGTCAGCAGCACCCCACCAGCCACGCCCAGCAGGCTCTGCTGAGTCACCTTGTAATCGCAGCGCGGGCCCATGAACCAGTAGTCCCGGCCAGTGGGGCACCTGCAGCACCGCGGGAGACGGTCAGGGGGGGCAGGCTCTGCTCCCCAGGCCCCACCTCCTGCCCCTCGTCATCCCTCCATGTCAGTGCCCGGCCGTGCCCAGCCCTCGGGGCTCCCAGCCCTGCCGCTGTTCGGGGGCCAGCCAGGGAGGGCTCGGTCTGGGACACTGGGGCATCGGGAGCCGGGGAGAAGGGGCGGCGCCTGCCCACGGACTCTCCCCCCAGACCAGGTCAGCAGTGACCGGGAGCCCCCCGTTATGCACGCCAGGCTCCGCCACACTGGGGCCCAGACCAGTCGCCATGCACTGCCGTGGGGGGCCCTGGCTGTGATACTCACTGGCACACGGGCTCCTGGTCGCGCGGGTGCGTGCAGATGCCGTGGTTTTTGCAGTAGGCTCTGTGGCACACGGACGTGCAGCTGGCATTGACGGCCCCGCTGCTGATGCACTCAAAGCCGGCGTGGCACGAGAAGAGCACCATGCACAGGTCCAGCTGCCTCTCTGCAGACAGACAGTCTAGAGAGCTGCAACACCCTGCCCCAACCCCCACCTCCCCAGGGCAGCCAGCAGGCACAGAGCCAGCCCCCTTGGGCTCCGCTTCTCTCTCTGCCACGGGCTCGCCAAGATGCTGGGGAAGCCCCTTTCCTCCACCAGGCCCATCTGCCCAAGCGGGTGGGCTCTGCTCTGCGGAGCTGCTAGCGAAGCAGCCATGCTGGAGAGCAGCTTCCCCCAGAACACGACTGCAGAAACGGCCCCCACTCACCCCAGCACTGCCCCAGTGCTCCCTCCCCGCGCCCGCTAGCCCTGCCGAGCCAGCCTGGCTGCATGAGGGGGGCAACCCCTGGGTCTGGGGTCCCCCAGGGCAGCTCCCCGAATGAGAAGCCATTCCCGGGCGTGCTGGGCCGCGTGGGGGCTGGGGTTGCGGCACGGAGCGGATGGGATGGTGAGGGCAGGGGGCTGCAGTTGGGGGTGGGGCACACCAGGATTATGGGGAGGAGGGGAGCAAACAGAGCCATGGCAGGGGGTCTCGGGGGGGGCGGGGAGAGACAGCAGCCAGTGAAGCCCCATGCCCAGGCCTTGGCAGCCCTGCGCCTTTGCAGCAACTCTACGCCCCGCTGCCACGCGCCCCCAGCAACTCACCCAGGACCACGTGCCACAGCACGGTGGCGTTGGCGACGTGGCGCCCTGCGCGGGCGGCGCCTGACAGCACCGTCTGGTTTAAAAGGGCGCCCAAGCCCTGCACCTGCCCGCGCAGCCGCTCCGCAGCGAAGAGGGCATCGTACTCCAGCACCACGCTGCCTTTCCTGGGGGAGCAGCCAGAGAGACGGGTCAGCACCCAGGCTCAAGAGCAGCCAGTCACTAGCCGAGCATTGGTGGGGGGGGTGCACTCCCTCCCGGCTACCCCTGCCCCCCCTCCAGCTGCAGGCTCAGGGTCTGACGGGGGAGGGGCGTGCGGGGGGACACCACGCGCTCGGACACAAAGTCACAACGTGACGGCGACCCAGGACAAGCTGAAGCCCGAGCTGTGCCGTTCTCTCTCCCCAGCCGGGCGGGGGTTGCTCGCTCCCTGGACCCCTGCACGCGGAGGGGAGCTGGGCGGCCGGGCGCGCTCCTACCTGATCCTCGTCACGTCCAGGCGCTGGAATCCCGGCACAGCCGCGAAGAGGGGCGCCACCTGCGCGGGGAAACACGGAGGAGGCGCATCGGGACGAGAGCACTGGCCCCAGCTGCAGGGGACCCCGGTGTCCGAGCCCACAGCCCCCCGTGGCGATGGGTCCCTGGCCTGCAGCACTGCAGCCATGGACCCCAGGGCAGTGCCTGCGTGCTGGTCCCCGGGCTCACCGTCTCATGGAAACGCTGCACCAGGCTGCGATGCGCACGCGACGCGGGGGTCTGGAAGGCGCCAACGAATGCCATGTCCAGCGCGAGTTCACAGGGCACGCGGAGAAGGGTTGCTGCGAGACGAGACACCCCGAGCCCAGCCCACAGGGGAAACCGTTACTGCTCCGTGCTCGGCCCACGCCCCGGCCAGCTCTGTCGGCAGAGCTGGGCCAGGGCTGCAGTCACCCCAAAGGCCTCGCGGGCTCCAGGCCCCTATTTGCTGCAAGAGGGGCTGTCCCAGGCCCAGCAATGCCACCCGCCGTCCTGAGGGATCACCGTGGACAGCCCTGGGTGCGGCTCAGCACCACTGAGAGCAGACACCCGCGGCCTCCTCTGGGGCCGCCTCACACGGCAGAACCAGCTCCCCAAGTGGGCCCCATGGCAGGCTTGCAGAGGGGGCCTGAGCAGCATGGCACAGGGGGGAACTCCCAGCAGAGGGGCTGACACGGTGTCTGGGGCATTGGCCTGGCCTGCCTGGGGCCCCACACTGGCTGTGCCTGGGCCGGAGGAGAGCCCGCTACCCCATGCATCCAGCCCCTGGCATGTTGCTTTACCAGCCTGCTGCATTTGGATTGCACCAGCTGCACCCCTGAGTGTACACGCCTCCCCCCCGCGGGACGTCCCTGCCCCGACAGCAGCGCAGAAATCCAGGGGAGGCTCTGCCCGACTAACCTTTGAGAAGAGGAGGCTGGTCTTCCACGACGAACACGCTCTGTGCCCTGCCACGGGCACCCGTGGTGGGGACAGGCGGGGGCTGCCCATCTGTCACACCAGCTGGGCCAGGCGTGACTGGCGGCATCGCTGCCCTGGGCTGCGTGCTGGCCAAGGGGACATTCGCCCCGGCACTGCTCACGGGAGCTGTAACCTCTGCACCCCATGCCCTCGGGGTGGCTGCCAGGGGGGGCCAGGGACTCCTGCTGCCAGCTGGGGACCCAGCGCTCTCAGCGGTTAGGATCAGCTCTGGGATGGAGGGCGTGGGGCTGCTGCTCGGAAAGCTCCCCCCAGGGGTGGTTGCGTCAGTGGCTTGGCTGGAATTCCCCCATTCAGACCCAGCCTGCGCAGCCCAGGCCGGGGGGGCCGCTGCCCGCTGGCCCAGGCTTTCGGTCCCTCCCCTCCAGCTGGCAGATGCCAACGAGGACGTTGCCACCGCGGCATTAGTGGTCGCCGTGTCCCACGATGGAGACTGGGTGGTGGCCCAGCTGAGCTCTGCGAGTCCCAGGGGAGCGGGAGACCCCAAAACATCCTTCTCTAAGGAGAATGGGGACCCCAGCCCAGCCCCGGGTGGGGCTGGGGGCTCTGTCGGGCTGAGCGCTGTAGACCCTCTCTGCAGAGTGACTGCCGGTGTATCCGCTCTAGCAGGCTGGCTGGCTGGCGGAGGCTGAGAGCCCAGAGGAGCGGTGGCTCGCATGGTGTCAGGGCCCTGGGGCACGGCTTCCCCGCTGGAGGCCCCCGGGAACACTCCCTCCTGAGACGTCACTGCCCCGACCGGGGCAGGAGCCAGGGAGGGTTGCGTGGCCCCGTGAGTGCGGGAGACAGAAGGCTGGGAGGACGTGCCCACAGACACAGCCGTACCGGGCTCGGCTGTGACCGCGCTGCGGGGCTCCCCGGGGCCAGGCACTCGCGGGCTCTCAGCAGGGGTTTCAGGGAGCCCGGTGAGAGTCCGGAAGTCACTCGATAACCGCTCCAGGGCTTGGGCTGGTGTTGACAGGCTGGGCTTCGGGGCACGCTCACTGAGAGACCCGTTCTCCTGGCCAGGAGCTGTGAGGTGAGCGACACCCACCCCCATGCTGAGCTGCTCCGCCGGCACTGGGGGCTGGGCCGAGCCAGGGGATGGGGCAGGTGCTGTGAGGTTGCCCAAAGGCCTGGGGGTCCCAGCGTAGACACTTGTTGTCCTGTCTGGAGAAGCCCCAGGCCCGGGGAGTGACTCTGCCCACGACGCTGCCCGAGGGTCCCCCTCTGTGCGCGTGTCACTGGAGAGAGACACGTCCGTGTTTTCTGGGACTCCATCGGCACCTCTGCGCCCTGGCGACTCCGCCAGCGTAGGGCCCCAGCTCGCCCCAGGCCCGGGGCTTCCCAGGGGCACCATGCGATGGGTGCTGGACTGGAGCCCCGGGGCCAAGCGAGCTGTTGTGGCGAGCGGCTGTGTCAGGCTGCTGTCCGGGGTGCGCCCGGGGGTCCCGCCGGTCTCCGTGGCTGGCTGAGCTTTGCCCCCCAGCCGCCAGGTCAGACTCTCCTGCCCATCCGGCCGCAGAGCAGGTGTCTGGCTGGTTTCCAGAGAGTCGCATGGTGCAGAGGCTGCAGCGTCCATGGTGAGCTCTGCCCGTCCTCCCGGCAGGGTGCCCGAGCCCTCAGTGGGGCTTGGCAGCCTGGCTCCTAGGCCCAGGTCAGTGAAGCCCCACTCTGTAGTAACGGCAGCTTCCACGGCTGCCGTCCCCAGCCCCCGCATCCCTCCTCCAAAGTGCTGAGCCCCACTGTCCCCTGCGCTTGCCCAGGGAGCAGGGCTGGGCATGGGCGCCGAGGGAGGCAGCGAGGTTACTGGCAGCTGTGCACCCACAGCACTGCCCTGGCTGGTCTTCGCCCAGGTTTTAATCGGGGCACGAGCAGCATCCGGCGTTTCCATGCTCCACGGCTCCAGGTCCGAGGGCCCTGGCGGGAACGCGCTCCCGCCACTGGGGTACACTGGCTCCGTTACTGAGGAGGTGCTGGAAGGTGCCCGGTCCCATGGAGCCGGCTCCCGGGCGGCAGAGCCAGGAAACACCATGGGTGACTCCATACGGGAGCTGCTGCCCCCCGGGGAAGTGGGATCTTTTGCCCTCGGGTTTCCCAGAGGGACTGTCCCAAGGAGAGGCACCGATGTGGGATTTGCTGCCTTGAACTGTGACCTCGCAGAGAACAAGGGGCTGCTGGTCCTTCCAGCGGGCGTCCCCTTTCCTGCAGCGGACGGGCGCGGACGCACTCCCAGCTCGCGACCATCGTCCCAGCGCTCAGCAGCTGCTGCAGCGGCCGGTGGCTCCACACACTCGGCGTTCGCTTCGTCCTGAGCCAGAGGCCCGTTCCGTCTCCTGCCCAGCCACGCCCTTCGGGGCACGGGGACAGCGCTGCTCGGGGCATCTCCAGGGCTCTCTGCAGTGCCGGCAGGCCAGGCCGCAGGGCTCCGGTGGGGAGCAAGACCAGGGCGAGTGCCCGGGGCTGCGCTGCTGGGGCTGCGGAGACGCTCGGCAGCTCCGGATAACACAGCCCCCCTCGGCTTCACCGGGGCCTCTTGTGATGCCACCTGCCCACCACCTTCCCGCAGAGGCTCCAGGGCAGCCGCACCTGAGGGCAGAGAGGCAAAGATGGGGAGATAGTTGAGACAGAGCTACGAGCCCGAGGAGTCACCCTGGTCCAGGGGGATGGAAATGCTTTCACTAGCCCAAGGCTTGGAGTCAGGACTCCTGGGTTCCCAGCCAGCCCCGGGCCTGAGAGTGACTCTCTGCGACACCTTGGGCAAGGCAATTCCCCTCTCTGTAAAGTGGGGACTAAGGCCCGGCCCCGCCTCCCGGGGGACACGGGTTGAGTCGCTGGGGAGGGTTTGCAGAGCGCAGCTGCCGTGGGCTGCAAATGTTCCGTACTCCGCTCGGCCACGAGGCCCCTGAGTCCACGCGGGGCCCAGAGCGGGGCAGGCCAGGGGAGCCGGGACGGTCTGAGCTGCGAGCGCTGAGTCGGGCCATGCCAATGCTGCATTCCCAATCTCCCGACGGGGCTGAGTCCAGAGGGGTGTCACACCGAGAGCAGGACACAGCGATGCCCCAAGATGGCCCCTATACCCAGGAGGGAATCGGATCTCACCACGCCCCTATAGCCCTACAGCTCTCTGGGCCGGGGCTCCGGGATACGGGAGAGGAACCGCAGAAAGCCCCATCCCCAGCCAAGGGCCCTCTGCACACTCTGCCTGGGCCCTGGGCAGGAGATGAGCCCGGCCGAGGGGCGGGAAATGCACATGGAAAGGCCGGGCCAGCCTCTTGGGCTGGCTGACTGACAACTGGCATGGGAGGCGGGGGGTGACTGGAGGGAGCATCCAACCCCCTCCCAGGGAGAGCGGGACCATCTCACCCAGCCCCAGGGGCGAGAATAAGGCTCCCTGGGAATCAGAACTCCCCTGTCGCCCTGCGACTCCCCCCACACCCCATCGCCCAGGCAGAGCCTTTACCTGTCCGGCAGCGTTCCCCCGTTGAGTTCCCAGGGCAGAGACAGGTCTGTGCCGATCCCACCACGGAGCAGCAAAGGGCCAGCCGCGCGCACCAATCCACAACGACTGCGGGGAGAGAGAGAGAGCTGGCACTGCTCATATCCTGGGTCCTCTCCTGCCGGAGACAGCGCCGAATGCCCCGCACCCGGCTACACGTGTCACAGCCGGAGATGTGGGAGTGTTACCGCCGGAGGGCTGGAGGCAGGCCAGGCAACACACACCAGCCCTCCAGAGGCAGTGCCGGCCGACGTGCCCCGCGCGAGCCTCCCCAGCGCGGTGTCTTGGCCTGCCAGGCTCTGAGGGGCACTCCCCCAAGCAGGGCTGGCCAGGATGTCTCCAGCCCCTGGGCCAGGCAAGCGCTCAAGTGCCTTCCTTTTCATACCCATCCAAGCAGGCCGCAGCGGGGCCCGGGACACCACAGTGACAGGGGGGACTCACGCGCTCACCCTCCCCGACCGAGACCCCGACACGCTACTGGGAACGCTGATGGGCATGGGACACGGGACGGGCGCTGAGGTGGACGGAAAACCAAGCCGCGTGTAGTGTTCACGCGCCGCAGAGCGCGCTGAGGTCTTTGCCACAAGGGGAGCGCCGCCTAAAGGCCTCGTCTCCCAAGCGTCCAAAACGACTCGCCCTGGCCAATTATGAACAAGCCCTCCCCTGCCAAAGCCCAAATCTCCAAGAGCACAAAGCTGAGCCAAGCAGGGTGTTTCCACCGACCCCCACAGCCCAGAGCAGCCGCATTGCTATGGCGATGGGCCTGGGGCACGTGGTGCAGTTTGGAGGATGACAGAAGCACTAGTGATCCTGGCAAGGAGACACGTTCGCTGGGGCCCAGGAGCAGACTCCGGCCAAGTGCATCACAAGGGGCATGACCGAGTGCTCCCTGCCTCGTGACCCAGCTCCGCCCCCAGTGAGAGCGGGGTGGAGGGGGCAGCTTTGACTAGGGACTGCACCAGGAATCCAGGGCCAGGCAGCGCTAGCGAGGAGGAGATGCAGCTCCCCTCGCTGAAATCCTGCTGCCGCTGGAGAGACCTGGTTGGCCACATGCTCTGGATGCAGTAATGCTTAGCGCAGCGGGTCCCAGGCACCCCAAAACGAGGCTGCTGGGCCATTCAAAGGTGTCCAACAGCACTGCTACCTCTCAAGCAATCCAAGCGCCTCACCCTGGCCAATGGGCAGCAACTCCCGAACTCGCGCCGCCCCAGCACCAGCTCATGAGCCTTCGCCAGTAACCTGCTGACACATGGGTGTTGGTCTGGCTTCACTGGCGCACTCCCGTGGGAGTAAAACCAGGCCCGGGCACGAGTGCTGGCAGGACTGGGGCGCTGGTTTCTTCCTACCTGCAAGGCTAATCCAAGTTCTGTACGGGGCTGCGACAGATCCCAGCTTAAAGGAGGTGACAATTGTGCCGTCTGAGCCAAGCATTGGCAGTGAGCACCCCATCAGCGTTAGATAAATACAGAAGAATATTGTTGTACAGTAGGGTGACCAGATGTCCCGATTTTATAGGGACAGTCCCGATTTTGGGGTCTTTTTTTTATATAGGCTCCTATTACCCCCCACCCCCAGTCCCAATTTTCACATTTGCTGTCTGGTCACCCTATTGTACAGTGGCCAAAATAGCCCCCTGGTCTCTCTCTGTTTTCCTAAAGACTTAATTTCTGCAAACCCAAGCCCCCTTCCCTCAGCTCTCACCCCCGCAGCTCAGGGCATTTCTTTACCCAAAAACCAACCGAACCATTTTTCAATGTGCAAAAAGTCCTTTTTCTGTCGCGCCTTTGCTTTATACAACCCGTCACTTGGGAATTTAACTCTTTGCTGCATCAGGTTTCACCAAAAGCCATTTCCTGCAAAAGGAAAAGCTGAGACATGGTTCAATATCCAGCAGGAACTCACCAAAACGACCCCCTGCATTTGCCTGAATAAATAAAACAGAAACCTCTGCACCCAAACTCCTGCGTTATCTGCATGTAGGTTACAGGATGGGAACAGCATCACTGACACGGAAAACTCCCCCTATTCGCTGAACTCCCATTTCTCCAAATAAATGCCATCGCCCCCATTTCATTCAGATAACGAGCTCAACGAGCCCACGCACCACGCACACAAATGATACAATCGCACCATACAAAAGATGAGGCCTAGATCACCTGATGAGTGCAGGCTACACACCTATTCGCTCGCAGAGCATCACAGGAAGCATGTCTGTGATGGTATTTTGCACAGCCCATGTGCATAGCTCAAGCCAAGGCAGACACTGATGTACATTTACTGCAATCAAAGTCAGCAGCCGTATTTCCAAAACACACCAAATAAAAGCAGGGACTTTCCGCACGAGTCTGCAACAATTTTTTCTCAGCAACAACAGGAATCAGACGCTCTCCCTGGGGACAGATTACAGGACATTTTCTCTCAGGGCAAATAATCTCTCCCTGGGCATATAACTGCCTTTTGCAATGTTTCTTGCCATTTCCTCTGAAGCATCTAGTACTGGCCGCTGCCAGAAGCAAGGTACCATGCTAGGTAGAGTGTGGGTCTGGCAATTCCTGTGCTATTTGTTATTTAGCCCCTGAAGGGACAGAGCTGAAATCTAACATGAAACCCCCAGGCTACAATTTAAAAACAGCAGTGAATGTACTTTTTAAGTCAATTCCTTCTCCCCGTGCACACGGTCTAGCAGACTGCATGCAGCACAGGCATGGGTTCAATACAGGTCAGGCTTTGCCTACACAAGAAAGCTGCACCAGTTTAAGGCACACTGGTTTGTAAATGGTTTTAGTTAAACCGGTACATATCCCTCTGGGCGTTCCCTTATTGCTGTTTAAGGGTGACTTGTTCTGGTTGGTTTAAACCGAAGCCTAAACAGAGAGAAACCTGGTTTAAACCGAAATAAGTGTTCACATGGCCTTTGGCACTGGTTTACCTAAGTCAGCTTTAAAATCACACTCAGCTAAACCAGTGCGGCTTTCTCCTGCAGACAGCAGAGTTCTGCATTCCCGTACCTCTTGTCCATAATCACAGAGCAGCTTCCGCCCCGCTAGCACCACACCCCCGCAGTGACATTCACGGTTGCCACTAACCCTCTCTTCCCCCCTTGCTTTAGCCTGTTTGCCCCTCAGGGCAGGGACTGGCACCGCTGTGCCGGGCACGTGCAGTGGAAAGGTCAGGCCAGGTGGAAACGGCTCCAGAGTCTCTGGATGGTTCTTACCCCAGTAAGTGAAAGTGAGACTGGAATCCAGGCTCCCTCTGATGACGGTTCTGCCCTGTCCCTTCAGAAGAAGGCTGCGTGCAATGTCCACGGGCCCCTCCCTGCCGGCCCCTTCCCCTGGGCTACCTTCAAAGCGCACACTGAGGTTGGGATGAGCAGCAGCCTCCAGGGCTTGGATTTCCACCCGTACTTCCTCGGAGGGCAGCGCTGCTATGACCCAGGTGCAGGTTCTGGTGGGCGCCAGAGGGCTCTTGGCCGCTGGTAGGTGGATGGTCCCATTAGCTGCACTGATCAGGTCTATGATGCCTCCACAGCTCTCACGGTCCTCCAAAGAGCCGGCACCCCCTAGAAGCAGAAATCACGGCTTGGTCAAAGGCTTCTGGCTCCCTTGGGGCACCACCCATGGGTGCCAGCCGCCTCCTCCCTGTGGGAGCATCCCCAGGACCAAGCTGCCGGGGGCACCACCCATGGGTGCCAGCCGCCTCCTCGCTGCGGGAGCAGCCCCGGGACCAAGCTGCCGGGGGCACCACCCATGGGTGCCAGCCGCCTCCTCGCTGCGGGAGCAGCCCCGGGACCAAGCTGCCGGGGGCACCACCCATGGGTGCCAGCCGCCTCCTCGCTGCGGGAGCAGCCCCGGGACCAAGCTGCCGGGGGCACCACCCATGGGTGCCAGCCGCCTCCTCGCTGCGGGAGCAGCCCCGGGACCAAGCTGCCGGGGGCACCACCCATGGGTGCCAGCCGCCTCCTCGCTGCGGGAGCATCCCCGGGACCAAGCTGCCGGGGGCACCACCCATGGGGGCCAGCCGCCTCCTCGCTGCGGGAGCAGCCCCGGGACCAAGCTGCCGGGGGCACCACCCATGGGGGCCAGCCGCCTCCTCGCTGCGGGAGCAGCCCCGGGACCAAGCTGCCGGGGGCACCACCCATGGGGGCCAGCCGCCTCCTCGCTGCGGGAGC
Source organism: Macrochelys suwanniensis (assembly GCA_033296515.1). Classification (NCBI taxonomy): domain Eukaryota; kingdom Metazoa; phylum Chordata; order Testudines; family Chelydridae; genus Macrochelys; species Macrochelys suwanniensis. The sequence goes on along the minus strand of CM065785.1, from coordinate 1,937,411 downwards.
AGCCCCGGGACCAAGCTGCCGGGGGCACCACCCATGGGGGCCAGCCGCCTCCTCGCTGCGGGAGCAGCCCCGGGACCAAGCTGCCGGGGGCACCACCCATGGGGGCCAGCCGCCTCCTCGCTGCGGGAGCAGCCCCGGGACCACGCCGCCCTTCAGAGGCTGGGGCCGGGCCATGCCCTGAGCTGAACCCCCGCAGCCCTGCGAGCCCCACGCCCCGGGCCGAGCAGCAGCGTGGGCTCGGGGCGAGCGGCCGCCGGGGCTGGGCCCGAACCCCCCCGGTACCGGCCCGGCTCGGCTCTTACCCGCCGCGCCCAGCAGGGCCAGGAGCGGGAGGAGGCTGCCCATGCTGCCCGCGGGCGGAGCGCTCGGCGCCGGCTGCCGGGAGCGCAGAGGCGGCCGCTGCCTGGGGCCGGCGGCAGGAACCCCCCCGCCGCGGCGGCACCAGGGCAGGAACCGCGGCCAGCAGCAGAGCGCACCCCGCCCCCGGGCCCCCCAAACCCTGCAGCGCCCGCCCCTCTCCAAACCCCGCCCCGTTCCGCCCCTCTCCAAACCCGCCCCCGGGCCCCCCAAACCCTGCACCGCCCGCCCCTCCCCAAATCCCGCCCCCGGGTCTCCAAACCCGGCCCCTCCCATCCCTGCACCGCCCTGCCCCAAACCCCGCCCCCGGCCCCCCCAACCCTGAACCGCCCCTCTCCAAATCCCGCCCCCAGGCCCCCCAAACCCTGCTCCCGGGGCCCCCAAACCCTGCCCCCCAAACTGTCCTCCATAAACAACCCCGCCCCCAGCCCCCCAACCCCGCTCTGTCCCGCCCCCCAAACCCGGCACTGCCCCACCCCTCCCCAAACCCTGCCCCCAGCTCCCCCGAACTCCCCTCCATAAACAACCCCACCCCAGCACACCCCTAAGCCCCCTCAAATGCACCCCACCACCCCAGAATGCATCTCTCACCACAAACCCCACACATGCTATAGAACCCATCCAGTGCCCTCCACAAACAGGCAAAGCCACACAACTCACTGGGCAAAGAGCCGCTGCACATTAGACAGACGCTCCACAAACCACACAAGTACAATGCACGCGCACCACACCCCCATCCCATACAAACCAGGCTTTTGCACTGTGCAAAAATACACAAATACATGCACGCCCCATACACGTTGTGCCAACGTCCCCCCACAGAAATCACCCGGTGTGGGGCAAGGTCTCTGCCACCCCCCTGGCCAAAGAGGAAAGTCTGTGCTGCTCTGTAGAACCGCCTAGCTACAAAACCCCCTAAGATTGCCCCAATCCATACAAAGAGCAGACTCCAATGCAGGTCAAGATGCCCAGTAATGGCAAATGCAGCCATCCAAAAATCAGAAATCGGGCCCCCCCAAATCATGATTTTTATATAGACGTGTGGACGTCTTTCTTTGCCGTCTAGTGTGAGGCATTAGGGTGTATTCGGGTCACATTTTTTCAAGATGTTATTTACAATCAAGAGGACTAGAAACTTACTGTTAAAACATGAGTCATTTGATTCTGGGAGCGAGGGCTATAGGAGCAACACACACTGTCCACAGCAGAACCCCCCCTCCAAGGCAACACAAGACACATCCCCCTAGCAATCTGGTATCATTGTGGTGGGGTGCTTAGCATGTACCTCACATTCTGCTCCAGCAAATGCCTCTCCCTGAAGAGCCAATTCCAACAGGACCAGACATTAGGTTTCGCAAACTGAAGCTTCAACTAACATGGAACAGCTCGGGGGCTTGACAATGAGGCTGTGAACTCTTCCCCCTGCAGCTGTTGCCAAGCCAAAAGTGGACCAGGTTCCAGGAGACTGAGCATTGTTACCAACTGATGGCTGTCCAGTGCCCGCCCTGCAAAATGCAGTGGGGGTCTCGTGTCCACATCACAATTAGCACCCAGGCCCTGCTGCAGTGTCAGCTGTGATGGGGGTAGAGGTTTCTTGCCAATGGTAGGGTAGGTTTTGTCTCTATTCAGAATTGCACTAGTTAAACTCTAATACAATTGGATTTTAAACAGATGTAAACTGGTGCAAAACCCAGTGTGGGCACTGAGTTAAGTTGCTAAAAACCAACATTTAAATCACATTTAAAGTGTCCACACAAGGTTTTGTTTCAGTTTTAAAATCACCCCTTTAGTTAAGGCGGTGAAACCGAATACAGACAAGGTTGTCGGTTCTCCACTGGAATGTAGTTATCACTGTACCAAGTCACCCATGGGTCCAGCTTCCTGTCCCCAACCCTGCCTAGCACTAGATGCTTCCAAGGAATGTGAAAGAAACCCCCTAGCAGACGCCTATAGAATAACCTACCCAGGGGAAGTTTGTTTCCAAACTTCGGGTTAGTTTATCCCACAAAGTGTGAGGAGTTAAAGTCCTGGAGTGTATCCTGTCTAATGGAACTGCGGTTGAGATTAGCTATCCATGTACAGACCCACTCATTCTTTCAAACCCCATTGCATTATTCACCGCCACTAGCTTGTGGAAATGGATTCCACGGGTTAAATATTTTTGACACGCTACAAAATTATTTCTATTCATTTGAAATTGGTTGCCTTTCACTTTGAAATCCCCTCACTCTTGTATTATGAGAGAACATACACAGACCAGCACATACAAAATACAAAATGTCCACTGTCAAGCATTCCCAGAGCCATCCCAACCCTCAAATGTGTTTGTAATACAGACTCACACAACACATGGGCATTGAAAATACATTTTCTGGTCATATTAGAACTAGATTGAAGGCTGCCATCAGCTCCATAGCATCCTGAGGCCAAGGGCAGGGAGGTGAGGGAGTGGTTGGGTAAGCATATTGAGGCAGAGCGTGGGGGCGGGGACTAGGAGAGTGGAGCAGGGAGCAGCATGCCTGGGGCAATAGTCTACCCACATATCAGATAGCTTCCTCCTTGCAGACCCCAACACAGCCAAACCTAAAACACTCCTAGAACCTGATTATCCCTTCCCTAAAGTCAATGGCAGTTACCCATCTGTTGGCAATGAGTTGATCAAACCCCTGTACTTCCATCTGATGGAATCTCAGCCCCTAAGCAGAAAAACACCAACATCTACAGGAAGCACTAGGGGTGATGCAGTGGCACCATTTTTGGAGCCACCGCAAACAGTGATTGTACCAGTGAATGGTGGGGATGCGTGAAGCCATTATGCCATATACCTCGCACTGGCCCTGAGAACGGGCTTTTAAGCAAGCACTGGCTTATGAGGACCATTTAAGGTACAGCACATGCAGCTTCCCTTCCACTAGGGAACAGTCGTTATAGAGTGTGTTAATCTAGCTGTACATGAGCTAAAGATTTAATCCCAGGTGCTGCAAGGCAGACAGCTACAAATAAAACTTGTCACAGATGTAGGACAGCTGCTGCCAATCTTTTTCTTTTCATGCCTTGAGGTAGGAATGGTGGCATAGGTGCCTTAGGTAACATCCATTTGGTCTCACTGTATTCCACTTCTCTAAACTCCCCTTGAAGTTGCAGGTGGAGCCTGCTTCCTTCACCTCCTGTCCTAAACCCCGTGCATAGGATGGTTTGTTAAACAGCTGCTGCCCTCTCAGTGGCTGCATTTCAGTAAAGCCAGGTCCTCGTATGCAGTCGAGTTAGGGAAGTGCTTTGGAATGAAAGACTCTCAAGTGCCTGTAAAATCACTGAGTCTCTCCAACAACCCTTTCAGAGACCCAAGATGCTGTTTGAGCGATAGCTAGCTGAGAGTTCAGCCCAACACAGAATTATAAAGCTGAACTACAGTTTGAGAGAGCAAGCTGTGAAAACAAACACCCACACTGTTAAGGAACCCATGGGGGGCAGGCGTAGGCTCCGGTTTATTTTCCAGCCGCCTACCAGCCTAGATAGCAGAGGAAAATATATAATCAGATGACACTTTCTTGGCTCTCAGCCTGGTGGTGCCCCTGTGACAGATGAAAGAGGTTCTTGGCTCAGAGGAAAAAGCTGTATAGTGTCCAGCAATAACTTTCAGCTCTGTCTTGGAAGAGATTTAAAACAAGCCCCTGGTGCAGAGATTACTTAAGTTTACAGTAGCACTGATCCTATTCTGCATTTCAGCTGCAAGAAAATCATTCCCTTTATTTTCTATCAGGTAAGTACAAATCATTATGAAACTAACATTTACTTTTAACACAAGTTTATTAAATAAACACATTAAACAGGGGGGAAAGAATCAGGTTTATTGGAAAGAGAACAGACACTGAGCTTACCAAGCCGCGAAAGGGAAAGCGATCACGGAGGCAGTAGAGAGTGAAAGTTATTTTAATAAGCCAATTTTAATACAAATTGCACAGACAATGGTATAAAACTCATCTCTGGGCATTCTGAAACGGCAATGAATGGTGGGCTCAGTACAGGGTTACCTACAGTGGTCTTAGTGCCAACCGCAGCCCCTATTCAGTGAGCCATTGTATTCTTTATAGTCTGTGGCTAGACTTAGGAGATGCTTTTGTCACATACAGGCAGCAGGCTTGGATTTGGACAAGACCCTATACAAAGTTGCTACAAAAACATGTTGAAGCTCTCTAATACAGGTTAGAAATAATAAAGTCTTTCGAAAAAAATCAAGTGTTTATACATATAGTTCTACAAAACAGGGGGATAGGATTTGAATGTCACTGGCAGGCACAGGATGTTGACCGTAAAGTACTGCATACTAACTGTGCTTACTAAAGCATCTTATTTAACATTGCACGGGGGCACGGGGAAGATGGGAGCTTTCTGCGCAAGACCAACTACTTTCAACACTTTGATATTAAAACAGCCATGGTACTAAACAGCTAAGATCACTCAGTCACACAGAGCCTCAGGACAGGGATCCATAGGCAATCCCAAACAGCAGATTAAACCCAGAACCATGGGACTAGCAGTCAACTGCATGGTGACACTACACTTGTACAGTTTTCTGAAGATATGAACCAAGAGCTTTTCCAAGACTTTGGAGGAGCTACCTTGAACCCAGATGCTGAAAGCCTAGACTAGTTATAGGTGAGTGGTAGGCCATGCTAAATATTTAGGAGCCAGAACATCTTCCCAAAGAGGCAGATTTAGCACTTTAAGAATTGCCAGAGCCAGTGCTGGAGACTTTTATACATTAAAAATAATGATTCTGGCCCACTGACAAAGGGATTGTAGAACAAAATCACCAAGACAATAGTGGTCTTCTATATTTATTTTAAAGGCCAATACATATTTAGACGAAGTTAAATACAATGTCCAACAGAACTACTGCAGCAATGGTACAGTAATGTGCGCTTACATTCACCCAACCGCTGATATCATCCCAGTCTTCACGGTAGAAGAGAATTTCCTGTTAAAAAAGCCACACAGATTTGGTGTTTCAGAGCTCAAAAGTTACCTTGTAAAATAAAACGTGCAATACAAAGGAACCGACAAGGACACATGACCAGCATGGGCCAGCACTGCCAAAGGAAGCCAGGGAGCCAGTGACAGGGCCTTAGCTCTGGTGAGATTGCCACCTCCATTCATGGCACAGATAAAGCAGAAGGAGCAGCTGTGCATGCTTCCCCCACACTGCCCTGCCATGCTCCTCAGTCCTGATGTGGGGAGAAAGGGGTGCTTAGGCAGCATTCAGTCCTTGGCACTCTGTTGGGACTGCAAGAAGGGGACCAGTTTGTGCTGGTATTTTCCCGTGATGTATACAGCTGGGCACTGGGCTAAGGCAACAAGCTCATTTCACCATGACAGCAGACTTGCCATCTGCCACCAAAATCTGGGCTACATCCCGTCTCAATGCCCTGCCTAGGTCATAGCGTTGACTACAATTATACAGTACAGGAAGAAGGTATTTCTCATCTCCAGTGACTCCATGGTGATTTTACATGGCCTGGCCATTATTGCTACGTACATAAAAGTAAGTTTCTACTTACTCGGCTTCAAAGAAATGTCTTTATTCATACACATCCTTCTTATCTGCAATGTAATCTACAATCTCTTGTGGACACATTAGCTTTTCTGCTTCCATGTCAGGAATTTCAAACCCTGGAAGAGAGGAGCACATGCTTAGCTTGTAAATAGTGGAAACAGCAGTAGAGAGAGAAATCATAATACAAACTCAGAAGCCTGTGCCTTGGCTCTGTGGGCAATACATGGGCAGGGGTCACTGTTCAGCAGCACACAGCGATTTGGCACCTCTGATTACTCAAGCTGCGTTTCAAAGCCTGCTGTGCCTTACCCAGCAGCAGAACATTATGCAAGAGGCATCAGGCAGAACTAGCAGTTCCTGCAGATCATGAAGCCTCACTAACAGAGTCAGTGCCCTTCCAAGCGCAGCTCAAGCTTCTATTGGATTCCCAGAGCTCTGAAACAAACTCCGATGTGCAACAGCTGTGAGATGGCGAGGCAGCGGGCTAGTTAGGTGCAAGGGAGAACCCAAAGCACCACAGTTTGTTTCACAGTCTTCTATCAAGTGTCATTATAGCAAGTAGCTTTTAAAAATTCTACAGAGTCACCAGGTTAGGGCCCGCTGGGGCTTGAAACAGTAGAATTGGTCACTACATTTTCTAGAAAATTCTGGCTTTTCTATTTCTAGTCCTGCAAGCTAAACCCCCCCTCCCCAATATGTAAACAAGTGCAGTAATTAGATTAAATATATCTGGGCAATGTGCAAGTCAGAATGCCTCCAATTAAAGTGTGTATGTTCTACTATAGTTTATTTTTTAAACAACTGGTATCTATATGCAGTGAATATAAATGCCATATTTGGCCACATATGGCACAGTTTTTTGTTAAATTATGTATATATTTCAGCATTTTGGTTTTTACGTGAAGCAGTGAAAAGAACTCTGAGATATGAAGTACAAAGGAGTCTGGGATGCAATAAAATGAAGGAAACAAAAGGTGGTTTAGCAGGGCCAGATGAAAAGATTAAAGAATTGTTAGAAGCCAAGTTTGGAGAAGTCTAATACAATTCTGACATCCAGAGCACACAGAAGAGAATGGTGGATGTATTGGACAGCAGTCTTGATGCAAAATGAAGTGTCTGGGGTACTCATTTGCATTTCATTACCCTGAATGCTTTGTTGGCTCCTAGCCATGGCACACTATAGCGAATACCCTAGGAAAGTTTTGAGGCAGAGACTTGAAGGTGCACCAAACTGCTTTACACTGAAGCCATGGAAACCTTAATTTACACTTCAGACAGGAGGTGCAGAAGCCACAATGACAAAATGTAAATCCCTGAGAGTTAGAGATACTTACATTGCTCACCGAGAGTGAAACGGCTTTCTTTGGGTTGTGGAAGTTAGTCAACGTTAAATATTCATACTGAGCTTATGGAAATAAAAGAACTAAGATTTTGTTTGCAGTAAGCACATTTCGGGGCCAATCAAGACAACAGCAGATCTGTCCTCCTCAAGTACCTACCTGGCCCCCATCACCATAGCAGCTGAGCATCTCACAGTCCTTAGTATATTTATCCTCACAACACCACCGGGAGGTAGGGAAATATTATCCACATTGTACAGATTAGAACCGAGGCAGAGCTAAGCGACTTGCCAAGGTTACACAGAAGCTGGTGGTACAGCAGGTCTTGAAGCTAGTTCTTCCAAGTCCTAAACTAGCCCCCTAACCACTGGATAATCCTTCCTCTCCATCGGGAAGGATAGGGAGAACAGACACCACATAAACTTCAGTTACCAAATTCATCTTCCATGGCCATGATGATCTCCACTTGGTCTAAACTGTCCAAGCCCAGGTCTTTCATGAAGTGGGAAGTTACTGTGAGCTGGGAGAAAAGCCAAACAAAAATACAATAAAATTGAGTGCAGTCATTTCACTAGGGCAGGAAAAATTAGAATATCAGGCTGTGCCTCCACTTGGAGTTTACAGCCTAAAGATGCCAGAAAACCTGGTGGTTTTGGCCTTTACTGTCCCTCTGCCAAACATGTTTTTAACTGAACAGATACGAGTTTCTCCGCTATCTAGTCAATACATATCATTACTGTATCCACATCACTAAGGCTTCTCAAGACTTCAAAATAACTCATTTCTGTAAAAAAAGCTAACATATGAAGGGGCAAATTGACTACTGAGCAGTCTCTTAACATCTTTCCTGAGATGAAAAACTGCTCTATTAACAATAACTGTTCAGAGAAACAGAATTTCCTGTTTCCTGACTGCCCCTGGATGCTGACTTGGTTTTTTAATCCAAAGGCCTTAACTTCCTGGACCTTGTCACCACTCATCTGTTATAGCATATCAGTTTGTGTGCATACATGCTATAGAATTACCCCCCATGCTGTAGAATTACAGACTGTATCCTTCTGCAAGGCACACTGACAGGTTTGGGTCTCCCTTCTTTTATGGTGGCCTGGAGGAGCAACTCCACTTGTTACCATAACTGTTTTCCTCCATCTACTAAAAAATGGGCAATCTTGAATTGAAACTGTGTCTATAGCTTACCTTTTCTGGATCTACCTTATCATACAACTTCAAGACATACAGAACACGCTCCTCGATACTCTCCAGAGTCAGAGGTGGCAAGTCTGAATAATGGCGACACAACTGTAAGGTACCAGAGACCTACGGGAAAAGCACAGGAATTCCTTACAAAACCGTCAGGACAATCTGCGCATAAATACAACATGTATGAACAGATCTTTCACAGAGTCACTCGGAATGAAGGGGCCTGCGCAGCATCAGTCTGACTCTTTTCTAGAATTACACCTTCCCCTTTTGTATACCGGACAAAACCCTGACCAGGCAATCGCTGAAGGTGGTAGACAGAGTTCTCTGTGCTAAAAGAGCTCCACAATCAGCCATCAAGGCAGGCACAGGCAGCAGGCACAACCCCAAACGGGAGAAAGGGAAACAGCAGCATGCGCTAACGAGCTCCTCTTTGACAGAGCGAGCCTCTGCTGCTGCCAGCCAGAAGAGATGACAATCATGACATGGGGATGGAGAGGCCATACTGCCCACAGCTGAAACGTGCAGCAGTCTCGGCTCGACCTGGGAACATGGCTCAGACCCGAGATCCATCTGCAGACGTATCTTGTCTCCAGCGGTGGTCAGCAGCAGATGCCGCCGAGGACGGTGTTAGAGACGCCGCCGCTGGGAGAGGCGGGATCATCCATTAGGCTTTAGCCTAACCCCCGGGGTTTGCGGGCTTGGCCTCAGCCCGAAGGCGCTGGCTTCGAGCTCACCGCTAGGATTTGCCAGCATGAAGGAGGATCCCTGCGGCGGCCCAGACTACGGGAGCCCCGCGCGGACACGAGCTTTCTATCGGCCAGCTGCAAACGCGGTTCCGCAGCCGCGCAGGGCTCGCCTGGCCGCACTGACCGCGGGCTGGGACGGGCCCCGCCGGGCTCCCCGCCGGGCTCCGAGCAGAGCAGCCGCAGCCGGGCCCGGGGCAGCGCGCCCCGTGCTGGGGGCGCTGCTGGCGGCCAGGCCCCCGGGGGGTGGGGGGGGGGGGCAGCAGCGGCCCCAGGGTCACCTCTGGCCGGGGAGCTCCCAGCTTGCCCCGGCCCCGCCCGCCGGCCGCGCGGCTCCGCAGCCGGGCAGGGCCCTGCGGGAGGAGCGCGGCGGCGGGTCCCGGCCCCGGCCGCCCCGCTGACCCCGAGCGCGGGGCCGAGCCTCACCTGGGGGCCTGGCGCGGCGCGGGCGGCCGGCCGGTGGCGGCTGCAGAGGGCGCTGAGCGCGGCGGGGGCGGGGCCCGAGCTACGGGCCGCGGGCGGGGGCAGCCGGGGCAGGAGGCGGCGGCGGACACAGGCCGACAGGACACGGGCCGCCATGGCGTCCTGCTACCCAGCGTGCGCCGCGCGGGGCCGCAGATATCCCGGCAAGCCCCGCGCGCGGAGGGACGGGGAGGGCGGGGCAGCGAGCGGCCGGCAGCGCCCCCTGGCGGGCGGAGGGAGAGCTGCGCCGCGCCCGCCCGCTGGGATCCTCCCCCTGGGGGCAGAGACTGCCCTACCCCTCCCCCACCCCGGGATCCTCTCCCTCCCTACCCCCACCCCCCGGGATCCTCCCCCCCTGGGGGCAGAGACTGCCTTACCCGCCCCCCCCGGGATCCTCTCCCTCCCTACCCGCCCCCCCCGGGATCCTCCCCCCCGGGGGAAGAGACTGCCTTACCCTCCCCCCAGGATCCTCTCCCCTGGGGCAGAGACTGCCCTACCCCCACCCCCCGGGATCCTCTCCCTCCCTACCCCCACCCCCCAGGATCCTCCCCCTGGGGGCAGAGACTGCCCTAGCCCCCCCCCCAGATCCTCCCCCTGGGGGCAGAGACTGCCCTACCCCCACCCCCCGGGATCCTCTCCCTCCCTACCCCCACCCCCCAGGATCCTCCCCCTGGGGGCAGAGACTGCCCTAGCCCCCCCCCCAGATCCTCCCCCTGGGGGCAGAGACTGCCTTACCCCCACCCCCCGGGATCCTCCCCCTGGGGGCAGAGACTGCCCTACCCCTCCCCCACCCGGGATCCTCTCCCTCCTACCCCCACCCCCCGGGATCCTCCA
>CM065785.1:1720601-1926718 GCA_033296515.1 Macrochelys suwanniensis | reverse complement strand
TCTGCCCTACCCCTCCCCCACCCCGGGATCCTCTCCCTCCCTACCCCCACCCCCCGGGATCCTCCCCCCCTGGGGGCAGAGACTGCCCTACCCCTCCCCAACCCCGGGATCCTCTCCCTCCCTACCCCCACCCCCCGGGATCCTCCCCCCCCTGGGGGCAGAGACTGCCTTACCCGCCCCCCCCGGGATCCTCTCCCTCCCTACCCGCCCCCCCCGGGATCCTCCCCCCCGGGGAAGAGACTGCCTTACCCCTCCCCCCAGGATCCTCTCCCCCTGGGGGCAGAGACTGCCCTACCCCCACCCCCCCGGGATCCTCTCCCTCCCTACCCCCACCCCCCAGGATCCTCCCCCTGGGGGCAGAGACTGCCCTAGCCCCCCCCCCAGATCCTCCCCCTGGGGGCAGAGACTGCCCTACCCCCACCCCCCCGGGATCCTCTCCCTCCCTACCCCCACCCCCCCAGGATCCTCCCCCTGGGGGCAGAGACTGCCCTAGCCCCCCCCCCCAGATCCTCCCCCTGGGGGCAGAGACTGCCCTACCCCACACCCCCCCGGGATCCTCTCCCTCCCTACCCCCACCCCCCAGGATCCTCCCCCTGGGGGCAGAGACTGCCCTAGCCCCCCCCCCAGATCCTCCCCCTGGGGGCAGAGACTGCCTTACCCCCACCCCCCGGGATCCTCCCCCTGGGGGCAGAGACTGCCCTACCCCTCCCCCACCCCGGGATCCTCTCCCTCCCTACCCCCACCCCCCGGGATCCTCCCCCCCTGGGGGCAGAGACTGCCCTACCCCTCCCCAACCCCGGGATCCTCTCCCTCCCTACCCCCACCCCCCGGGATCCTCCCCCCCTGGGGGCAGAGACTGCCTTACCCGCCCCCCCCGGGATCCTCTCCCTCCCTACCCGCCCCCCCCGGGATCCTCCCCCCCGGGGGAAGAGACTGCCTTACCCCTCCCCCCAGGATCCTCTCCCCCTGGGGGCAGAGACTGCCCTACCCCCCACCCCCCCGGGATCCTCTCCCTCCCTACCCCCACCCCCCAGGATCCTCCCCCTGGGGGCAGAGACTGCCCTAGCCCCCCCCCCAGATCCTCCCCCTGGGGGCAGAGACTGCCCTACCCCCACCCCCCCGGGATCCTCTCCCTCCCTACCCCCACCCCCCAGGATCCTCCCCCTGGGGGCAGAGACTGCCCTAGCCCCCCCCCCCCAGATCCTCCCCCTGGGGGCAGAGACTGCCCTACCCCCACCCCCCCGGGATCCTCTCCCTCCCTACCCCCACCCCCCAGGATCCTCCCCCTGGGGGCAGAGACTGCCCTAGCCCCCCCCCCAGATCCTCCCCCTGGGGGCAGAGACTGCCTTACCCCCACCCCCCGGGATCCTCCCCCTGGGGGCAGAGACTGCCCTACCCCTCCCCCACCCCGGGATCCTCTCCCTCCCTACCCCCACCCCCCGGGATCCTCCCCCCCTGGGGGCAGAGACTGCCCTACCCCTCCCCAACCCCGGGATCCTCTCCCTCCCTACCCCCACCCCCCGGGATCCTCCCCCCCTGGGGGCAGAGACTGCCTTACCCGCCCCCCCCGGGATCCTCTCCCTCCCTACCCGCCCCCCCCGGGATCCTCCCCCCCGGGGGAAGAGACTGCCTTACCCCTCCCCCCAGGATCCTCTCCCCCTGGGGGCAGAGACTGCCCTACCCCCACCCCCCCGGGATCCTCTCCCTCCCTACCCCCACCCCCCAGGATCCTCCCCCTGGGGGCAGAGACTGCCCTAGCCCCCCCCCCAGATCCTCCCCCTGGGGGCAGAGACTGCCCTACCCCCACCCCCCCGGGATCCTCTCCCTCCCTACCCCCACCCCCCAGGATCCTCCCCCTGGGGGCAGAGACTGCCCTAGCCCCCCCCCCCAGATCCTCCCCCTGGGGGCAGAGACTGCCTTACCCCCACCCCCCAGGGATCCTCCCCCACTGGGGGCAGAGACTGCCCCCCCCAGGATCCTCCCCCTGGGGGCAGAGACTGCCTTACCCCCACCCCCCGGGATCCTCCCCCCCTGGGGGCAGAGACTGCCCTAGCCCCCCCCCCCCCCAGATCCTCCCCCTGGGGGCAGAGACTGCCTTACCCCCACCCCCCGGGATCCTCCCCCCCTGGGGGCAGAGACTGCCTTACCCCCACCCCCCGGGATCCTCTCCCCCTGGGGGCAGAGACTGCCTTACCCCCACCCCCCGGGATCCTCCCCCCCTGGGGGCAGAGACTGCCCTAGCCCCCCCCCCCAGATCCTCCCCCTGGGGGCAGAGACTGCCCTACCCCTCCCCCACCCCGGGATCCTCTCCCTCCCTACCCCCACCCCCCAGGATCCTCCCCCTGGGGGCAGAGACTGCCTTACCCCCACCCCCCGGGATCCTCCCCCTGGGGGCAGAGACTGCCCTACCCCTCCCCCACCCCGGGATCCTCTCCCTCCCTACCCGCCCCCCCCGGGATCCTCCCCCCCGGGGGAAGAGACTGCCTTACCCCTCCCCCCAGGATCCTCTCCCCCTGGGGGCAGAGACTGCCCTACCCCCACCCCCCGGGATCCTCCCCCCCTGGGGGCAGAGACTGCCCTACCCCCACCCCCCGGGATCCTCTCCCCCTGGGGGCAGAGACTGCCCTACCCCCACCCCCCCGGGATCCTCCCCCCCTGGGGGCAGAGACTGCCCTAGCCCCCCCCCCCAGATCCTCCCCCTGGGGGCAGAGACTGCCCTACCCCTCCCCCACCCCCCCGGGATCCTCTCCCCCTGGGGGCAGAGACTGCCCTACCCCTCCCCCACCCCGGGATCCTCTCCCTCCCTACCCCCACCCCCCGGGATCCTCCCCCCCTGGGGGCAGAGACTGCCCTACCCGCCCCCCCCGGGATCCTCCCCCCCGGGGGGAAGAGACTGCCTTACCCCTCCCCCCAGGATCCTCTCCCCCTGGGGGCAGAGACTGCCCTACCCCCACCCCCCCGGGATCCTCTCCCCCTGGGGGCAGAGACTGCCCTACCCCCCACCCCCCCGGGATCCTCCCCCCCTGAGGGCAGACACTGCCCTACCCGCCCCCCCAGGGATCCTCCTCCCTTGGGGCCAGGCCCTGCCTCAGGAACCTACAGCCGACTGGGGCGGGGGGGCCCCAGGGTGAGAGGAGCGCAGGTTACATACGCTGCATCCTGCCCGCACTGAGGAGTTTCACACCGTCCCCCCCCCCCCCCCCCCCAAGCGCCGCACAACCACTGCCGGGGTTTGCGTTGGTGCAACCAGCCCCATCCCAGACACGCGCTTCTAGGAGCCCTCATAGCCTCTGCCCCATGCACCTCCGGAGGGAGGAGAGGGTGGCCGGTGGGGCACAGTTTGGGCACCAGTTAAAAGCATCATCAGAATCAGCTACGGTGCTAGATCCACAGCGAGATTAGTTCTCAGAGGGGCAGCCGTGTTAGTCTATCAGCAAAAACAACAAGGAGTCCTTGTGGCACCTTAGAGACGAACACAGTTATTTGGGCATAAGCTTTTGTGGGCCAGAACCCACTTCATCAGATGCATGGAGTGGAAAATACAGTAAGAAGAATAGATGTTATAGCACAATCAGATTCCCCAGCTGCCACCTACGCACTTAAATCCAAAATTTAGATCATCAAAAGCAGGGCCGGCTTTAGCGGCTACGGGGCCCCGACCCTAGGGTGACCAGATTAAAGGACCCAAAAATTGGGACCAAAAACCTCCCGCCGGAGTTCTACCCGACACGGACGGAGCGGGGTCCCCTTGGGCACGGGGCCCGATTCTGGGGAATTGGATGAATCGGCTTAAAGCCGGCCCTCATCAAAAGCCCTGCTCAGCTGCCACCTGTATTTCTGCAGGTGGCCTTTCACAAAGCCACCTAAGTCCTAGGCCTGCTCTACACCTAAAACTTAGGTTTGCGGATTTAGAGTTAGTGGCGCCCTGTGCGCAGCTTCATTTTCAGTCTCCCCCCGCCCCCCCGCCGGACGCAGCCAAGAAAAAACATTCTTATCTCCTATTTTTCATTCTTTTTTTTCTTCATCTTCCTATATTATAAGTAATGGGAAGTAAATGAAAATAGGGTGAGGTACCTTGATTGGGGAGCAGGAGGGGATGTGGGGGGGCAGGCTCTGGGAGGAAGTTTGGGTGCTGGGTGCGGACTCTGGGCTGGGGCAGGGGGATGGGAGGGGGTGAGGGCTCTGGGAGGAAGTTTGGGTGCACAGTGTGGGCTCTGGGCTGAGGGTTTGGGTGCAGGAGCGGGGCGGAGGGGTGACACATACCTCAGGCGGCACACTCCCCAAGCAACCAGCGTGCACACCCTCTGGCAGCGGTTCCAAGGTGGGGAGGAGGGGCAGGGGGTCTCCACGGGCCGCTGCCCGCTGGTGCCGCCCCCACAGCTCCCATTGGCCGCAGTTCCCGGGCAATGGGAGCTACGGAGTTGGCAGTCAGGGCAGGGGCAGTGCAGAGACACCCCCACCCCCAGGGGCCGCAGGAACATGCCGGTCACTTCCGGGAGTGAAGCAGCACGGAGGGAGGGAGGCAGAGAACCATCTTAGTGCTGCTGCTGGCACATCTCTGCATGCCCCTTGGGGGGCGGGGGAGTGGGTCTCCATGCAGTCCCCGGGGTGGGGGCGGCATATGGAACCACCTCTCCCCACCATCAGGGATGCGCAGAGATGTGCCAGCAGCCGTCCACTTCCGGGAGTGGTGGGGCCACCGGCCACAGCATGCAGGTAGCCTGCCTGAGCCCTGCTGCACCACCAGCCGGGACTCAGGGGCAGGTTGGCATTTATTTTCCTGTATTTTGAGGGCCCTGTGCCATCGCAGTTTGTTTCATGGTAAATCTGCTCCTGGGTCAGTGGTTCTCAACCAGGGATACATGTGCCCCTGGGGGTAGGCAGAAGTCATCCAGGGGGTACATCAACTCATCTAGCTCTTTGCCTAGTTTTACAACAGGCTACATAAAAAGCCTAGCGAAGTCAGTACAAACTAACATTTCATACGACTTGACTGCTCTTTATACGATACACTGAAATGTAAGTAAAATATTGATATTCCAATTGATTAATTTTGTAATTATATGGTAACAATGAGAAAGTCAGCAATGTTTCAGTAATAGTGTGCGGTGATTTTGTAAGCACGTAGTTTTTAAGTCGGGAAACTTGGGGGCAGGCAGTAGTCTGGAAATTCTGAGAGCCACTGACTTAGGTCAATCGAGCTACGTCACTCAGGACTGTGAAAAATGTCATGCCCTGTGCACCTCAGTCAGGTCGCCCTAACCCCCACTGTAGATGTGGCTAGGTCAGTGGAAGAATTCTTCTGTGGGCGTAGCTACTGCCTCTGAGATGTGGATTCGCTACACTGATGGAAAAAGCCCATCTGTTGGTAAGAGGAAGTGACTCTACTACAGTAGCACAACTGCAGCATACCCCTAATGCCACTGACTCCTTGACACGGGAGCCTCAAACAAGGCAATCCCCCACTTCTCTCACTTGCAGGGTCCAATCTGTGGGCAGCCTCTGGGAACACCTGCGGGACTGGGCCCTGCACAAAACAGCCAGGGCCCTGCTACTACTCAGAGCTTGCCCAGAGAGGCCAAGAGCCTGGTGGAATCATTCACTACTCAAAGACTATTGATTGTATTACCTGTATGAATGTTCTCTATATCTTTATGGGCTTGTTAGTGATTGTATTCCTGGCTCATTAGGTGAACTAAAGATTGTTTCCTTCAGGAACTAAAGACACCAGGGAGGGGGGTAATTAATGCAAATTCCCAATACTGAACCAATGCAAGCAGCAAGTTTTGCCCCCCAGGGAAATACCATAGGCTGGTTTGACCTAGTTCAAGAGGCTTCAAAAGACAAAGGAGTTAAAACTGCATAAATTTTCAGCCTTGACCTGAGGAGGGTTCACTCGCACTCCATCCGAGAACTGAAAGATGTGAGACTGTGACTAGAAACAGGCCCTATCGGAGGACCTGGAGTTCTTCCAAACCTGCCAGGGTCTCCCCGTGGAAGGTGGTTACCTGGTACACCAGTGGTGTGTATACATAGTTTATTGCTTTTAAGATATGGTCCCTCTGAAATGCTTTTGTTCTGAATAAATAGCACTTTGCTTTATGAGAGCTGGCTGGTCACTGAATAACCTTGTCATTAACTGCAGGAACTGAGCTGAAGTCAGACCTGCTGAGAGGATCAGCGAATCACAGAAGTCTGCAGTCTAAGATGCCATATGGATGTTGGGAGTGAATCACAAAATTCCACCCTAAGAATGGTGATAGTTATAGGCCTGAGACCTAAGTGAGGTGCCCAGAAGGAGGCCGTGAGGGGGCCAGAGGAGCAGTGAATTCTGGAATAGTGACACCTGGGAGGGGGTGTGTGTGTCTCTAAATTACCACAAGAGGGCTGATGAGTTGTGATGTGGACACCTGCTCAATAGAGACTGCACTTTTAGGCACCAGCCAATGTCCTACAGACACCAGAGAGTTGCTAGAGATAGTGAGAAAGCCATCACCAAAATCTGAGCTGCAGCTGAACCCAATACGTGAGAAGCAAAAGACTATTCCTACACCTGAAGGCAGCAGGATGGAGGTGTTTTTTCCACAGTGGCTTGACTGTTCAGGATTGGACTATGGCTGGATGGCAGAAGTTCTCTCCTGCTGTTCTCATCAATGCAGAATGATCTAGCGCTAGCTATGTTTAGATCACTGAATACATCACTGTCCACAATTGCTGAAATAAAATTTTTTACTAATGAAATTAGTGACACAAAAATCACTTCAGGTAGAAGCACGGTAGAGTTTACAAAAATAAAGTTTAATAGCATCTTACATCTAGATAATCCACTGAAAATGCTTTTCTCAATGAAATGTACAAACCCTGAATGCAAACATAGATCCAGCCAATCACTGTTAAACACAGTGCCACTGGCTTCACAGATCTAGTGAACAAGACAAGACACATTCAAAGTCAGCCAGGCTGACCAGCATCATCTCACAGACCTTGTGAACCTGACTTAAAGTGAAAAAAAATGCAGTTTACTTGTGGGAAAGTGAACAGATGACATTGAGGAATCTTGCTTCAACACAAAATCCTATCCAGCTCCATTTACTTTAGAGTATCAGTGCAAACTCTCCTGTTAGCTTTGAGAATCCATCATATTCATATCCAAATATATTATCATACATTTACTTCCCTACTGTCTTGGCTTGTGAATAATGGTACACATACACGCTTCCATCTTTCTGTCCAGCCAGGAGACAGGAATCTGTGACTGACCACCTGACCAAAGACCAATTCCCATCAGCGTTTGGTGGAAGTAGAGCAGTACATTGGCCTAAAAATAAGTCCCACACTGCGATTGTTCCAGATGTTAGCACAGCTGCTGCAGAGACACCCTTCACTTCGCCTTCCAGGTACCTAACACCATGCACAGAACAGTTAGTACTGTGCAGTTTCTTCATATAAAATGTCATTACACAAGATTTTAAAGGTTTTATTTCAGATTTGTTGAGTGGAAAAGAAATAAAAGTCTTCCACATGGAAAAGCCTCTTAAGGAGAAAGAAACCTATTAGAGCGTAAGCCAATTGTAGGAAACTAAAATATACTGAAGTTTTAAGTTGTCTTTGTTGCATTTGACCAGGAGAGGTAGGAGACAATTGTTAAGCATTACCACATTCTAAAGCCTCAATCTGCGAACACTTACACATTTGTGTAACTTTTCTTATGCACATAACTGTTTGTAGGATTGGAGACAATGTCTTACTCTCCCGATTTAAGATCTTGGAAAGACAGCAGGTCACCTAGCTCCAAATGGCAATCTAATACTAAGTAAATGTACTTACATCTAGAGATAAGACCCTCAAACAGTTTTAAGCATTTACAGTGTTAATTTGCCTAAATTTTCCAAGGTTTTGCCTGTGGATACAGAAATTACAGCTTCAAGAATCTCTCCTCCCACAAACATTTTGTGAAAGTCAATAAACTGTGAAGTCTGCAAGGGAGCAATTCCCTGGCTTGACTACAGGGCTTTCTTATAAAGAGCTCCCTGGTGCGCCAGGACACAGGGAGCTCAGAGGTTAGCTCACAGACATGTGCAGGAAGCAGGCAGGAAATGGGCAACACCCTCACTGTGATCTGTATATACAAAGGTTGAAGTGACTTATCACAACCTCACTATCATCAGCTAGAGGACAAATGGCCCGACAGCTTTTCAGTTTTTGGCTCTCCCATGGACTCCTTTTATCATTTAACGATGCCAGGTCTCTGCTTAAAAAAATAGTCTAAGAAATAAATGTGCATTATTCCTGGGATACTTGCCTTCCACTGTGTCCAGGGGGGAGGGAGAAGAACATTACCCCAGCGCTTCTGGCTGTTTTGGGATTGAACACTCTCATCCGGAATGCAGGGTTTCCACAGGACTCATTCTCTTTGGCATGTGGGTGACTTAAAACAACAAACAGGAGGCCCTGATTTACAAAGGAAAAATACGTCACTAGAGTGAATGTTAAGAGAAAAACAACAACAAGCTTTTTTGTTCCAATCAATCATTGGTAAATTCTCTCCTGTAATCAGAACCCCATGTCAGATGATGCTGTAAGAACTTACCACTACTGGTATTTATCAAATTAAATACAAACAAATGCAGGAGCTGCTGGGAGGCTGGTTGATTAGGATGTATTTGATGCAGTGGAATGACAGGTCAGAGACACAATGAATTTATGCACTTCTTTTCCAGTTCAGAATAGTTAACCTCAAATCAGGATTAGCTCACACCGAAAATGAGTTTGTTGGTCTCAGTCTAGCCATTTATTCACATAATAAAACTACTGCACAATTAGACATGACTGGGAGCTTCTGCTTAAGGCAAGGCCAGGCTGAGAGTCAGGACTGAGTGCACTGGGACAGAGATTTTGAAGAATCCCGCACTTGTCTGGCTCAAGCCAGTGCTATTAATCCACACATTCATGAGCACTGAATTTACACACCCACAGGATTAAATGTTCACTGAAATGAACCCCAGTTAAGAATCCTAAGAATGCAAGTGGGCAGAGCATCCAGGAATCATGGCAGAGGTGCTAATGAATGGGAAGATCCATCAGAATTAGAACCAAGACTTCGTACACAAATTTGTGTGTTTAGATCACATTCTGAGTGTTTGGGGTGCATGTAATTATTAAATAATTGTAGAGTTACAAGGATGATGCTGTGCCATCACGTGGCCGGAGCTAGCCATTAGTAAATCGGGAAAGATTAACTGTGCAATCACACCAATCAATGATAGTTCTAAAACACACACAAAATGTTTTGGCAGCTGTTTTTGAATCTACTGTGCCGTGTTACTCTTTTGCTTACCAATATATCTGTGAAAAGGACAAGAAATTGAGAAAAGTGATTCAACCTCTTCCCCACAAACTAACCCCTTTTTCCTTTAATTTTCTTAGTGGACCTGAACACAACAGGTGCTTAAATCCAGAAGCCTCTTTTAGACAACTACGCCTTTGAACCCCAGCCACAGGCACTCACGGCACAAATAGAATGACACCGTTTCACATACATACAGAGTCAGAATAGGCGCGATGGCAGATTGAGGCAGGATAGGAATAACCAACGTGCATCTTTTTCAGAATCTGGCCAGTTTTCAAGTTCCTGCAGAAAATGGAAACAGATAATTTGACTGTTTTATAATCCTCTTATTTGTATTTATTATTTAGACTGCAGTAGTGTCAGTGAGGCAAGGCACTGTCCAAACAAATGACCACTCCAAAAAGGTGATAGACAATGGGTGAGGAAAAGGGATGCAACATACAAGTGCCGTGAGCAGCACTGGGATGGTAGCACAGCTCGTTAGCTATATGTTTATCTAGATTTATAAAAACAAATCAGAAAAAAAGTTCTGTTCCAGGCTCTAGGGCCCCTTGACAATGGATTTAAAAATAATTAACAATTTAAGGACAAACCAGCAGCAAACTCCACCACATAGGATCTGTAAGAAACCAGCTATTACAGACAAAATCACTATACATCCTCTCCCCTCCCACTGTATCATCCCACAAGCAACAGCCCCTCCCCAAAAGCCCTGGTGATATAATGTAATCTCAGAGGAAGCACTTACCAAACAACAAGGTTGTTCACTGCAGTGGTGCCAACCAAAGCGTCTCTAATCCCTTCTACCTCAGCAAAAGCCAGAATGGTTTCTTCTGGGGGCATCAAAGTCTGCCTCTCATTGCTTCTGGGGAGCACATGAACATGGGGAAAAACCCTCAGAATTCAATACACAAGAGAATGGTTCACACGCAGCAATACTCCAGAAAGGACAGCACACGATCCCCTCGGCACCACAGATACCACTGCCCGGCCTTTGTGACATCTCCTGAGGGCTCTCTCATCCCCGTACTGAAAACGCCACAAATATCAGACTGCTTACCTTCCTTTCTCTGAAACTGAGATTATCTCGATTTGCTGGTCTTGAAGTGTCCCACTACTACTGACCAGCCTCCTGTTTGTCAGACCAAGAACAGCTTTTATGTTCCCAGTTTTCACTAGTGATTGCTTTAAGGAGCCGTCTTCAGAAGAACAAAGCAAGAGCCTAAAACAAATCAGAACAGAAAGCTACATCATAATGAAGGTGAAGGAAGTGGAACCCAAATCTGGCCTTCTGTAGCACACAGAAATGACTGTTTCGAAGCAGTCACACCTGCACCAATGGGAGGAAATGAGGAGTAAGAGAATCCTTGTAGATCGTTGATTTTTTGCCTTTACTCAGATATTTTCAAAAATGCTTTAATGTGTGCAAGATCACTTAAAACTGACATATCAGCAAGAGACTACTTCAGCCTCTGGGCAAGAGAAGAGGTCAAGTAACATAAAATTATCTGCCGTCAAGCTGGAGAAATCAGGTTGGAAATGTTCAGTATGCAATAAAACCCACACACCCAGAAACACTCACCTTATTTCTCCAATCTCCAGATCTCCCAAGGCCACACACACAAGATTACAGACATCTGGCAAGGGAACAATTTGTATTACTGGAAGCTGTGAAGGCAAAGGACAGGGATTTAGTTAGGGACACCCATAAGCTCCTTATCAGTTTGACTTTCTCCCCATTATCAAGAAAAGACTGCACTGTTTGCAGGACCATGACTTATTTTCTCAGTCTTCAAAAGAAATAGTTAGATGCAGCAAAGAATCAACAATTATCAACTCTGTCCTTAACCTAAACAAAGAGGCAATGACCTTTGGGAAGATAAGAGGAGACGTCAAAAGAAGCTGAGGAGTTAAAAGACATAAAGAGGACACCAAGAAGTCATGCTGCTGTA
The DNA here is from genome assembly GCA_033296515.1 of Macrochelys suwanniensis. Classification (NCBI taxonomy): domain Eukaryota; kingdom Metazoa; phylum Chordata; order Testudines; family Chelydridae; genus Macrochelys; species Macrochelys suwanniensis. The sequence continues at coordinate 1,915,417 of CM065785.1, read as the reverse complement.
CAATCAACTTCCAGTATGTGGAGATCTATACAACTGTAAAGAATTCAAATTTAATATGAAATTGAATTGTTCAAAATATTTGTGCCACATTCTTAGCTGGTGCAAATCCAGTTGCTTAGCTGACTTCGATGGAGCTACACCAACATGTGCCAGCTAAGAAGCTGGCCCACTAGGTGTAAGAAAATGTACATTCCCCCTTGTGAGTCTACAGGTTGTGGTGTCTTGGGAAGTGGCCCGATACTAGTAGAAAACTGCCCCAAAGTGAGGAAGAAACGTCTGTATACTCTACCTCTGTAAGGTGCCAAGTGTACACTTTTCTCCACTGGCTGGAAGCCAGAGGTTTCCACAGGGAAATGGAAGTCTCACAAGCAGTTATGATACACAGCTCTGTGCAGCCAGCTAGCTCCCACCAGACAGTGCTCACGTCCACGGCACAAGAACTTGAGGGGCTCTGCTCAAAACAAAACAGCATTGAAGTTATTCCAACAACTACAGATATTCAGCCTGGAAATTTGGTTGACTCTTGCATGAAATCACTTCCAGAGTGCCAGTGTGATGCAGGTTTAGAGTTGGGGGTTGGTGGCTTAGATTTTGACTTCAGAGTCCTGGCTCCCAATGCCAGTTAGGCCATAAGGAAACTGAGTTTGGTGGTTTCGTCCTAGAAGTAATGGATATCTACCCATCCACCCACAGCACAAAACCACCTGCCATTTGTACACAACAGAGTCTGCAAAGGTGGATCCAAGACCTGAAACACAAGGGGCATCAGGATTGAGGTACAGTAGCCAAGCTGTGTGATGAAGCTTGCACAGCACCTGCTTGTACTCAGTGCTGCTATTTGCCTCATTTTCACAGGCGGCAGGGGAGAGGCTACAGAGAACACAGCTCACTTAGGATCACTGTAGACAAGGGTTAATTTTAAACAGGTGGCAGCATTTTTCTTTGTCCTTGTAAAGAAACATTTGGATCCAACTTTATTATTTTTGGTTGGCTGTGCAGGCTTGGTTCCAAGGCCAAGAGATGACCCAACTTCTGCAAGTTCCATTGGAGCTTTAGAGTTCAGTGGACTTCTCCACAGCTGTCACTGCCCTGCCCAACTGTTCTCTACCCCCTACAAGACATAAAAGGGGGACAGTGAGGGCAGAACATGTGGGAGGGATCTGATGGCTCAGCTGTGCAAACAACCCCAGGCCATGCACACAAGTGCATCAAACTCTAAGTTCAGCTCCAAGCAGGCATGAATGTCAGCGTGCTCTAGACTTAACATCATTGACCCAGTAAGGAGCCACTCTAAATAACTTTCAGAGACGGAGGGAGGAGGACAGGAGAACAATGAAGCACTGCCGCCAGCCACAGTCTGCAATGCTTAGGGAAGCAGTAGAGAAGCAAGAATGAGACCACCATTTTCCCTGAGGCTGAACAGCAGTGTCTGCGTTCTGACTGTTGATACATTTGCAGTTGTTGAGACACTTCAGTGTTTGGGATTTTTGTGTGCATTTGATCTTCAGTTATACACAGATGCACTGGAGTTTGACTCAAGCTCTCTAGTTGCTTTTTATGAGAGATGAAGAGGGGACCGGTTGATTATGGGCAGAGTTTTTTTTTTTTACTGGTCTATTTTGTTTTGCATTGTTTATATTCATTTTATTGTGCTTTTATTTAGACTTCAGATAAACACATTTTAAAAGTCTCAGTACATAAAGAAATACTTATTTAAAAACTCCATTTGTGGATGTAACTCAAAATATTATCCCCTAACCTTTAGCTTTGAGGCCAGTTGCAAGCTCCTGTCTCTCAGGTTGTCACTCAGTGCCACAGCCAACTGCGTTGCTGTCAGTTTGTTCTGTACAAACAAAAAGCATGGACTGATTAAATACAATTTCAACACGTGCTCCGCATGTACCAGTGCACGCGCAAAAGAGTGCGCTCACTCGACGTCAGATTGCTGGACTGCAGCAGCTTTAAGAACATCGCTTTTGTACTAGTACATACTGGAAAACAAGAGATTATCTACCTCTCTGAATGTTCTTTATACCCACCTCCAAACCTCCCACAACCAACCCCAGCCCTTCACAAATAGCGCCCATGCCAAGAGTAAGCGTGTTTTGTCGATCACCACTCTGGGTGTAGTTACTCCTTCCTTTCCCCACTCCCATCTATTACACTGACTATTTTGTTCTCTATTGCTGTCCTTACAGAGTTCCAGCCGATAGCCTTTCCTAAGGCAGATCGGCTTTGACCAGGTGCCCAAGAAACATTCTGCTCACTGGCATGGTTAGAATTTACCTCCCGTAACTAGCAGCAAAGCCCACAGCTCAAGTTTACGCAAGGGGGATTTTGAAGGATTTACTCTGCTGCACGGCTGGGACGGCCTGGACAAACTCAAACATTTACAAACAGGCAGCTAAGGGAAACCACTGCCTCTGGCTGCACACAGAGCTAGCATGCAGGAAGGCCTTGTCCCTGAACCTGAACCGATTTTGGGAAAGATGGCTCACAGATAGAACCACTGCCCTGGTGTTCCCTGCCAGGGAGTCTCTGCTTTTACCTCTGCACCCCAGCACTCCTTGGAACCGCTCCCTGATTGCTGATACTCTTTGAGGGGGACAGCTTCATCAGACCTCCGGTCAGCTCCTGTTCTGCAGCTATCTGAGTGCAATGCACCTGTGGAGTTCTTACACTCCCTCCCATCCACCACATGACTGGCCGGTTCTTTGAAGAAATTCGTTTTCACTTGCAAAGGAAGTACAGAAAGTGTGTCAGGTAAGGCCTCGTTGTGTACCAGTGACAGGATAGCTGGGGTGGCACCCAGGACAGGGAAAGCAGCTGTAGGAATCTGTGATTCAAGCTGGTTGATTGCACCAGCTGAGACGGTACTTGTCGGAGTTAGCAGCAATTTGCTCCGAGAAAGCCCCGTCTTGTGCAACTGCCCTTCTAAGCGAGGCTGTTTAGGGGACATAGTCTTTGAAGGAGAAATAAAGCTATTTTCTAGGCTCTTCCCTTCTGTATTCACTTGTTTAAGTCTCGTGTCCCCTAAAGCCACAGCGTCCCCAGCACTCTGGAGCCAGTGTTCAGACCCCGAAGGAACAAAGGGCTCCAGCTGTTTCACTGTGCAGGATTGTAGTTTCTCAAATTTAAGGAGACCAAACTCCTCATCGGGTAAATGAAAGTCTTTGATGTCCAGCTTAGAGGGCAGCCACTTGACACTGAGCATCTCATTCTGGAAGTGAAAGGGAGGATCGAAGGCCATAGGATCCAGACCAAGATGGCCTAGAGGAGCTGGACCTGCCAAGTCCATCTGTTGACTGCGCCCTCTTTTACCTAGAAATAGGAAAGCATGATAGTACAGAATTGAGAATTTAGAAGAGAGACCATCACATTGTTTCACAAATACCTAGCAAACATGCAATTCTCTTCTCCCATTTAATGTATTAAAACAAAGCCTCTATCTATGTCACAACAGAAGTAAGATTTTCCCAGACACACATTTCGGGGAAATTACTGCACTTCTTGGGTAAAGTCACTGTTTTCAGACTCTAGCTAAACTCCACCAGCAGAGGCTGCTAGAATTGACGGCACTGCTAACTATTTGGTTAAAAATGTTCCCTCCCCTCAATTATTTTTGTTTCCAGACTTTTGATTGTAAGCTCCTAGGGGTAAGGGCTATCTTTATCTGTGCCTTGGACAGTGCCAGGCACTTTGTAAACCCTGCTGATGCCTAGATACTATGATGACTGGTGTTCTAAAAAACTAAGAGAGGGGCATGTCTGTGCAAATCCCATCCTTGCACGCATGCACTGAGTATTGTAAGCATGTAACTGGTGCACACCTTGCTCCTTGCCCAAGTATTTTCCACACAGTTCCCCAGCCATTGCTTCTTATGTGTTTCACAACAGTGGGGAATGAAGGCCAACCATGGGAGGAGAAGCTTAAGGATCATAGAAGGCCCAGAAATTGAGCTTTTGAGGTGTTTATTTGCTGGAAACTCTCCCCTCAATTTTTCTGACTCTAAAATATGGAAAACAAGAGAGGCCATATCTGCAGGAGGATCAAGCACAAAAAGGTACTTTAGAAAAAGGTACTTCAGCCAGCAAGGAGACGTGACATCTACGTAGCAAAAATGCAGGAAGGTAAAAGTTTAAGAAAAGAAGAACCCAGGCTGGGCTAAGGACATATAGGAGCAAGGGTACTAGCCCTGTATGGTCTTTCCCTCTCCCCAGTACTTAAGTTCTAGTTTTAGGAAACTCTGATTTTTCTGAGCAACAATTCAGTCAGGTACCTTTAGATCCTTGCCTCACTTTCCGTTTCACAGAGGAACTTGGGAGGTCGTGCTGAGGTAGAGATTCTTTAACTGTTGGCAGCTGCTCAGCCCTGCAGGCTTTCTGCACACACTGATTCCTAATGTGTCCCACTGGCTGTTTATCAGCCTGACTCACATTTACATCGGCTTCCAGATCTCGCGTGGGGCTGGGGAAAGCTTCATCCCATGGATTTAAGAAATTATTTCCTTGGAGTGGAGTTTGAATATGTTCTAATGGAAGCTGATGGCATTTGCTGAACATTTGGCTTACATCACGAAGATCAGCTTCAGTTGGCCATGTAATGTCTGTCATTTCTGCTTCTGTAGCCTCACCAGCTGCAGGGATGAGCACCCTTGTTTTGCCTATAGGTGACCTCGCAGGGAAACCCTCACTGTTTTCCTTTTCACGTTGAGAATCATTTGACAAGAGATGACTGCTTTCCTTCAGCACTGTGAGATCTGAAGTCTCAGGACGTGCTTGTGACCCATTCAGTGCAGGTCTGCATGTAGAACCCCATCTGCCCCTTCCTCTCCTCCAGGATCTTCCCTTAGCTTGTTTCATACTAATAACAGTCTTCTGAGAAAGAGAGCCATTGGAAGTGCAGCTCTCATCTGACCGAGGGAGAGATTTCTGAGAACTATTTGAACTCACTGGGTCACTCTCTGCACCTAGAAAAGGGAACGGAGTGCCCCTTGCCTGCACATCACTTCTTGCTGTTTCTTGGTAGAGCTGATCTGAATTTGAATTTATCTGCTTATGTTTACTTCGCAGCCCTTTCCTGCTCCTGCCCAACTGGTTGAGAATGACAGCCTCCAGGTCTACTTTCCTCTGACAATTAGACATACGCCGAGTTGTCCTAACATAATATTCTACAGGAAAGAGAAGTCCTTCAATCATTGTGCAAGAGGTCAGTGCACTTTCTGCTGCAGCAGGAGTCTTCTCTAGGACAGGAGACCCTGCTTCAGTCTGAGCCTCTTGATTCCTCAAAGGTTCTTCAACATTATCCAGAAGAGAATCAGTGTTCAGAGGACTTGAGCTATTGGTCTCATTGTGGTTTCTTTCTTTATGGGGTCTCTTTTCACTAGTGCTAGGGTTGCTTCTGCCTGCTGGGGATGGTTGATTATCTGCAGTTAAATCCAAGGCCCTACACAACTCTTCCCAATCCATTTGGTTTTCTATACAGGAAAGTTCTTTTCCTGGATTCTCAATGTTTTCAAGTGAAACAGGGATATCACTCACTAAACACTGGGGCAGTGACTCATAGCTATCACAGATGTCCTCAGCACATGGAGACACAGGCTGCTGAATGTTATTGCCACCCATCGACACGTATGAAAGTGGTTTGGGGACACTGAGAAATACATTTTCTTCAGGCATTTCCTGCAAATCTCCTACCTGTGAATCTTGAGGAGTTAAACCTTTTTCTTCCCTCACAATGACCGGACCGGGGGCCTTTTGAATTTTATTCTTGGTGTTTGAGATGGTGTTCCTTCCCTTGAATACTGGTGACCCAGGCTCCTCTGTACTGGCCACTTGATTTTCCAACATTTCACCAGCACTGATTGGTGGCACTTCACAAGTTGATTCTCTCTCCTTTGAGACCAAAGTAATTCTACTCCTTGGCAGCTGGTTTTGGTTCTCCTCAATAACAGAGCTCATGAGGCCAGAGAGGATATTTTCTTGGTCACTAATTGTACTTTCTGCCAATGAACTCTCCTGCAAGTTAACTTCATTGTTGAAGAATTCAGGCTCAAGTTTAAACGTGACAGACATTTTTTTCTCAGTGCCTGAGTCAGAACAGGTATTGGTCTGTAACCTACATGTTCCAGGTTTATCCCCACCATTGGGAGACTGTTTATCCATCAGTTCTGTGGAGATAAATGCAATTTGTGAAGAGCATTCCCCCAGAAGAGTCCCACTAAGACAGGAGGCAACAAAGCAGAACCAGAGACAATTTGAGCAAAAATGGCAAACTAAGGGTTCTGCAAAAATTATTCCACTGACATTTTATATTTTAGCCAAGAAAATAAAGCAGACACACCATATGATGCTGTTTACTAAGCATACATCAAATGGATACATGCTTAATAAGAAATGATGCTTCTAGAAACTAGGTGGTACAATGTGTTAATCAATTGGTCTTTCATCTCTGAAGACCTTTCTTGTGCCTGAAAAGGAACTGAGATGACTAGTTTCATCCTTATCACTATCAGGCAAGCACAAACTTACCAGCACAAATGGAAGACCCTGCCCAACACTAGAACAGAGGTGGTAACACTAGGCTCAAGAAGCACTGGCAAATGAGGCGAGGACTGTAATAAGGGATGATAGTGTGGGTCATGATTTAGTAATATTGTCAGGGCCACATATTGTGTGCCCAGGGTTAAGGCAACAATTGAATAAAAGGGACAATTCAAGTCAGAATTTTCATGAGTGTTAGCAGAGCTGGGAAGCACCCTGGGACTGTAATATCAGTTGTGCTATAAGTCAGGACTGAGATGCATAGGCAGAAGTAGGTGGTAAATCAGAGTTAGCGCCTCAGTCTTGACATGCAGCATATAATATATTATATTACTTCTATAGTATACTGAACTGTAGTGTGGGTTCACACCGCAGGTTATTCATAAGGCCAAAAGGTTAAAGAAAGAAATAATCACGTCTCAACAGGTTATATTTTGAACTGTTACCTGTGGTATTATTCTCAGTTTCCTCTTGCCTAAGCAATCGATTTTGTTCTGCAACCGTTTTCTTAACATAATTTTTAACCCTCTCAGCTCTTTGTGCACGCTGTTAAAACAACAACAAATCAATGACTCAGCATTTCATTGTCTGCACTGTGTGTTTGTTTTTTAAGAATAAACTTCATCTCCCAAAATCTCAGCACCTTTCACCAAATTTATCATTCAGAAACACAAGAGTCAGGCAAACCTAATAATTCAGGGTTAAACAATAGTGCTTACCTACCTGTAACCTGTTGAATGTTTTGCTGTATTCTCTTTTCAGGAAGGCTAACTTTTCTTTCAGCTAGAAAACAAAGATGACATCGCAGACATTACATGATGCCAACAGTAAGTAAAAACCAAACCAAGGCCTAGAATTGTGCAGTGACATTTTAAACCTAGAAAATTAATACACCCAAGCATCCTGAGGAGGACTGACTGATGTATTCACAAGATAAAAGGAGATCCATAAATGAGGTGGGTCAACTTTCTGAAGTATTTCCTAATACCGTTTTGCCCCTTCACAGATCAAAACCAGCTTGAGCGATAAGTGCCAAATTTGATTTGTTGAGCTGGCCTCTTTGAGGACAGAAGGTTTCTTCATTATTAAAGGGGAAGATCTGCTTTAGTCCCAATGCCCACACAATACAAAGGCTTGGGCTCCAGAATTTTCAAACTCTGAACCAGCCAGAATGGCAGCCTCTGAAACTGTCACATGTAGTTGCAAGCATCCTAAGGCTCACGTTAGAACTGTCACATCATGTACACCTTAAGATGTCCTTAGCGCAGGCTGCAAGCAAATTTCACATAAATATTTTCCCATGTTAAGCCATAATGGGCTTAAATTGCCAATGGGCTTCCATTGCAGCAAGGGCAGTTTTGGTTGGACATTAGGAAAAACTTCCTGTTGGGGTGGTTAAGCACTAGAATAAATTGCCCAGGGAGGTTGTGGTATCTCCATCACTGGAGATTTTTAAGAGCAGGTTAAACAAACACCTGTCAGGGATGGTCTAGAGATAATACTTAGTCCTGCCATGAGTGCTGGGGGCTGGACTAGATGACCTCTCAAGGTCCCTTTAGTCCTACGATTCTATGATAATTCTGTTATGCTTTGCTTCATTCATTCATTCATTGAAAACTACATTAGTAGTTCAGAGATGTCCAGAATACCCTTTAGAAACAGATGTCCACATACCCTTTAGAAACCTGTAATGGATATCAAAGCATCTCATGGTTACATACAGTGTTGTAGCCTTGTCGGTCCCAGCATAAGAGACACAAGGTGGGTGAGGTAATATCTCAAGGTGGGTGAGCTCTGTGTAAGCTTCTCTCTCTCACCAACAGAAGTTGGTCCAATAAAAGATATTACCTTCCTCACCTTGTCTCTCTATGAAAGCATCTCTGGCATTTTGATACAATCCATTTTAAAATTAAGGAAATTCACACAGAAATTTTTTTAACCAGGAGTTAAGGTAGGAAATAGTGATTATGAATTACTTGTGGGGGGGGGGGGGGGGGGAAGCCCTTAATAGTGTAGTTTTCTCACAATAACACTAGTGGGAGAAAGTCTGGGGAGTCAGAGTTAGTTACACTTGATCAATCATTAAAATATACAATAATGAACAAATTAGGTCAACGAAATAACCTTAATACAGCTCACAGTAAAACCAAAAGGCAATCCTCTCCTCCAATAACACATCTACATTGACTCTAAAAACTGAGAAGTGATCTGACTAAATTAGCTTATTTGTGTTGATGGGCTAATTGGACTCCAACAATATAGTGGGAACCAAACATAAGTGTTGTCATATTATGAGACTTATCACAGACACCTACCTAACATATCTGGGGCTATGGACCTAAAGGAACCAAAGTTAGGTAGCTTACAGGGAAGTAAGATGGCATGGAATCATGTATATCTATCTGCCATAGATGTACAAATCTGAAGTCACGCACTCCAGTTCCTTGACTCCACAGGAAAATATACATAGAGCATATTTAAGATTTACTAAAGAGCTCATCAAAATCTCTCTCTCACAAGTAACATGTATAGTTAATACTAGGGACACAGGAAATGTTTTTTAGTGTATTAGTTTTATTTATACATTTCTCTAAAGCTGAATGATCCTTTACCTCATTACATTCATCTGTTAATTGAGCTTACCTACCTGTAGGTAGGTTAATTGAGCTTACCTACCTTAGGCAGTAAACATCGTACAGTATTCAGTATTCTTACAGTAATAGGCATGTGTACCTTTGAGGAACAGTGTGGGACAATTGTCCCCAGTTTCAACCATATCAAATAGTTTTAGAATGATGCAGTATTTCCTGGATAATTGTCTGTGCACTTTTTTGAGCACCAAATTAACTCTTTTTAGATGTTCTTTGGGCAGAACCACAGAGATTTTTGTAGGCCCTTAAATGCAGTTTCATGCTTTCTAATAATTGGATATTTTATTCCTCTTTAAGTGTAAACATATCCTGGAATCATCAGCCTTTCTTGTACAGGTGTTTTCTGAAAGATTAACAAGACTCTCTTACATAATCGTTATTAACAACAACTTCAGCTTAGAGGAATTCTTATATTTGCTTGAGAATCAAATATCTGTTTACAGGAATTACAGTTTTAACAGTCTGGGCCACCAGCCTGGGCACCATCCATATTTGTACCATGCTGTCTGTGACTCGGGGCCACACCATGCTCCCCTTTAAGTCAATGGGTCTGCCCAGGTGAGTGCAGCAAGTGGGATTGGTCCATACACCATAAGAACGGCCAGACTGGGTCAGACCAAAGGTCCATCCAGCCCAGTGTCCTGTCTCCTGACAGTGGCCAGTGCCAGGTGCCCCAGAGGGGATGAACAGAACAGGGAATCACCAAGTGATCCATCCCCTGTCGCCCATTCCCAGCTTCTGGCAAACAGAGGCCAGGGACACCATCGCTGCCCATCCTGGCCAATAGCCATTGATGGACCGGTCCCCCATGAACGTAGCTAGTTCTTTACTATCGAGTTCTCCTGGGGGCGGGGGACAGCACCCTCCCCTATGTCTGCGTGGCCCCCACGGATGCACACACCCGAATCAGCAAGCCTGGACAGAGAGTTATTGCCCCCAGGCCCCGGCACAGAAACCGCGCAGCCAGGCCAGCGCCTGCACCTTTTCCTTCTCTTGCCAGCTCAGCGCCTTTCCCATGGCGGGGTCGTCCATGGCGAGCATCCCCGGCACCTCGCTGCAGCCAAGGGCGGGGGGCACGAAGCGCCCCAGGCCGGGCGCTCTGTTCCGGGCAGCAGCCGGGGCCGCCCAGGGACGTGCCTAGGCCGGGGCCGCGCTGCGCTGGCGGGATCGCGGCCAGCGGGTCCCCCTCAGCCCGCCCGCTTCCCGGCACGACCCCGCGCAGACCCGGGCGAGTCCCGAGAGGCCCCGAGCGCGGGTAGCAAGCGGGCCTCAGAGGACAGACCCCCTCCCCCCCCGAGACCGGCCGGGCCTGTCTCCGCTCGCTCCCCGGCCCCCGCCACAGCCGCTCACGAAGCGCCCCAGCCCCCCATCCCCGGCGGCGCTACAACAGGCCGGGGCCGGAGCGCGCGCCCGTGGGCAGTGACGACAGCAAGCAGCCGAGCTCGGGTTGGTCGGCGTGGAAGGCGCGGCGCAGATTCTGAGAAGCGATTGGCCCGTCCGGTCTGGGCGGATGTGACGCCAGGGCAATCCGGGCGACGATTGGCTGTATTTGCGGGCAGGCCGGAAACGGCGGTACGGAGGCCGAGCAGGGATTGGGTAGGGGGTAATGGCTGGGCGGAAGCGGAAGCGGCGGCGGGGAGGCCGGAAGCGGCGGCGGTGCGATGGAGCTGAGCGAGCTGTTGTATAACAAGTCCGAGTACATCGAGACGGTGCGGCGCGGCGCGATGCGGCCCCTAGCGCCGGGTCCTCTCCGGGGCGCGGCCTCCCCGGGGCGGGGGGGAGGCGGCTCCTTCCCCCAGCCCCGGGTGGGGCGGGTGTCGTCGAGGCGCCGTGGCGCGCTCAGGGCGGCGAGGCCAGGGGAGCCTCTGGCCGTTAGTCAGCAGGTGCTGGGGGCTGCGCCGTGGTGTTAGAGCGCCCGGGGCGGCGCCTCGTGAGAACGGGGCGGGTCAGACCTGTGGCCCGGGTAGCCCAGTGGCAGGTGCTTCAGAGGGGCTGACCTTGGCCATTATCAAGTGATCCATCCCCTGTCCTACAGCCCCCGGTTCCGGCAGTCAGAGGCTGAGGGACACCCAGAGCAGAGGGCTCTTGTGGCACCTTAGAGACGCTACGGTCTGATCCAGACTAACCCGGCTACCCCTCTGAAACAGAGCACAGGGTTGTGTCCCTGCCCATCCTGGCTAACAGCCATTGATGGACCTGTTCTCCCTGAACTTCTCTAGTTCTTTTTTGAACCCTGTTTTATAGTCTTGACCTTCACAGCATCCTCTGGCAAGGAGTTCCACAGGTTGAGTGTGCATTGTGTGAAGAAATACTTTTTTGTTTGTTTTAAAGCTGCCTTTTTATTTCTGCTGCTGACCCCTCTTTCTTGCATGATGTGAAGGGGGTAAATAGCGCTTGCCTATTCACTTTCTCAGCATCTCTAGCATATCCTCCCTTTGTTGTCTCGTTTGAAGCTGAACAGTCCCACTCATTTTAATTTTTCCTTGTATGGAACCTGTTCTATACCTCTCGTAATTTTCGTTGTCCTATTCTGGACCTTTTCCAATTCTTACACACACACTTTCTTTCTCTCCCTTTCTGCGATAGGGGCCACCAGAACTGCGGGCAGTACGCAAGGTGTGAGCACACCATGGATTTATATTATGATATTTTCTGTTTTATTAGTTGTCCCCTTTCTAATGATTCTTAACATTCTGGTCACTTTTTTGACTGCTGCTGCACATTGAGCAAATGTTTACAGAGAACTATCCATGATGACTCCCAAGATCTTTCTTGAGTGGTAATTTAGAACCCATTATTGTTTCCAATATGCATTACTTTGCACTTATCAACATGAATTTCATCTGCCATTTGGTTGCCAAGTTACTCAGTTTTTTGGGATCCCTTTGTAACTCTTTGCAGTCAGCTTTGAACTTAACTATCTTGAGTAACTTAATATCATTTCCAAATTTTGCCACCTCACAATTCACCCACTTTCCCCCATTATTTATGAATATGTTGACAGCACAGGTCTCAGTATAGCTCCTTCGGGGGGCCCTGCTATTTGCCTATCTCCATTGTGAAAACATGATTTATTCCTACCCCCTTTTCCTATCGTTTAACCAGTTACTGATCCATGAGTGAACCTTCCCTCTTATTCCGTGAATGCTTAGTTTGCATCATTTCCCAGAACTCCCACAGGAAACATGCTCCTGCCCTAAGGAGCATCCAGTCCAAGGGCTGGTCTTGACAGATACGTTTGGGAGGATTGCAAAACGGACAGGAGGATGCAGGTCCTGGTCTCTGCATCTGTTCTAGGTGCACACAGGTTTTGGTGCACAAGGCATCCAGGCAACCCTTGCCTGTGAGAGCTCCCACTCCAGAAGAGCAGGCTGCACTGGGAGGCCAAAGGAAGGAGTTATCTGAGATTTTAAAAGTCTCTTTTTCATCTTAGTAGAGCTTTTGTTTTTCCTACTTGCAGGCCACCAAATCGGGGGCCTTAGGATAGAGGCGTATGACGAGGGTGATGGCCTAGCACATCTGTCACTTCTTCCTTGTATTCTTTAAATTGCAATATTACAGTCTTGGAGCAGAGTCCCAATGGAAGATTTACTGCCGGAAGAGAGTCTGAAGACAAGATTTAATGGAGGACAGTTGACTATTCAGCTGATACTATGTTGGATCTTGCCTAAGGACTAACATCCAGGAGTCCTGGAGGCAACATGAAAGCATTCTGTTTGCAAACTGTGTGTTATAAAATTCTATAATGAAGGTTCATTATAATAAAGGACCCCACACGATCCACAGATATAATAAGACTTTTGTGTCACAAGGCTGTATTTCTGTCACTGATCGTCTCTTTCTGTCTCTTGGTTTCCCTCAGGCATCTGGCAACAAAGTCAGCAGACAGTCGGTGCTCTGCGGAAGCCAGAACATAGTTCTGAATGGAAAGGTGGGTAATACCAAGTCACTGGTGTACTTTTTGTAAAATTGAGCATTTCTGTGGTTTACAGTTAAATTGTCATGTGATAAATTGTATAATCAACTGCTTGACCACACTTTGGTTTGTTATGAAATATAGTCAAGGCCAAATACCCACTGTCAGTCGGATTTATTAATATGGTACAGGAAAAAGGTTCTGTACAATACAATCTCCGAGAAGCCATGCCATATTACATTCACCTTATGCAAGTGGTGTGCTCCCCAAATTACACATTTTAGCTGGTATTATTTATATGTTGATTTTACAAGTTGTATATCTCTTTACATGTCACTAACATCTAACCCATCAGTTCCACCCCCTGGTTTTCCATCCCTGCCCATCCTGGCTAATAGCCATTGATGGACCTTTACTCCATGAACCTATCTAGTTCTTTTTTGTCCCAGTTCCCTGGTTTGTTGTCCTGTTCCTTCCTTATCTTTGCATTGGATACTAGCATTCAAGGTACTGGTCCGTGAGGGTACTTCCATAACTTGTACTAAGACATACAACAAATGTATCTTGATTTTTCTTAACTACTTATGCCAAATGCTTACTTGAGCAAATGCAAGCAGTAGTTATGGGATACAGAGCATAATTGTACAAGGTTATGGTATTAGGCCAGTTTAGATTATATCACTGTTGCAATATTTGGGCTTAATGCATACTAATTGTGTGTGTGTGTGTGTGTGTGTGTGGTATTATTAATATAATATGTTTGTTAGCCGGCATATATTAGTCAACACATGGCACATGTAGCTTCCTTGCAAATGAGCTTTATATTTCTGACCCTTTGCCTTTTGCATTATTTTTCTCTCCCAGATTTAGTTCCTGGTGCTGTGTTCTTCTAGTGCAGTTCTCCTGATTCATCTCACACACTTATTTTATTGATCACCATTGTCATCCTCTCTAATATTTTTTCTCTCACCTGGGAGGAAGTGTTAACTAATGTTTAGAACAGGATTCATAGATTCTAAGACCAGAAGGAACCACTGTGATCATCTAGTCTGACCACCTGCATAGCACAGGCCAGAGAACTTCCCCAAAATAATTCCCAGAGCAGAGATTTTAGAATAATATTTAATCATAATTTTAAAAATGTGGGTGATGGAGAATCTACCACGACCCTGGGTAAATTGTTCCAATGGTTCTCACCGTTAAAAATTTACACCTTATTTACAGTCTGAATTTATCTAGCTTCAACTTCTAGCAGTTGGATCAATTGCAGTATTGGGATCCAAAATCTCTGCACTCACTGTGTAGCCTTTGGGCAAGCTGCTTAACCTTTCTGTGCCTCAGCCTGACTATTATTGGGGTGGAGATAAGAACTGACCCCTTTGTATGGCGTCTTGGGATGCTCTCATGAAAGGGACTTGAGCAGTGAATCTGCATTTTCTATTCTCATTCATGTGGTTTGCTCTATAGGGCCACAATTCATATACTGACGTGCTAGTGACACAAGTTGGTGTTCCTTGGGCCCAACTGAGTCCTGCTGTAAGATATAATTTCATTGAATTTATAGTGCTCACTGTGGCCCTATATATTATACTAAAGCTACTGAAAACATTGGCAGAACTTGAACTCGTTTGGCTCTCTTTCTCTTGTTACCTAGACAATAGTTATGAATGACTGTATTATTCGTGGTGATCTGGCAAACGTAAGAGTTGGACGCCACTGTGTTGTGAAAAGCCGCAGTGTCATCAGGCCGCCTTTCAAGAAATTCAGCAAGGGGTAGGAGTTTCTATGTCTTCTGTGCTATGCTGTGAGGCTTGTTAAACTGAAAGGTGAACTTAGAAGCTTTGGATTTGCTAAGAGCTGAAGTCCGGGACTGTTTCTCTTGCTACAGTTTTGCATAAATCCTCCTAAATCAGCATTTTCTCCTATTCCCTGCTCTGCTTTGTGGGTCAGTAATCCTATCAAATTGCAGCATGGAAGACACTGAACTGAACTCAGACACCTAGGTGAAGGAGAGGCTGATCTATTTATTTAAAATGTACATATTTGCAATCTTTAAGTCTAAACATATTTTGCTAGTGGTTAGGATTCTTAAACAATTCTGTTTTAAACTCTTCAGTTCACCTTTTAAAAATACTTGCGCAATGGGAAATACTTATTCATTTTCTAAGTCCTGAATGGAGCCTCGGTCTAGCACATACTCTTCCAATGCATCTCAGGCAGATCTAACTGTATTACTATCATATTTTAATAATGTCTATAAAGGAAGAGTCTTGCATTGTACAATATGTCACAGCTCTCTGGTACTGGAGATAACTAGGCTCGTGGGCTGCTGTTTTAGGCCCCATCCAGTCCCAGGAGCAGAAAGGGAGTTTAGAGCCCCTTTTTTTCCATCTTCCTTCCGTAGAGCTTGGACAGACCCAGGGATTCAGACCTTAATTTGTTTTTAAAAACACAATCTTGGTGATATTTTCATATGATCACAGAATCTTCTACTGTGACTGTTACAAGGTGCCTGGTTTGCAAACAGTTGCAGGACACGGTTTAATTCATGAGCAAATGAATGACCACAGTCCATGGCTGTGCCCCTAGGGATGTCCGGCTCAAATGTCCTCTAATACTCCAATTCTAGGGCACTTCCTGAGAAGTCAAGTGTCTGGTGCACTAGTAACACGGACCCATTAAAGAGCTGCTAGAGTTAGAAGGCAGCAACACTTGAACTTCTCCAAGTTTGTAACAAGTGAGCTGGAAGGATGATCCAGTAGTTAGGGCACTAGCCTAGGACTTGAGACCCAGGTTCAATTCCCTGATACACCATAGGCATCCTGTGCGACCTTCAGCAAGCCACACAGGCTCTCTGCGCCTCAGTTCCCCCTCTGTACAATGGGGAGAACAGCACTGCCCTGCTCGAGGGGATGTTGAGAGGATAAATTCATTAAAAGATTGTGAGGTGCTTAGATACTGTGGAGACGAGGGCCAGATAAGTATCTCAGACAGAATGTCCATGAAGTCTTGGCTGGCAGGCTGATTTGGCTTCTTGTGTGCCCCCCCCCCCCCCCCCCCTGCACTAACTCTGATTGCAAAAAGTTAATGGTTATTAGCTGACTTGGTTTGAAAAGTTGCTTGATCATCATGAGGAATTAATATGAAATGCACCATCTCTGGCCAGATCTGTCTTGGCTCCAGGCCCTGCCTTTGGGAAGCTAGTCGGGGTGGGGACACTTACATGATTTTGGGTTTAATGCTATTGTGGATTCATCAGTGCTGCAGAGTCTGAGCAAATAACCCCATCTCCTTCTCCAGAGTTGCTTTCTTCCCTCTCCACATCGGTGATCATGTCTTTATCGAAGAAGACTGTGTTGTCAATGCAGCCCAGATCGGCTCCTACGTTCACATAGGCAAGAACTGTGTCATTGTAAGTACGCGTGGTCAGTCTTCTTTCTTTAATCCACTCAAATACAATTAAGAACTTGTACTTCCTTTTGCTGGCTCAGAGCATCAGGAAAATTCCCATCCTTGGGTTAAGAGATGGACTAACTTTGGATTGGACCGAAGATTTCCATACACTGGAACAGATGCTAGCCAGGGGTGGTCTGTATTGCGATGGATGATTCCCACTTTGATCACTGTCCTTATGTAACACCCCTCCTCCCTCAGCTTGGAGCTTGAAAACTCTTTGGGGGTAGAGACTGTGCTCTTTTGTTTTGAGAATGCTTCTAAAGTAAAGGTGCTACCAAAAAAGTAACTCGTCCCTCAAGCTTCTGGGCTAAATATAAAAGTGGAGCTTAGCGTGAGGAGCCTGTGCTGGATCCCAATGCACCGCTGCTGCATGCCTCTCATTCAGGTCTGTATGCGCTCTGCTCTGTGATAGAGCTTGAGATTGGGCTTTGGTGAAGGGCAGAACACACACAGCTGACTGGGAAACAGCAGATGCTAGCAGTGTTCTGAAACTGGCACAGTAACTGAGGTCTGGGAAGCCTTGAATAATAGGCCTAAGGCAAGTGTGGGGTTTGCCTGACCATGCCCAAGGGGGTCACTTGTGTCATTGATTATGCAGTTAGTGACACTGCCTTATTTTAGTTGAGAACAACCTCTGAATTCTACATTTATACCCACTGATAATGCTAGATCCTGCAGCCTATTCAGCTGCTTCAGAGGAAGAAAGGCAGCCAGCTGGTAGGAGTTCAGATTAACCGATAAGCCTTATGCCAAACATATGCCCATAACACTAGGTCTTTCTCATCACAGACATCAAACGCTGCAAAGCCACGTTGCCTCCTGCTCCATACGAAACCTGGAGTTGGGGGAGGTGCCAGCATGGACTGCCTGGAAATGATCAAAGCTAGCTGGGAAGGCAGGAATGAGCCAGTGATACAAAGGGGGAAGAATGTCTTTAAATGGCTTGATGCTGACAGCTGGCAAAAATGAGGGTGGGTGTCATTAAATGAGGTAAAAGGCCCTTTCTGAGACCTGTAACCTTATTATCTGAGACACCGAGAGCCCCTAGTATGGAGGGGGACACACTTAGGTTTCAGTTCCTCTAGGAAAATGATGGCTACTTCTCCACTGTCTGGCTTATTCCTTGCAGCACATGGCACCTTCAGTTTCAAGAGCAGCTGGTGCAGGCAGGAGAGGCCCCAAGGGCTCCTTTTTCAGAGCCAGTGTCCCAGGGGTCTCTCTCTCCCTCTCCCAAGTCAAACCAGGCTGGAAGACTTTGAAAAGCCTCATGAAGGAACTGACATACAATGGCATTGTGAGGCCTCTATAGCGCCTATCTGCCTGTAATGAATGGCCAAATAATGACTCCCATTAGAAATGGCTTTCTGTATCAGTTGGCAGTTTATCATCAAGATTAATGTGCAGTTTGCTATATCATCATTCGGATAAATGAATGTATAGAGCATTAATTGCTAATCGTTTCAGACAGGCTGCCAAGTGTCTTTGAACAGGGTGACTCTTTCAAAAAGGTTAATGTCCTGAGTTTCATTAAATATTGCAGCAATTTCAGTCTAATCGCTGTTGCCTGTTTCAAAGACATGCTTGTTCTTTTCAAACATTGCGTTTACACAAGGCTAGACAAGTGGACGTCCCTATTAATTGCTATTTGTTTCTGGGCTTTGTCTGCCTCTTTAAGCCAAATAAGAGCAGTTGGGTTATCAGCATGCATTAGGAATTGCTGATGTCAGGGTATCCAGAGGAGAGTGTGCTTTTCATGGAGGTACAAGTGGAGCTGAGCACAGATATAGATAATGCCATACAGTCAAGGTTATTGACTACTGTAATGGGAAATATTTTGCCCAGTTACTACATGGTTAGGACTACCAATTCCGATTTCAATATCTACTTACCCAAAGTGACTTGTTTTAATATGCAAATCCCTACTATGCATTTGAGGTACACACAGATTTTTCTACACAGAAGACAACCTCTGCTAGTACGTGTTGATCTGTAAAACATTAAAGTTTGCAATGTATGTTAACGCACAAAAAGTTAATGTTGGCCAAAGCTACATAAAACATTTTTATACTTGCTCGAAGTGTAGGAAAGCAAATAGAAAGACTAGTAACTCTGTACTGAATACACTAATGATCTCTAGACAGCCAGCATGGAGGTAAGGGCTTATCTATACTAGAACATTTTTGCTGCTTTAATTATGCTGATATAATTTAAGGAGCATTTGCCATCTTGTGTTGATGGAGTATAAGGGCAACATATCAGTATAGCTGATTTTGCTTCCCAAATCAGAAATAAGCTATACCAGTATAAGGTAGCTTTATTTAATATAACTGCATCCAGTCCATACTAGGGCTTATACTAGTACAACTATTGGTAAAAAAATCAGTATAACTTCTAGTATAGACCAGGCCTAATAGTGAAATCAGCAATCAGAGCTGAGAGGAGAAGAACCCTGGACTGCAGGCAGACATCTTGCTTCTTACAGACAGCCCTTGCGATGGCTTTGACTTATCAAGAGCAGTCAGACTCGCTTTTGAATATTAGAGACATGAGTAGGAGTAAGACAGTGTGTGTGTGTGGTTGTTATACAATCAAACGGAATCTGGTCTTTGTTTTAGGGTCGTAGGTGTGTTCTGAAAGACTGCTGCAAAATTCTAGCCAATACAGTTCTACCCCCGGAAACCGTGGTCCCGCCTTTTACAGTCTTTTCAGGCTGCCCAGGTAAAGTCCATTTAATTTTACTTCCAGTATAAATTCAGCTAACTTCTATCCTGATCTTTAATGTGGAGAAGGCCAGGTAGGCTCCTTGGTTGCACTGTCTTATAGTAATAGCGGGGAGGGAAGTGCTCAGATAAATGAAAAGTAACAATTCTAACCAATGGAACTCACTGTCTCAGGATATTATTGGGACAGGAGTTTAGTATGCGTAAACATAGCATCTGCACATTCAGTAGCTAGGTTAATACAGCTAGGGCTTGTCAGTCTGATTGCCAGCTTGGATCATTCATAGTTACAGATCACCATCCATCAGAGCTCAGAATCAGCAATGTGACCTATCAAGCATCCAGCATTCCACAGGCAGTTCTGCTTTGGCATCAAGAGTCTCCTCTTCTCTCCCATATGCTCTGGATTTGCAGGTGCCTTCATAAACAGAGCTGGAGAGAATTCTGTTGGACAACTGTGCATGTGCTACATCCATGGCCAGATGCTCCAAACTAAAGCATGTGAATGTTCCTGTTAGACTACCCCTCTGTGCTGGTACAGAGCCACCCCAACAGCATTGCTGACCATACTGGAGATGTAAATGGTCCAGTCATTTGGAAACAGCAGTGGTGGAAAGGTCAATGTAACCTTTGTTCCCTTGGTTACTAGCCTTCCTTTAGGAAAGAGCTCTCATGACCCTTGTTTATCTAAGGTGGGTGTAAGCTATTAAAGGGATCTAGCTGGAGACAGACTGCCTTACTGCATCTCTTAGGGGATGATAGGGGAAGCCACACCATTGTACTCATCTACATGAGAGCAGTGTCCCTACACAAGCCCATCGGTTGCTGTTTAACCTGCAGTATATAGAGCATAAATACTAGTGGAGAAGCTGAATAAAACTCTCCCAGGCTCATTGCTTCCCAAGAGAACACTTGCACTCACGCTCTTCTTGGTTTTTCAGGGCTCTTCTCTGGAGAACTCCCAGAATGTACCCAGGAGCTGATGATTGATGTTACAAAGAGCTATTACCAGAAGTTCTTGCCACTTACTCAGGTCTAGTAGCCTATTTACTGTGTTTCAAAGAAGTAAAGGCACTACAGGGAGCTTTCGGGGAGGGGAGGGATGTTTCGTGAGCCTCTGCTGTTTGGAGTGGCATGTCCTCGCTCTGTGCTATTAACACTACAGCTCCAGCAAGCAGAACCTTGTGAAAAGTTACTGTATCATGTTTAAACTTTGTATATTTACTCAGATGTATTTCATTCCATATTGTCTGTGAGGTGCGCCAGTAAATACAGTAGTTTGGGGTTGGAGTGCAGTTACAATTCCCGCTAGACTAATGCATCCTGCTGCAATTGAGCAATGAGGCAGGACCCCACTGTAAATACTTACTAGCCAAAGTGAATTGCACACATCTATTCTATTCGGCCTGACAGCCAGTGTGTCTGACTGTTAGAAATAACCTTCGTTCTGAACAGAGCGGCTGTGTGACCAACATCCTCATTAAGAGTGACTACTGTAAATACTTACTCTGTCCAAGAAAGAGCCAGAATTTTCCTTCATCTCCCCTCTAGCTCCTGGACTGAGATTCTCTCCCACACTAAGAATAGATCATCATCTGCCTCCCTTAGCTTGCTTCAAAGCTTTCAGTAGCCTAGCTTCCCTGACTCCTACCCCACAGGTCTATGGGCAGAGTCTTGGCTTTCTCTGCCCTGTCTGTAGGGAAACGTCTCACCATCTGGTTACTTCTAGCAGTAGACACATTTATCTCCACTAATCCCAAATGCCTTGCAGGGTTCGTTTGCATGGCTGATGCCCATTTTTCTTCTGAGCATCATGCAGCTCAGAGAGTCAGATGGGATTATGGAAAGAGGATGCCCTCTGCTGCATTGAATTATCTGGAACCAGAAGTGGGAGCATGTGGCAGTTGTCCAGGATTGCAGTGTTGCATGGGGCACAGACTGTTGGCAGCTCTTACTTGCAATGTAAAACTGTGACATGAAAATATAAAAAAATCCCTAGAAGTAGTAGTGTGGGGCATTTTGGGCACTGTTCAGACGCTAGGCATAATTCTTTTGGAGATAGCCTGTGTGCCTAACTCATGAGGCTACAAACTCCACACACCTGACTCCTGTAGGGTGGGCCCTGCCGAAGATAAACCGTCTCCTCTTGTTCGATTGTATTTAAACTTAACATTACCCCTTCCCTGCTGAATGTGGGAGTCTGTGTGTGGTATCCTGCCAGGGTGCATGGCAGTAGTGTTGTAGGCATGTGGTGGTGAGAATAGCAGCGAAGGGCCTTTAGCTGTTTTGTATCACTTAGGGCTCTGATACACATTAACTAACTAGCAGCTATATAAATACTAAGTGTGTTGTAACTACAGTTAATCAAATGTAACACCACTGTCTGGTTTGTTTGTATTTTTTACTGTACATAAATTAAAAGCCTCTTATATGGGTCAAGTGACTTGAAAGTTGTAACTTTCCAAATCAAATTGCTCTGAAAGCAGAGTAAGCTTTCTGCCAAGGGCACTGAGTTCCTGGTGTGTTGATGGACTCATTCCACATTCTATTGTTCAGAGAGCGGCACCTGAGCTATTACCAGGCATTTAGTTTGAGTGCATTAAAGAGCCTCTTGCATCACCAGAAACAGAATAACTTGTGCTGTTGCTGTCTGTTGCACCTGTATACCTAGAAACAGAAAAATAAAATTCTGGGGCCAGTGACGGGAAACTGTCCTGAAAAACTCCGATAAACCTTGCACAAAACTATTCGCTCAGCTTTAATGTGGTGATAGGCCCCAGCCAAAAAATACTACTAGCTCCAGCCAGGTAGAGAACAGAAGGTGGGGTATAAACAGTTGCATGAAGGTAAGAACCCTCCAATTTTGCCAAGTAGCAATTAAAAGAGGCAGTTAGCGGCAAAAGCATCCTTTAAAAACTGGAATTCTAACCCTAGTGGAAAATAGAAAGGAACATAAACTCTGGCAATTCAAGTATAATTAGGCAGGTCAAAAAAGAATTTGAAAAGCAACTAGCAAAAGACACACCCTAATAGCAATTTTTTTTAACTATATCCAAAGTAGGAGGCCTGTCAAACAATCAGTGGGGCCACTGGAAGATGAAGTGCTAAATGAGCACTCAGGGAAGACAAGGCCAGTGTGGAGAAGCTAAATGAATTCTTTCCATCGGTCTTCACTGCAGAGGATGTGATGGAGATTCCCACACCTGAGCCATTCCTTTTTAGATGACATCTGAGAATTTTTCCCCGATTGAGGTGTCAATAGCTGAGTTTTTGGAACAAATTCATTAATTAAACAGTAATAAGTCACCAGTATCAGATGGTTTTCACCCACGAGTTCTGAAGAAACTCGTATATGAAATTGCAAAAACTACTAATGGTGGCATGTAACCTATTGCTTCAATCAGCCTCTGTACCAGGTGACTGGAGGAGAGCTAATGTGACTGATTTTTTAAAAAGGCTTCCGAGATAATCCTGGCAATTACAGGCTGGGAAACCTAACTTCAGTACCAGGCAAATTGGTTGACACTCGTAAAGAACAGAATTATCAGACACACGGATGGACATGATGTGTTGGGGAAAAGGCAACAAGGCTTTTGTAAAGGAAAATCATGCCTCACCAGTCTATTAGAATTCTTTGAGGTTGTCAACAAGCATGTGAATAAGACACTATCCACTGGATTGCTAACTTGGACTTTGACAAGGTCCCTCATTGAAAGCTCTTAAGTAAAGTGAGCAGTCATGGAATAAGAGGGGAAAGTCCTCTCATGGATCAGCAACTGGTTACAAAATAGGAAACAAAGGGTAGACTAAATGGACAGTTTTCAGAATGGAGAGGGGTAAATAGCAGGGTCCACCAAGGATCTGTACTGGGACCAGTGCTGTTCAACATATTCATAAATGATCTGGCAGAAGGAATAGGTGGCAAAGTTTGCAGATGATACAAAATTAAAGATAATTAAATCCAAAGCTGTGAAGAGTTACAAAGGGATCTCTGAAAATTGGGTTACTGGGCAACAAAATGGCAGGTGAAATTCAATCTTCAGTGCAAAGTAATGCACATTAGGAAAAAAGAATCACAACTAGACATACAAAATGATGGGAACTAAATTATCTGTTACCACTCAAGAAAAATTTGAGTCCTCATGGATAGTTCTCTGTAAACATTTTCTCAATGTGCAGCAGCAGTCAAAAAAAAACCTAACAATGCTAGGAACCATTAGGAAAGAGATCGATAAAACAGAGGATATAATCCCACTACATACATCCATAGTATGCCCACATCTTGAGTACTGTATGCAGTTCTAGTCAACCCATTTCAAAACAGATGTATTAAAATTAGAAAATGTACAGAGGTCAACAAAAACGAGTAGGGGTATGGATCAACTTCCACAGGAGAGATTAAAGAAGACAAGACTTCATCGTAAAGAAAATAAGATGACTGAGGGGGGATATATCATAGAGGTCTATAAATCCTAAATGGTGAGAAGAAAGTGACTAGGGAAGTGTTATTTACCCCTTCACTTCACAACACAAGAACCAGGGGTCACCCACTAAAATTAATAGCAGGTTTAAAACAAACATAAGGAAGTACTTCTTCACAGAACACACAGTCAACCTGTGGAACTCGTTGCCGAGGGATGTTGTGAAGGCCAGAAGTATAACTGGGTTCAAAAAAGAATTAGAGAAGTTCATGAAGGGACAGGTCCATCAACGGCTATAGCCAAGATGATCAGGGATGCAACCCTGTGCTCTGGGTGTCCATAAACCTCCAAACTGGGACTGGGTGACAGGGTATGGATCCGTTGATAAATTGCCTTGTTCTCTTCATTCCCTCTGAAGCCCCTGGCCACTGTCAGAAGACAGGATAGTGGGCTAGATGGACCCATTGGTCTGATGCAATATGGCCGTTTTTATATTCTTAATCCCTTGGAGTTAATTGAAAAAAATCACTCTCAAGAAAACCGATGCGGTGGGAAGCCTTGCGACAAAGTGAGTCCCACTGACATGCAGTGAGTTTCACGTTTGAAGAGGTGATGCAAATTGCTCATTTTAGCTTTAATTCCTGCCCCTCCCCCCCTTAAAGAGAAGGGAAATAAAGAAGATCCCTGCTAATAGAAGGGGAGTGGAGAGAGAGTTTCTGAAACAGGCACCCAGCCAGCCACAAATGTAGCCCACAGTTATCCTTAATAGGGAGGTGTAGGTTATGGAGACTCCATCTCCCAGCCTGCCATATTCTAGCTGGAACTGTGGTAGTCCCATCTCTTAAGAGCTGAGGTGTCTATCCTCATTCCAATTTGGTAACTGTATTCTGCCTACGTCAGTTATCCCTGTAATGTTAGCTGGATACAGCATCCTTTGGTTCCTGTCACTCTACTGAGGTGCACTGTTAAACTGCCATGTTCCACCCTCCCCCCACCCTGAGCTGATGATATTCAGTGACAGGTGAAAATATCTACAGCTGTCTGCAATGGCCCTGCAGCACGAGACTTTCTTACCCTGATTATCGTTACTAGAAATGAGCGTCCTGAGGCTACCCAGCCCATTTTAAAATCCAGCCAGTTCCTCTCTCCAGCCTTGAAGTATAAGCACCCCCAACCCTCTGCAATAGTTCTACTGTTGCTGCCTCAAGCACTTGGAAATGCCTCTGCTTTCTTCTGACACCAATTTTCTAGGAGAGTGGGATTCCTTTTCTACCTGCTCCTCAGCCCAACCAACACTGGCAGCCCCCCGAGGTTTGATTTTACATGAGAGCTAAAATGACACAGGGTTGGTGTCGTGACTGTTGGATCCTCCAGTGCTGTGGTCCTGTTAAGCTCTGTCTACGCCGGGCTTCAAAAAGAGAATGTTTTTGGTTTAAACCCATTCCAGGGGTATCTTAACACTTGGTCCTGCATTGGCAAACCAGCTCTATTCAGTGGGTTCAACTGTATTTAAGTAGAGTTTAAGAAACCCTGTGAAACTGGGCCTGGAGCCAGATGTTGCTGGAGGCTTAAAAGAGCTTTACTGTACATTTCTCCTTTGAGTCACCTTTCCTGGGTTTAGTGTGATGAAAAGGTGACAATGGGCCAGGGCCTGCTGCCTTTTCACCTGAGCAGAGCAAGTATTAAGTCAAATGTTCTTTGCATGGGAGGACATTGTGTCCTGTTGCTAAGTGAGCTTAACTGCTACAAGGATTTGATCCTCCAGTCTATTCCCCTCGTGGAAGTTAGACATGGAGTAGCTGCAGTAACATGTTAAGTCACATTGCAGGGTGGCACCCATCTATTTGCTGACTGACCAAGATTGAGCTGCTTTTGGGGGGTGGAATTAAGGGGGTGTAGTGAAAAGCCCTTTGGGTGAGCCATGGGAGCTGCCCTACTTCCCGGCACACCTGGATGGAGCTGCCCGGTGCTGTGGTGTGTGAGCCCAGCTGTCCAGCCGGGCTGCCCAGGCCATGGCCGCGCGGAATCCCCTTTGACCATACTGAGGTGCCACACTGCTGCCTCAATGACCATCTGTTTTGTTGTCTTTGTCAAGGTGGCCTCTGCCAGGGCTTAAAGACCAAGTCACCAGCGAAGACCTCGCAAACGCAGCCCTGTTAAAATCCCCTAGATCTGGCCCTTTTAACTTCCGTCCTCTGGAGCATCGCTCAGTCCGGGCTCGTCTCTGAACCTCTGCCTGCTGGCTAGCTGCACTGGCTGGAATGATGACGTGTCCCTAGGTTGGTGCCTGCCACCACAGCCTCCTGGGAGTTGTCGTTTCCCGCTGTCTACAATTAGCCTGATACAGTCGAATGAACCACAACTTCCAAGAGGAGGCTTTGCTGCACAGATCTGGAGCAAACAGCCACAGTGGAGCTAGTTGGCTTTGGGGGCAATGGAGACTCCGCTACTGGATTCCTCTGTTCAGGAACCTTTTAAAAACACTATCACTTGCTTATACAATAAACCAACCCTGCATTCTGCCACCATGCTGCTTTGTGGACCATGAATGCCCTGCCCCTCACGGGACAGGGCTGCTGGCAGCATTACACCGTGCTCAAGTGCTTTCTTTGAAATAGAAACACTGCTCAGATACGTCACAAAATCAGAGCTTCCAGGAAGCTGCCTTCTCCCAGCCTGTGCTTCCAGGAGAGCTGGGGTCAGCCACAAAGGAGATTTCACTATCACTCCCAGCCGAACGAGCACCGTGTAACTGCTGGCTATCACAGGGCCCTGCCACGCGAGGGAATGGGCCCCAGGAGCATTGGTGGGGGTCAGACCTGCTCTACAAAGACCAGAGGCCCCAGGCCAGGCTGGGGATTTCCCATTGGCTGCAATATTAGTGACCTGTAGGCTTAGTGTTGGCTCCTAACTTGTGTCCAGCACTCCAGCTTCGGCTGAGCCATGAACTCTCAAATCCCTCTAGCTTGAGGTACCAATTAGCCAGTATTTATTTACACTTGGCAGCAGAGTCTCCTGGGAGGGGCTGGCTAACTGCTTACAGAGGTGCCTTGTCCCAGCTGGGGCTGTGAGTCATCCTCACACCCCTGGGGTTAAATGAAGCTGGTTCAGTTAATGGGGAGGGGAAGCCAGGGCAGGGATATTTGTATAAAAATACGGACCTGACCCGTTTACAGTACATGCGAGCTGTTAGCAGTGAGCAGAGCTCCTTGGAAATTTGTGGGGGCCCTAGGCCCAGCCAGCTCACAGGGCCCAGCTAGGCACACCTGACACATGGGCCTTTTTCCCTGTCATGGTATAAAGGGAGCAGGAACCCATAAATTAAGGATCTGGAAGTCCTTAGATGACCCTGTAAAACAGGAATCCCTCTGTGGGGGCGTAAGGGGTAGGAGGGGGACACAGGACTCAGAAGAAATACAGTTAAGCCCTCTGAGCCAAGGTTACATTCAGAAAAGAGGAAGATGTGAGGGACCTAAGTGAAAAGAAGGGGCCAAAATCCAGGGAAGGGCTAGCAGTGGTATAGAGAAGTTCCCACTCCTTCTCTGGTACTTACATGGCCCCATCATGTAATATCTGAGCTCCTCACCCATGTATTACAATATTGACCTAACATCCACATGCACAGTTGTGTATCACAACCCTGCCTCATCATCCTGTATATTCTCCTGTAGACAGGCCAATAACACTCCTGTCAAACCATGTATTAGCCACACCTAGAGCCTATGTACCCACTTGTGCATTGTCTCCAAATGAGCTCATGAACATTCATGAGCCAATCATGAACAAGGCTAGTAGGGTTAAAATCAAATCTATGGCAGCTAATGTTAGATCACAATCTGTCTTTTGTGTCAGAATTAGGGGAGTGGAATGTGATGCATGCACAATATTGGAAAGGGGCCTCGTCCTGGAGAGCCAAAGGACAGATGCCACCCAGCTCCAACACATTACAATGCAAGGGAAGGTTGGCTTGTTCGCACCGGTCATTTTTAAAAAAGCGCCGCGGCAGCCTGTTCGGGCCTGGCAGCGCCCCAGCGTGCTGCAGCACCCCGGCTGGAAAACACCGCCCCGTGAAACACAAACGCTTCCAACAAGAACTCTTCTGAAGGGCTGGCTGGGGTGGCAGATCAGAAAACCCCAGTGCCCTTGTTACTAATGGTATCACCGTAAATCTGTGCACAGGCTGATAAGAGCCATTATCAAACAGGGCAAAGTAAACTATTGCAAAACCGAACAAACCAAATGAAAGTTATACTGCATTGTGTACGTCACTTGGCAAAGGAAAGCCTCCATCTACCGTCCGATAGCAGGTGCCCCGAGCCTTCCTGACTCAGCAGAAGCTGATCCTTCGTAGTCTGCGGGAGGGGAAAATAGCAGCATCTCACAGAGAGAAATTGAGCGCGCGCGTTATTTCTCCAGAACCCCTTTTAATGTCACTGGCTTCTGGGCCTGAGCTGCCCTCCTCAAATCGGGCCCAGCGCCCACTAGTCTGTTCCTGAGGCCAGCGAGCACATTGCGGATGGGATGCTGCCCTGCATGCCAGCTGAGCGGGAGCACCAGCTGCTCCCAAGCTGCACTGCAGACAGAAAGCAGGAATCAGGCAGAGGCAGAACAAGCCACAGGTGAGAGAACACAATGGCCTTATAATGATAGTTCTAGCCAGCCACACCAGGTGGCTTCCAGGGCTGGCTGTGAGTTGGCAAACCAAGCAATTCTGGTCTCATCCGGAGGTTTCTGCATGCAGAGAACTGAGTTCTACACCTGAAAACAGGAGCAATTTGAGTCCTGGGGAGAGGGGCGAGAGCAAAAAGAATCACTTGTATGTCCCAACAAGTCACCCCTTTTGAGCACCGTTCTCTGTGGAAGTGTCACAGGGCTTCACCCCAAACACTTCCATGCTTAGTCTTGGAGCTGCATTCTCCCCTCCCCCTCCCCCCGCCCCACTGACAGGCGAGTGATTAGACATCCAGAGCATTGTCTGTGGGCGGGACGGCTGGCCCAGATGAACCAGCAGGGCTCCAATAATACAATAAGGCCTTTGAGCCCTGTGCTGTCCTGGGATCCTTCTTTCCTTTGGTTTTACACAACCTTCCCTTTGTTTTTTGTCCTGCAGCCGCCAGTCGGTGCCCAAGCGCTGCCACTGCACTGGGTGCAGATTAGTTATTACTACTGGTATCGCTTTCACCTAGAACACAGATAGGGTACCGCAAAGACAACAGCGCTTTGCACCCAGATAACATCCGCCCTGAGTAGCCCGGCAGCTAAAGGAGACCAGACCAGCGGGCAGGAATTCCAGCCAGTGGTTATCTCCAGGCCCAGGGTGAGCGAAGGGCTCCTTCGCCCATCCCGTTAGCTATAAGTGCGCCGCAGCTGTCCGAGCCTCTGCCCATCATATCGCACCTGTCCGAGTGGGACTGTTAGTCCTTCAGTGCAGGGATCTGTTTCTACCCCATGCAAACACCTGGGTGAACTTGCACGCATGGCTCCTCACATGCATTTCCTACCGGTGCAGTCACTGAAAGCCCAGGAAATTGACAGCTAGCCACAATTCCCTTGCCTTGGCTCCTATCCACCCTAATACCCAGCCACTTCTCCAGCTCATGACCCACCACCAGAGGGATCCCAGTGCGAATCTCAGCAGCCTGAGCTCTGGGATCACAGCGGACGTTTCCGTGATACTGGGGAGGGAGGGAGCACAATGCGGGCATAAGGGGAACTACACAAAAATGAGGTGTCTAGTTTAAATGGAAATTCAAAGGAACAGTCATGAGTGAAATGCCTGCAAGCTGCCTGGAAACTATTTATAAACACCATAATAGAGGTGCAAACTAAATGTATACCACAAATTAAAGAAAACAGCAAGAGGACCAATAAAATGCCACCACGGCTAAACAGCAAAGTGAAAGAGGTGATATGTTTTAGGTAAGTTCATGGAGAAAACGTCTATCAACGGCTATTAACCAGGATGGTCAGGGATGCTACTGTATGCTTTGGGCGACGGGATGGATCACTTGATGATTCCCTGTTCTGTTCATTCCCTCTGGGGCACCTGGCATTGGCCACTGTCAGAAGACAGGATACTGGGCTAGGTGGACCTTTGGTCTGACCTCTCCTTATGAGGTGGAATCTCTTTCCTCCCCGGCTTTTTCTCTTCTGTCTGCTGTGGGGATGGCAGCGATTTCAAACTGGGCTGTGCCAGGTGATGGATGCTCCTCAGACAGACAGTTGGACACATTGCTCTGATGCAGCCCAAGGCAAAGGCTCCCCTAACCCCGACTAGGAATTACTGTGGCAGGAGCTCTCTCTTTCCGCTCCCCAGGCCCCTGGGCTCCCAATCCCCTCTGCTTCTGCAAGCCAGGGGAGCCCCGACTCAGTGCACATCAAACCAAACAATGGCTACCTAACCTGAGCAGCCCTCTGTGCTTCATACATAGAGAAATTGGTTTGAATTGTAAGGGCCCCACCTGCCCAGCTAAACTGTCCCCCGCCTCCCTTTTATAAATGGAGATATGCCAATCTCCTAGAACAGGAACGACCTGAAAGGTCATCGAGTCCAGTCCCCTGCCTTCACTAGCAGGACCAAGTACTGTCCCCGGACAGATTTTTTGCCCCAGATCCCTAAATGGCCCCCTCAAGGATTGAACTCACAACCCTGGGTTTAGCAGGCCAATGCTCAAACCACTGAGCTATCCCTCCCGGTCAGCTGTGGCGGTGGGGAGGGTCAGCGTCCCCAGGGCCTGGGCTCAAACATGCTGCACAGGACACGGGGCCCTGGCTGAAACAAAGGCAGGGATCAGTGTTAATTTCAGGAACCTGGGTCCAGCGCCCTCTGCCTCCAGCCCCCTGGCTGCTTTAGGAGCCACACCCTTGCATCATAAACACCCCTTTCTTTCACTCCGGTCACAGGGCCTGATCCCGGGGTCACGCTCTGGCTGCAGTGCAAAGGCTGTACCTTGCTAGCACAGGACACTCCTGGCATAAAGCCAGCTGATCTTGCTCCTGCACCAGCAGCCCCACCCTGGTGAGCAGGCATGCCAGGGAAGGGGGCGCCCTGAGGGGCCATGCACTAGTACAGTAAGTTAGAGCAGCCCCATGGCTGCTCTGGCTAGTGCAGAATCGGGGAGCTGTAAGTGGCGTCCGTCCGAGTGGAGCTCAGCGGCAGGCGGAATTGAGCACTCAGTCTGAGAGCGAATGCTGCCACTAGCCTTGCAGTTAAATGGAATAACCCCTCCAGTACTTTGGTACACGTCAATCTCTAGCCTCCTAGCCCCTGGGGCTGGCAGGAGCACCAGGAAACAGCCTGCCAAGCAAGGAAAGGTAGAGACCAAGCAACGGGCTCATGCGGCCAGGGGCATTTGGCTTTTTTGCAAGACATCCCGCCGGGAGGGTGTTGTCCTTGTCAAGTTGCCTCCACAGAGCTTCTCCCAGGCCCCGGCAATATTATCCTGGGCGGAAAACAGGTCTGTTCTTCCTTCCCCAAGAACACAGTGTCCTGTAATCTGAGCTGAGGCAGCCGCATGTCAAAGCCTTTCACAGGGAGGTGTGATCCCAGCTCCCCGGGGGCCCACACCCTGATGGGAGCAGCAGATGGGCACAGCACAGCTTCCCAGGGGCCAAGACCTGCTGTCCTCACAGTCAAAGCCCCAGTGAAGTCAGGGAAATCTGCTCAAGTCCAGACCTCAGGACTTGGCCTTTGGTCAAGTATTTTCTCTTTGGTGCTGCCACGCTCTGTATTTCAGGTGACCGGGCTCCCAGAGTCCAGGGCTGGGTTTTAGACCTTAGTTTCACTATCCCTGATGTGACCAGAAGTGTCTGGTTTACATTTTAGCGAGACGAGGTTGGGGCTGGTTTTCCCTGTCAGGGTTAATGTGCCCGTTGCTAAAGCACAACCACCCGAGGGGGAAAGTGGTGAGAACCTGCCTGGCCCAAGCTGGGGGAAAACGCACAGAGTAAAACAGAGTAAACAGCAAAACCCAAATCAGAACTTTCCCATTCTCAGGGGTTCTCAGCAACAAAGGGAGGGAGGCAGAAACCAAAGCGCCTGGTTCTCACCTGCCTCCCTTTGGGAGAACCCCTGCTCCTGCCACTCGGACAGGGCCCCTTGGAGCGGAGAATGCGCCGGGTTACATTTGCCTGGGAGAGCCCTAGGCTTGTGCTGCCCCGTCCCTCCAGCCCGCCGCACATGGCGTTGGCTCCAGTTCCCTGCACTTGGCTCCAGGCTGCCAGGGCTGATCAGCACCTCTGCTTGCACTCTGAGCTGCGGGTCTGAATCCCTGCCATACTCATGTGCCTCGCTGCGAGCCTGAGAGAGGGCAGGCCCCAGACACCACGAGGAGAGACGCTCCGAGGTTGCTGTGAGTCCCTCACTGACCCGTCCCAGCCCTGCTGCCCTCTCCCCCGAAGCGCAGCGTCGCAGCCCAGTTTGACTGGCAGTGCGGCGCCGGTGCCTGTAGGATTGTCAGCCTCCGGGGGGGGTGGGGGGGTTGTCCCCACTGCATGTCTGTACAGCGCCAGCACAACAGGGCACTGACACCTCCAGGAGCTACCACAGTACAAAGAAATCAGAACATGAGCCGCCAGGTACGGCCCATAGGAAGCCCCTTGCTGCTCTCCTGGTTAAGGCGGATGTATCTGGAGCAGGCTGCCAAATGGTCCCTCCTGCTCAGTACGAGCACCCAGTGCCCAGCGGGGAAACGCTGCCACCGTCACAGGGAAACACATTCTACAAGCGCAAGGGAACGGCAGAACCAGAACTGGCCATGGCCCCGCCAGCCTCGTCCCCTCCTGTCCCTGTGACGGCCCGTGCCGCAGGCTCACCCCGGAGAGGCACCCAGCGCACCCGACTGCAAAGAGCTTGGCCCACGGGGCCGGAGGCCAGGCCTCGCCTTCCGTCCCCATGGAAGCCAGAGGCTGGAGGAGTCACGGCAGAGCAGGGGAGCCAGGGCCCCGGGCATGTCTCCAATGCAGGACGGCCCCAGGGGCTCTGCAATGGCACAGTCTGTACGGCCGGCTGCTCACGCCGGCCTGAGGCCTGGACGAAGGGCTTGGAGGCTTTGGGACTGGCCAGGCCTGTTGCATGATACACCCCGTTCCGAGGGACTGGGCCACGGGGGCGGGGAGTGGGGTCTGGGCAGGAGAACGCTGGCCCGGTTCCTACAGGTTTTGTGGCCATTTACCTCGAAACCACCTCTCCCTTGCGCTCACACCTCCCCTCTCCTTCCCCCCCACATCTGGCTTCCTTCCTCTCACCTCCGGTGTGTCCATCACCATGGAAATGCTGAGTGGTCTCTGATGCTGGGAGCAGGTGCCCACCCCACCCCCAGACAGGCCTCATGCCCAGCATGGACCCAAAACTTGCCCTTCCCAGGGCTGGACTTTGTTAAACACATGAACAAAACGACAACAGGGGCCAGCCTGAGCCTGGCCCACTCAGGCCCCGCTGCTCCTACGGTTCCCTGCCCCAGACCCAGACCTGTTTCTCCTTCCTTCCTCCCTCCAGGCTTCACACTGCTGGCAGGTATTGGGGAACGGGGCCAGCGTCAGCCCATCTCCAGGATGGACCATTAATCCCTTCCTGTCCTGGTCTGACCCACCACAGATGCAGCATTCCAGACGTCACGTCAAGCTCTGGTGATAAGGGCTAGTACGAGGGAGGGGGATGAGGTGGGACAAGATATCCCAGTGTGAGAGGGTCCCTGTACAAAGGGCTGAACACTGCTGGGAGCGGGCCAGGTGTGAGCCCTCGAGAACGACAAACTTGTGACGCCCACACACAGTAGGACCATTAAAGCAAAGCAGCCCTCAGCTGGATCACAACGGAGTGGGCTGTGACTGTCCCCAGTGACTCACTGACAGGCACAGCAGGGCTCGGGTCACTGCTGGAGCAGTGCTGCCTGTCCCCGAGACACCCGGGTTCTGCAGCAGAGCCCCATCCCTCCCCTCTGCTGGCCCCCTGGGCCCGGCAGCATTTCTACTCTCCCACCTCTGGCAACTGAGTCACAGCCCACAAGGATGCCAGGCGGCCGGTTCCTACCTTGACACTGCTAACGCAGCCCTCCGTTTCCTTGGCCACAGAGGGAGGAGGCAGGTGAGGTCGCAGTCAGCTCTGGAGGCGGGGAGCCCAGATCGCTCTTCCTGGAAGAGCAGAAATAACCGACCGAACGCGAGACATTTCTGCGGAGAACAATGCTTTTGCCAGATGCACGGGTGGGTCAGTCTGCCCCAGAGACACTCCAGCGCCTGCCGTGTCCTGCAGTGGAGCCAGCCGCTGCCTTATCTCTATGTACAGGCTCCACTGGTGCAGAAAGCTTTCCATTACATCTCAGCTGGAAACCTGGCCTGATGCTGGGCCCAGAGCCTCCCCCTGAACCAGAGCAGCTGCCTGGAC
Organism: Macrochelys suwanniensis; assembly: GCA_033296515.1. Taxonomy (NCBI): domain Eukaryota; kingdom Metazoa; phylum Chordata; order Testudines; family Chelydridae; genus Macrochelys; species Macrochelys suwanniensis. The sequence goes on along the minus strand of CM065785.1, from coordinate 1,881,327 downwards.
CCAAGAGAAGAGCCTGGAGCCAGGGCAGGGAAATGCTCCAGAAGGGCTTTGGCATTCAGGGCCAGGAGTCTGGGACTAGCCAGTCAGGTTCTCCCCCTTGGACTATCACCTGGTCACACGGTGACACCAGGAAATCCCTCAGCAGCTAATGACGACGACACCTGGCTCTTAGCTGGTGCCGCATGACATTCATGAGTGACTTTGGCATTTCTGAGACCCACCTCAGAAACCTGCATGACCCTCGTTAACCCTAATGGGCCTTGCCCCCCCTCCAGGGGCTAGACCACGTAGAAGGCTGACGGGTCCGCTCCTGCCTGCAGAGTAATACACCTTTGCCTGCAGTGCAACCAGTGTTCATTATTATTGGTATTACAGCAGCACCTGGAACCCAGCGGAGATTGGGCCCCACTGAGCCGGGCGCTGCATGGGCACAGGGCGAGAGACACCTGCCCCAAAGAGCTGCCAGTCCAATGGGTTCAAGATGCAGGGATCCAGAGTCCGCTGTCCAACCGGCACGAGGAGTCCTCACACCGCTACTCTCCTGCAGTGCAGGGCTCGGGGAGGAGGGAGGCTGACAACGCTCGGCTGGCTGACAACGCTCGGCTGGCTCTCACCTGCCACCGACGGAGCTCCACGCACTTTCCAAACACACAGCCAAGGGAAGGGGGCCGAGGCAGTAAAGACGACCCAGTGTCCGCAGTGTGCACCCTACTGCTGCTGACAGGGTCGAAGGCCAGGCCTGTTCTGTGAGTGCCGGGTGCAAGGTTCAGTCACCCATCACTTGTGGCAGGGAACCGCCAGCTGCTTCCAGCCCTGAGGCACCACAAGAGGGGACGTGGCCTGTGTCGGTCACTCAGCTCAGGATGAAAAGGCACTGCCAGTCACAGTGCCATCAGGGCAAAATGATCTCTCACCTCCAACCTGGGTGACGTCAACTAATTGCTTTCTTTTCTCCCACTTGAAATGACTGAGCAGAGATCACACAGCAAACAGAGCCAGCACCGCCCAGGTCATTCCATCCACTGAGCACTCAAGCGAAGCAGGCAGGAGAGTGGGCAGCCTGCTCCCAGGGCACTGTCGCTGGAAAGGCAGGAGAGGCAGAGGTGTGAAATGCAGATTTCAGACTCTGCCACAACCCAGCCCCGCCCCTAGGGTCAGCATCCTCTTAGCAGTAAGTACCCCTGGCCCTGCCCTGCAGGTGAACGGTGAGGGGAGAGGCACCAGGCCCCTCTCCTAGGGAAGCGCAAGCTCAGGTCACTGTGACAGCCCAGGATTCGTACTTGTTTTCACGAGAACAGCAAATCACAGCAGCATAACAGCCATGTATCTTGAGAAGGGGTGAGCTGGTCCCTCCAACCTAGACAATGAACCTAGGTCCCTTGGGGCAGCACAGAGGGTAGAGAGGCAGCCTTGGAGGGGCAGGGGCCAAGATGCACAGGCGGAAGAGGTAACTAGAGAGAAACTAGCCACCCCCTGCACCAAACAGAATCCAGAATGGACTCAGACAGGGTCCAGGGATGCCCCTCTTGTGGGGCAGGATCCAGGCACACCCAGAGAAACCCTACCAGCCTGGCAGGTCTGAGCCAGGTAACGGGGAGGTGTCTGACAGGTGGCGTGGGCGCAAGGGGGGAAGGGGAAAGTGCTCTCTAGCAGTAAGTAAGGCTGTTCCCTTCCTGCTCATGCACAAGGGACCTGCCCTGCGGGGCTCTGTGGTGGATCAGACTAGATCCATTGCTCTCCCGAGCCCTAACAGGCCTGGTTTCTCTTGGGCCCCCAGAGCCTCAGCCAGGGTTGAGGTAACGCCCTGGGAGGGAAGACGACCTCTTGTAAGCAGCAGTTGCAGAGAAACCAGGAGTTACCCTGGAGCTGTGCCTAAGAAATGCCACCCAGCTATTGGGTGGGGTTGGCAGGGGCACCACAAAGAGTGGCAGGAAAATGGGTCCCCAGACCCCCTTCTCCTCCCCCTCTCCCCAGGAGCGGGTTTCTAATCGGAGCCTGTAGCAAAGTCGAGACTCACTGCCACGGCGCCTCCTGCTGGTCGTCTTGGGAATTAGCTCAACTCCAGCTCCGGAGCGCCCACTGCTGGCCGGTGTCTCACCTGCCTCAGGCCCCATGTCCCTCCTGGACCCCGGTGCCCCTTTACCTCAGGGTTCTGCCCCAGCAGTCCCCACACTCTGGGTCTCCCCTCCCAGGGGAACCCCCAGCCCTCTATCCCCACCTTGCCTCAGTGACTACTGCCAGTCGTCATCTTGCCCCCGCTCACTGGGGCAGACTGCAGTCTAATGGCCACTCATCATTGGCACGGGGGGTTTGGACCTGCTGCCGCTGCCTCTGCCTAACCCCGCACCAGGCCTGCAGCCTGAGGATTTACCAGGCTGGAGCGCCCCAGCTCCTCTTGCCTGCCCCGTGCTACTTTAGGGACCTTGATCTCAGACAGCTCAGCCCGCTCTCTCTACAGCTAGAGAGAGACTCCTGAGTGCCTGGCCCCCAGCCCTCTTATAGGGCCAGCTGTGGCCTGATTGGGGCGTGGCCCCAGCTGTGGCTGCTTCCCCAATCAGCCTTGACTGGCTCTCCACAGGCCTTTCCTGATTGGCTGCTGGCTTGCGCCCACGCACCTCCCGGGTATCCAATAGGTCCCTGGCCTGTTTCTAGCCCTTTTTCTCATGGAGTGGGGCAGCCGCCCCACTACAGAGACCCTTTGATGTCACAGGCTTACCCTGCTCCCAAGGCCCACCCGTGGGGAGGGGAAGGGCGTAGTCGGTTGTATCTCTTCAATGGGAGCCTGCCCTTTGTTTACCAACGCCCCCTTCAGTCCTAGATGGCTGCATTCCATCTCTGCTGGCTTAGCAGTAACACACTAATTAGCCAGCACCTCCTCGGGGGCTGCCCTCAGCCCATGCCAGAGGCCTGATTGGAGGGTTTCATTTACTCACAACTGGCAAATATCAACCTTTTAAACAATGGCTCTGTGTGCATCCCTGCCAAAGGCACCAACCCAGGAGACAAGTCTAATTAGTAACCAATGGGGACCCCCCACTTCAGGCCTTTCCCATGAATTGACTTGGGTGGCCAATTACAAACTGATGTAGTTGGCACCGCTGCTGCTTTTGAGCCAGGGTACCACCTATCATACACGCCCCTTCAGAGGGGGAGCCGGCGGTAGGAAGACAGAGAGATATGTGGGTCACCTCTGCCAGTGACCACGTCTAGTCCAATGACTTGGAGGTTAAAGAACCCATAACTCAGCCACCCGGGGCATCCAGTGTCTGGCTCCGGGCAGGACTCGACCTTTTGAACTCAACACGAAAGATTACACACCCTATTCCCAATCCCGGAGCTGTCCAGTCCCCAGAATTTGTGGCTGGATTGGAACTAGTGCTCCGGGGCACCCATCTTTACATGACACTACCTCTGAACTGCTTTTCCAGTGCCCAAAACCCTGCGTGAGCTCCAATCCACGACTCCCTCTTCACCTGCAAACCCCCCATCCTCTGAGCCTGCACTGACAAACGCCCCTAACTGGGGTCACCGGGCTTGCCGTATCAGCACCCACACACCCTCCCTTCCAGCACCAGCGCTCTGCAACCCAAGCAGCATGTGGGGTAGTGGAACAAACAGGGGCCTGGGAGCCAGGCACTTCCAAGACGTTGGCCACATACCAGGCGTGTGGCCAGGGGCAAGTCCTTTAACCAGTCTGCATCACTTTCCACAAGGGGATGCCTTCTTCCCTCCTTTGCAAGGCTGTTGTGAGGATTCCTTGGCCTGCTATTAGCCCAGCCCTCCCACAGGAGACAGAGGCATTCCCCTGGGCTCGTTTTCCAAAGATGAAGTTCTTTCAAGGGGTTTCTCTGCCCTGCTCGCGCTCTCTGGACAGATGTTGCCTCATCTCCCTCAGTCAGCCCAGGTCCTTGGGCTGCAATGACAGGGCAGTGGCTGCTGGCAAGCAGCATTAGCCTCGCTTACGGCAACCCAGTGGTCATTGGAAACTCGCCCAGCTCTGGGGGTCAGTTTCTGCTGCCAGAAGATGGAGTTTCTGTGTGACCCAGTGATGACGGTGCTGCCTTGTACCTGCTCAGAGAGAAACATTTATTTCTAACTTCCATAGAAAGGCTTGATAAGATACCTAAAAATACCCAGCCCGTAACCTCTGCCCCAATTATTCAGTGTGTCAACACTGGCTAGATAGTAAATGCTTAAATAACACCCTGTCTGACTCATGGATTTGCTTTACTCACTCTTTTCTGCATTTGTTTGTGAAGAGGCAGAAAGGGACATTGTTTGCAGCCAGATCAAGTTGTGTTTCCAATCAGAACAAGTTAGATTTCCGGGCCTGGGAACACTGGGCCTTCCTGAAGTCTGCATACGGAGCACAGTGTGGGTCTTTGTTCTCCTGTGTGACACAGCCACTTCGGAGGACAATCTACTACTGCTGCCAGCGAGGGGAATTAATCCTTCAGCTCAGCTGTAGTGGTTTGTGTTTTTAGTGCTGAAGGCACTGGGTTCACACACCCCAGACACACACACACACACACACACACACACACACCCCGCGGCTGACATTATACTGCTGTTGGATTTATCGAGTTATTGAAATAGAGCATTGGGTGCATTTTAACCTTCTGCACACGGGCAACCTGCTCGTTTTCCTGTGTGCTGAAAAATTCTGCCCACTCTGGGTTCAGCTAAGAAGACATTTGCTGGGCAGTTAGTATCCACTAGCCTGTATGTCCCTGCCTGGGTTGGCAGAGGTTTGCTCCATTTCCTCCTGGCTGCCTTGAACTTCCCCCAGCCTGTGAAATCCCCTGGGAAGATCCTCTCCCCGTCCTGGACCAGGACTGTGGCACTAAGTGCCATCCGCCAGAGAATTCAGCCCAGGCTTTATGCTCGATGCATGCTGGGAGTCATGGCGAGTGCTGGGCCTCATGGAGATGCTCAGTGAAAGCTCCATACTGAGTCTTAGCGCATTCATTCAAGAAGCTCCTCGTGAGCAGAGTCACAAGAAGCCAGCTCCACCCCTTTGTGCAAAGCTGGGGGCTCTCCAAGGGCAATGCTCTCCCCCCCACCCCCCGACACCTCCACTCCCCCCAACAGCTCAGGCATGCCCTGGCGCTCACAGGCCCCGGTATAAATGCTTAGAGAGATAAAGACATGGTGGCAGGTTACACATCACCCAGGGCTCTGAAAGAGTTAAACAAATCTTTGCACAATGAGTCTCTGTCATCAGGGGACCTCAAGGTGCTTCATTAGGGAAAGCTCATGTGACCCAGGCGTAGTGCCCCTGCACTACCATGCTCGGCTTTCCTGCAGGGGAGGTCAGATGGGCCCTCGCTCCCTGGTTTCACACTTCCCAACAGCACGCTTTTAAACGCTGCCCAGAGAGCCAAAGCCAAGAGGTCTCCTCAGGCCACGCAGGCTGTTCCAGAGCAGATGAGACCTCCCTGCCACAAGGAACGAGTGGAGGAGAGACATTAACATGCATCTGTAGCCTTTACCAAGCATCCACCCACAAGCGCTGGAAGCAAGATGCAAACGTGCCGGCAAGCAGCCCAGAGCAACTCAGTCAGGGGGGCGATTTGAGCCCGGGGGTCCCAGCACCCTCCCCCCGGTGCCGCAGTCGGGGGGCTTTGGCTAATTAAAGAGGGGATTTTCCCAGGTGCACCCATTTCCCACTGAGCGGAGATGGGGTCAGGTGCCTGGTACCCACCCGGGCCTTAGAATGGTCCCCCCTAAAATCTGATTTTTAACTGGCAGCTTTTCCATGTCTCTAAACTCGAGCCCAAGTCTGGGCCCTCTCCTTGGAGTGCCCAGGAGCAATGGGCGTGAAGGGACCAGACCTGTGACACCATCCAGTGCGGCCGGTGCTGATAGCAGCAGGGGTCATTATCCTCCTCAGCCAACAGGGAGAGGCCATGGACCAAGGGCCGGCTCAAATTCAGGATCTTACTTAGGGGCCAAGCAACTCACCCCGCTGCACAAACATGGGGGACACACACACACGCTGCAGCAGGCAGGAGCGTTGCCTGTCTCCAGAACACTGTCTCTTGCAGAGTGACACTGGCATGTGCTGAGAAATGGGGCAGGATGGGGGAACCTCAGGGGAGTTATGCCTGAGATGGGCTGGACTGGGGGTTCCTATGGGGCAGGAGGCACCCCCAGTTCAGTCCATCTCAGACTTCTCTCCCCTGAAGTTCCCCGTTTTTCCCGATTCTCTCCTTCAGTCCCTCCCCAGAGTACACCCCCTTCACCCCGGGCTGCAGCACTGCCCGGTTTCTGCCCCACTGTGCCTGGGGATTCCAACCCGACACAGGCTGGCTTGCCCCCATGGGCTAGAAGGCCTGGGGCCAGCCAGCCCTGATTCCAAAGGAGCCACACCTGGGAGAGATTCGGCGCTTTCCTCCCCATAAAGCTCAGCAGGACGTTACAAGGTGGCAGATGCTCAGGGACCAGAGACTGCTAGGAGCGAGCAGGCTCTAGCAGAGAGAGTCCTGCATGTCAGGCTGAGACTGCAGCCAGGTAGGGACTAGAAGTAACCCGCCAAAGGAGGAGGAAGAGAAACCTTGGTTGTGTGTGGACTTTGTTCTGCGATTGGAGGCTTTTATGTTACTAAACCAGTCCCCAGGGAGGGCAAGAAAAAGCCCGGGGGACTTTTTTCGAACAGCCCAAGAGCGAAGATGGAGGCAAGGTGCTGCAGAGTGAGCTCTCCCCGGGAGGGGGCACTCGGGAGATGGCTGGCTCCATTACAGGCCACAAGGTTGGGAGGTGCTTGGTGTCCACCACTGCAGCGGAAGGATTGGGAGCTGCGAGTGCTCAGAACCGCTGGAAACCCGGCGGCTGGTGCTGCAGAGAGCAGGGGCTGTGACAATCTGGGTTCAGGTGGTGAAGTCAAGTGGGTGCCTATGGAAGGGCTGGATGAGGGGGGCGAGGGCACATGGACCCTACACGCTGCATGCAGCAAAGGCTGCACTGTCACCGTCGCCACCTCCCAAGCGTCGGGCTCTAAAACCGTCTCTCCAGCTCCACGGAGGGGGAAGGGACCAGCCGGGAGAGGCGAAACCTGAGCCCTCGTTCCGGGCCGAGGGGAATCAATATGGATAGGTGCCGCCAGCAGCCCCACGTACAGGGGATTATCTGTACCTGCGGGATCCGACAGAGCAGCCCTCTGCACGTTCCACAGGCCCTAGGCTCAGACGCCCCAGTGGCCTATGGTGCGTTACCGGGCTGGGAGCCTGACTCACCCCATGCCTCGGTTTCCCATCTGTACCCAGAGGACAGCGACCCTTGACCCCTTTAGACGCTGTGAGCTGGCTGGATGGGAAGCGCTAGGCAAGAGTTCAGCTCCTCTCCACTCCGCAGCCTGTGACAGCTCCTGCTCTGTGCCCCAGCCACACAGGACACGACTCTGGGCCTGCTCCCCGCCCAGGGGCTCGGTGCGTTAACTAGCCTAGGGCTGTACGGCCTTTAGCTCCGCAGGTCCTGGCCTGTCCCAGCAGCAGAGAGAGTTCAGGCGGGGACGCCTGGCAGATTCCCCTCCGTGGGAAAGGGGGATAACAGCTACAAAAAGAGTTGGAACATTTCCCTTCTTCCCCCATGAGATGGGAACGGGGCTGGGGATAGAGGCGGACAGAGCAGGCATCTCTCGTAATGGAGCAACTGGAAAACCTACGGAGATGCCTGTGCGCATGCCGGGCATCTGAAGAGACTGAGTCCCCTCCGTCACCAGTAGAGGGAGCAAGACTCTACAGCCCCCGCCTGCCAGAAATCAGGGATCTGACCTACAGTGCAGTCCGGAGAACGCACACTGACCAGGCTGTTTGCTATTCAGTGTGTGTGTGCGCCGGGCGGGGGGTGGTGGTACTGCAGCTTGGGAGACGACTCCCTGCAATGAAGACAGCAGGAAATGGGCCCTAAAGGCCCCAGGAGAACTTTAATTATCCTCTAATTAAAAACAACCCCCCAGACTCTCCTTCCACAATGTTTTGCTCAACCCGCAGCCTTGATTTGCCCTGGCAAAGTCCAGCCTGCCGCCTCCCTGGCCTCACGAGGGAATGTTTGTTACTGTTTCATACTCCAGTAATTAAAGCGGGCCCAGATGCTGCTGCCCCCGCTGTCAACACACAAAGGTAAATACAGGGCGGGGGAGATGGAAAAACCAACAAACCCCTGCTCACAACAGCCAGACTCTTGCTCTTTATAAACACCAGCCAGGCTGGGAGCTGGGGCCCAGCAGTCAGGCCCTGCCAGGGCTCATAAAAGGGACAATAAAGCTGAGCTGAGGAGCAAATAAAGCCCCAGGTCTTTTATCTCTCCTCCCCATGGGAAGAGAGAATGATTTACTGAGACATGAAAACAGCCAGGGACCTGGAAAACAACATGACTGGCTCAGGAGTGGGGGGCCCAGGGATCAGGCTGCTTAGGGCCTGGATGCCCAAACCCTGGAAACAAACGGCGCCGTCAGCTGCCACCCTGCCTGGTGATCTCTGCCGAGAGGCCAAGGAACCTGGGGGCGTCTAGGTCAGCGCGGAGGCACCCTGGTGTGTGGGTGTCTCTGTCCACACTGCAGTTGTTTTGTGCATCATACGGAGATGCCAGGCCCCAGGCTGCCAATCCGGCCCCTTCCACGGTTGTGTATTGTTTAGATTAGGGTTGTGCTCCAAGTGCCTTGGATCGAGTGCGCCAGCCCCGGACTCCCTTTCCCCCCGCCTCCAGGAGACGGGGCCTCAGAGCTCGTTCTAACCGTCCCTCCCCGCATCCCGGGGCCTCTCTTGTCCTTCTCCGGCCCCATCACAGCAGTGTGGGCAGCTCGCAGACATTCATGTATTGATCCCCGCTGAGCGAGGCACAGAGAGCGGCAGTGACCTGCCCACACATGGAGTCTGTTCTGCCTCCCGTGTGAGTGAACCTCTCTCCTGTTCGGGTCACTGGGGATTAGGCACAAGCCTCCTCATAGCACCCCAGATCACAGGTAGTAACACTCCCCTCGCTGTGCGGCTGCCGCAGGCCAGAGCCGGCCCCTTGGCCGGCCCCCCACAGGCCTGAGTCATGCTTGAGTGCCATGGGTCTAGCTGGTGCACAGTTCACTGTAGGGGCTTCTCTGTAACGAATGCACCATGCCCCAGACCTTCTAAGTGCTTTGCAGACATGCTGCCTGAGACACATACTCCTGCCCCAAGCGGCTTGCAAGCTAAAGGGAGCTCTGACTAGTGACGGCAGGGAGGGAGAAGGGGGTCTAGGCTGCAGGTGACATGGGGGTTCTACACCTTCCCAGGCATTACTGCAAACAGGTCCGGCTTGCCATGGAGATCCCAGAGCCTGGAGCGTGTAGCTGAGCTCTCCAGCCCGGGGCTTTGGCTTGGGGCCATCCTGCCTTGCGTGCGGTTATTGACATGCCCATGTACAGCACGAGCTCTGGAAAGTGCTGAGCTGTAGAACCGGCTCTGCACAAATATTATTGTCGAGCAAGAGTGCGCTGCATGGGGGGGAGGGAGCTGGGCCTTCCCGTGGCTGCTCCCCGCGTGGCAGGCGTTTGGAAGGGCTGAAATGAATCATTTGCTGCGGGGATCCTGACAGGGAAGGCTATGGCTGAGCAGCTGAGCCCCAAGCCTGACGTAAGGCACCCAGCTTGCAATATCCTAGGACAGTGGGTAGCTGTTCTATGGATCAGCTCAATCCATAAACCCAGCCCTTCCCTGCTGTGCTCAGAACACTCCCTGCCACATTCACCAAGCTACCAAAGACAGTGGAATATAAACCAGAGTTTCCCCACTTGCTCTTCTTTGTGGGACTGTCCTGACTTTGCTGGAGTGACCTTGTGCAACGGGACCAGGCCTCAGGACATCATGCGGGGCCTATAGAGCGTCCCCCCCTTGTAATGCTGCAGTGCAAAGCGCTGCTGTTTGGCCGGAATGGGGAACGGTGCAATAAGATCCTGACACAACAGCTAGAGGTCAGTGAACCAGCATCTGGGCGCACGGGCTCATTCCCTGTAGCTCCATTTGTCCCACCGGATCCTGGGAAGCCCTAGGGCTCAGCTGGAAGCATCCCAACCACCTCCACCTCCACAGGGGCCCCGGCCGGGAGGGAGATCCAGATGCAGCAGCAAAAGCCAATCCATTCATAGAATCATAGAAGATCAGGGTTGGAAGGAACCTCAGGAGGTATCTAGTCCAACCCCCTGCTCAAAGCAGGACCAACCCCAACTAAATCATCCCAGCCAGGGCTTTGTCAAGCCGGGCCTTAAAAACCTCTAAGGAAGGAGATTCCACCACCTCCCTAGGTAACCCATTCCAGTGCTTCACCACCCTCCTAGTGAAAGAGTGTTTCCTAATATCCAACCTAGACCTCCCCCACTGCAACTTGAGACCATTGCTTCTTGTCCTATCATCTGCCATCACTGAGAACAGCCAAGCTCCATCCTCTTTGCAACCCCCCTTCGGGTAGTTGAAGGCTGCTATCAAATCCTCCCTCACTCTTCTCTTCTGGAGACTAAACAAGCCCAGTTCCCTCAGCCTCTCCCGGTAAGTCATGTGCCCCAGCCCCCTAATCATTTTTGTTGCCCTCTGCTGGACTCTCTGCAATTTGTCCACATCCTTTCTGTAGTGGGGAGCCAAAACTGGATGCAATACTCCAGATGTGGCCTCACCAGTGCCGAATACAGGGGAATAATCACTTCCCTCAATCTGCTGGCAACGCTCCTACTAATGCAGCCCAATATGCCGTTAGCCTTCTTGGCAACAAGGACACGCTGCTGACTCATATCCAGCTTCTCGTCCACTGTAATCCCCAGGTCCTCTTCTGCAGAACTGCCGCAGTTGGTCCCCAGCTTGTAGCGGTGCATGGGCTTCTTCTCTCCTAAGTGCAGGACTCTGCACTTGTCCTTGTTGAAACTCATCAGATTTCTTTTGGCCCAATCCTCCAATTTGTCTAGATCTCTCTGGACCCTATCCCTACCCTCCAGCATATTTACCTCTCCCCCCATCTTAGTGTCATCCGCGAACTTGCTGAGGGTACAATTAATCCCATCATCCAGATCATTAATGAAGATGTTGAACAAAACCAGCCTTGGGACCGACCCCTGGGGCATTCCGCTTGATACCAGCTGCCAACTAGACATCGAGCCGTTGATCACTACCCGTTGAGCCCGACGATCTAGTCAGCTTTCTGTCCACCTTATAGTCCATTCATCCAATTCATATTTCTTTAACTCCTGGCAAGAATACTGTGGGAGACTGTATCAAAAGCTTTGCTAAAATCAAGGTATGTCACGTCCACTGCTTTCCCCTCATCCACAGAGCCAGTTATCTCATCATAGAAGGCAATCAGTTTGGTCAGGCATGACTTGCCCTTGGTGAATCCAGGGTGACTGTTCCTGATCACCTTCCTCTCCTCCAAGTGCTTCAAAGTGGATTCCTTGAGGACCTGCTCCATGATTCTTCCAGGGACTGAGGTGAGGCTGACGGGTCTGTAGTTCCCCGAATTCTCCTTCCTTTTTTTAACGATGGGCACTACATTAGCCTTTTTCCAATTGTCCGGGATCTCCCCCCTCTCGATCATCTCATGGTCACTGCTGCCCAGGTTGCCACCCACTTCTACTTCCCCTATTAATTTTTCCCTGTTTGTGAGCAGCAGGTCAAGAGGAGCACGGCCCCTACTTGGTTCCTCCGTCACTTGCACCAGGAAGTTGTCCCCAACACTCTCCAAAAACTTCCTGGATTGTCTGTGCACTGTTGTATTGCTCTCCCAGCAGATGTCAGGGTGACTGAAGTCCCCCATGAGAACCAGGACCTGTGATCTGGAAACTTCTGTTAGTTGTTTGAAGAAAGCCTCGTCTACCTCATCCTTCTGATCTGGTGGTCTATAGCACACACCCACCACGACATCACCCTTGTTGCTCTTGCCCCAGGCTAGCGTCCCCAGCCCCACCTCCCGCCCCGATAGTGCCGAAAAGCCAGGCAGCACGGCCCGGGCCGCACCACCTGGCCTGACCTCCAGCCAGTCCCCCCCACACCTGAAGGCACCCCCTGCCCCCATCACCAAACTCCTCCACGTGCAGTCCCCACCCCACCGGCACAGGCAGCCTCCCTGCGCTTTTAACCCCTTTCCTCCCGATAGGTCAGTGTGCAGGCTTGGGCCCCATTTCCCCTCTCACTCGCACCTGTGTGAGCCAGCACCAGAGAGACGCAAACAAGGCTCGCAGCCTGGATCCAGGACACAGTTGGGACAGGATCTTTCCACCCAGGAAGGCTAAAATAGAAACCGTCGCTGGGTCATTTAGATTCTGAGGAAGCTGATGGACCCACCGGAGCTGGTCTGGGGCCGGGCCCCTCCTGGGATGAACCTTTGGGCAGAGGGCATCTGACGCTTCCCTGGAGCAGTGGCAGGACCCAACCGGGGTTCATCCATCAGCCTCAGCAGATGGAGCCTAATGGATACACAACTTGACCCCCAGTTTGCCACCTCCTTCCCTCCTGCCATTCACCAGTTAATCTCCTGCTGTGTGGGCAGTCGTGGCATTCGCCTCCAGATGCTGACTAATGAAAACTGTTTCTCATTAATTTTGCAGGTAAATATTTGATCAGGAACAGAGTGCTGGCGGCCTGGAGAGTGAGATTCCTTCCCGTGAAAACCCCACAGCAAACAGAGCAGCTGTGAGACAGCCCGGGGCATCTGAAGGGACCCCTGCCAGCAGAACCACCCTGAGAGCAGGGGACTCTGCTTTTCCTGCCTGCAGGATGGTCACACAGGTCCACAGGGGAACGAGCAACAGGGACTCTCCAAACAGAGCTAGATGGGGCTTTAGAACAAGAAATACCCCCTAGGGAAACTATTGAACTCAGAGCCCCAGTGCAATGGCGACGCCAAAGGGGACCAAATGAAATGTCCCTCTCTCTACAGGACAAGCATAAACAGGGGGGGTAGGTCAGAAAATAAACAGCGTTGTTGTAGCTGTCTTGGTCCCAGAATATTAGAGAGACAAAGTGGGTGAGGGAATATCTTTCAGTGGACTTCAGAGTTCTTAATTGATGGGCAACTAGGGAAGGTCCAGAAGGAGTTTGTAAAGAAATAAATAATGATTCTGTTTGGTTTTTACATGAGAAATCCAAGTCTCCTCTGCCCTGGAAGCTCAAAGCCTGGAAGTCAAACTACCAAGAAGAGGAGAGCGTTTCAGCCAGACTTTAATATTTTTGTTTACATGTCTTTACCTGCAATGCCTAGTACACTCTTGGGAGAAAGGGTGTCTTTAATCGAAGGGAGGAGGTGTTAACTCTTGACAGGAGTGGGAGAGCTCCCAATATACACATTAGACCTCCAACAAGTCCTCCACCAGAACCCAGGGAGGCCAGACTTGACATTCTGGATATCCCGACTGTGAAAAACAAGCAGAAAAATACCTGGAGGAAGGGGTCTTTTCCAGCTTTCACCCCATTTAAAAAAAAAAAGCCAAAAAGGGCAAACACCTAATCCTTAAATTAATTTCCTTTGCAAGTCACCTTTAAAGCGTCCCCATCCTGTAAGTGGTGGCTGAGGGAGCTGGAGGCCAGACAGGGGCCAGTGGTTGAAGAGGCAGCCAGGAATACACAGCAGCAGGGTTAGACACAGATAATACATGGGCCAGCGTCAGAAACAAACCCACGACGACTGTTCCCATTCTGGGATGGGCTGGAGCTGCATTGTCCTGGGTTCATCATGCAGTTGGGATCTATACTCGGGCTTATCTATTACATGGACTCTTAATTAATAGTTATTAGCACCAGTTCTATTTACCCAGCCTGTAAACTTTGCTCCTGTTCCACCTGCCAGTGAGAGCTGTTCAGGGATTGGTGTGGGCAGCTGGGAAGCTCTTGATGCCATTTCCAACCATGACTTTTGACTTAGTGACCCCTTTGAGTCCTCCTGGACTCATCACTGCTCCTGGTCCCCAAAGGCCTGATCCTTATCTCCCTCACACTAGTGTCAATGGAGCCCCTCTGGATTTACACTGGTGTGAGATCAGGATACAGCCCATTGTTCTGATTGCTATACATAGCTAATCCTCTTGGATATCTGCTAAATCTATTTGCCTCACTGATATCCTGCAGCAGCAAGCCGCACGGGTTAGTCACACGCTGTAAAACAAGCATTTCCTTTTATACATTTTCAATTAGATGCCTTGTAATTTCCTTGCATGCTGCCTTGTTCTTGTATGATAGGATAGAGGGGGAGATAAACAGGAGCTCCCAAATAGCCTTCTCTCTACAATCCATTCTCCCGTATCCTAGACGGGTACCGATACGGCTAGTCACAGAGCATCTCTATCTCAGTCCTATCACCTCTGCCCCTCGCTTGGCAATACCGACTCCCCAGCACACTCACACACAGAGTCTCACGCTGCCCCTTAGGAGCCCCCTCCCTTCTTGGGGTCAATGAAGCCCTCCTCCGCACTCGGTTATTACGTGTCGTGTTTCATGACACATCCTTGGTCCTGAAGAACAGGGACGAGTGATGAGTTGGAGGTGCCTTCGCGAGTCCAGAGTATTTGATCCTGTGGGGCTGCTGACTAGGCTTTCCTCCTGACTCATCCCCTGACTCACCTGTGTGTTTAATTACTGGTCAGTTCCCTGCTCTGAGCTTCTCCTGCATGTGCGTTTAGTGACCTCACCTCCCAACGCTGCGTGGCAGGGGAATAATTCTCTCCAACACAGCAACGTTCTATTTGAAACAGCCTTACACTTATAGGTGTGGCAGGGGGTGGGAATAGGGGCTGCTTTACCCTTAGCAAAAAATACCAGGTCCTTGCAGTCTAAGGCTGGGTCTATACTAGTTTTCTCCTCTTTGCCCCGGCTACTCTGCAGGAAGGTCGTGACTGGGTGACATGTCATCTTCCAGGGAAGAAATAGGAGCCATTAGGGTGTTAACATCTGATTGCTTTACAAGCAGGACACTTTATGCAAAGCAGAAAAACTATCCCAAGAAAACCACACCCAGCAAGGCCAGTCAATACACACCTCAGCCAAGCCACCGGCCATGCCCTCACATATGTTATCCGGCAAACTCACTGCACTAGGACGTCATGTTTCACTCCCAGGGAGAACAATATGCCGTATACGATGAACAATATTCAAAGGGAGGGGGACACAATCCATTCAGCAGTGTCTTTTCTTGGGAAGATGAATAATAAGCCTGGTAAGGGCCCCAGTGGCCTAATGGATAAGGCATTGGCTTCCTAAGCCAGAGATTGTGGGTTCAAGTCCCATCTGGGGTGAAAAAACTAATTTCAGGGGGAGGGATAGTTCAGTGGTTTGAGCATTGGCCTGCTAAACCCAGGGTTGTGAGTTCAATCCTTGAGGGGGCCATTTAGGGATCTGGGGCAAAAATTGGGGATTGGTCCTGCTTTGAGCAGGGGGTTGGACTAGATGACCTCCTAAGGTCCCTTCCAACCCTGATATTCTATGATAAGTGTGAGATAAAATAGCCCAGGCCACACTTGACTCAGCCTCGGAGTTCTGGGGAAGGAAAGCAATGTGGGATCCGAATGGCTGACAGCCCGTGTGCATTTACACATTGGTACGTGACCCCCGCATGAGGGGCTCAGCTAAAAGTTGCTCGTTGGTGGTGTCAGCGGGGCCATGCTGTAGGACCAGGCAGTGCCACACTCCCAAGCAGCGGTGCTCTGCCGGTGATGGTGGGGACCCAGCAGGAGTCTGGGGGGAAGCACTTTCCCCCTGAACATGTTCTCACAGGGCACTGTGTCCACGATCAGTGCAGTTACTTCTTCAAGGTCAGGTTTGCTCCAGTCTCCCCTTGTGTACTCTTCCCCCCAGCAATTCTCTCTCCCCCCTTCTGTTCTGCTCTTTCCTTTCCCATCATCTTCTCTTCCCCTAAGCCCCTCACTCTTCCTTCCACAGCTCATACCTATTCCCGAATGGAGCACCAAGGCCACCCCGCCCTGTTTCCCCAACGCTCTGTAGGCGTTTCCAAGGTGGAAAGGGGAAAGACCAACTGGATTCATTCCTCTGTTCATGCCCACCATGATGTGGGAGGTGGGGGTGTTAAAGGGTAACACGGCACTGGGGATAGCTGACAACTCCATGGAAAACCTTTTCACTGGAAAATTCCCTGAATACACCAGGGGGCCGGAGTGCTGCCCTGACACACGCGGGGTTTGTGCACACCCAAGTGACCGTTAGGGTGTTTGTTATATTAACATAAATCATCAGGGCCTCAGGCTGTTCTAAAAGATCTGCTCTCCTAGAAGGCACAGAGGGTATCAAACAAGTAGTCTCCTAATTCCTCCATGTTCTGCCCCATCTATTGCACCCAGATGTTGCATCATTACAGGGGGATGGTATTTAGATTGCCACAATAAGGTCATGTTGTAGAAACACATGTGCAAAACCAACATCAATATTGCAACCTCCCCTCCCCCCAGGGTGCACAGAGCCCCCCAATACATGCCCAGAGCGCTGATGGGAGAGTCCCAGCTTGGGTCAGGGCAGAGACCCTTCCTGCAGCCTGGAGGCTATTTGAGTTTATGGAGGTTCCCGCTAAGCACCCCCATACACACAAAACCACCCCAGCCCCCAACAGACCCCGCTCCCCCTACCTGCTGTTGTCTTCTGGGGAGACTCAGAGGCACCATAACCCTGGTGTCTTCAGGGCCAGCTGTTGAGACCTGCTGCCCCCTCCAGCATCTTAGATGGATAAGAGGCCTGCTCTACCCTGCGGCCTGGGACCATTTCTCTCTCTTCCCCTTAGGCTCAGACTCCCCTAGCAACACCTCCTCACAGGTGGGGAGAGTTCGGGCGCTTTGACACCCAGTTATCACCTAGCTCCCCTGGAGAACGGGCAGCCAAGGGCAGCTCCCTGTACCCACCCAACCAGGCCGGGCACTCCCCTACCCCGCATGGGGTCCCACAGGCAGCCCCTGGGGGCTTCTCGCAGCCAGCAGGGCGGCAGAGCAGCGCCCGGGCTCGGTCCCGTGGCTCATGAACCCGCTACACATGGTTCCCCAAGGCATTGCCCCAGCGACCCTTCCCCCCAAGTTGGCTGAGGGCCGCAGTTATCGCCAGTGCAGTTTCCCTTAGCCCCAGCCCAGGGGGCATGTGTGATGGAGCAGAGGCAGGTGGGGGCTGGCCAGTGGGACCCCCCTTTTCCCCCGCAGGCAGCGGTGCTCCGGCCTTGGGGGTGCTGGGACCAGGGGTGTTGAAACAATGGGGGTGCTGAAAGCCAATGAACCAAACTGGGTATGATGGAAACGGCTTCAAGCAGCAGTCCCCCACCCAGCCCCTCTAGTTCCAATATCTATGGCCGGGGCATTGGCCGAAGGGCCCCCCAGTGTCCTGCTGGAAACCCCCAGCCCAGCTCCCCATCCTGGGCCGGGCAGTGCCAGGGCAGCTCCGTTACAACGGGGCTGGAGGCGGCTTGGCTCTGGGCTCAGGCCGGCGCTGCGGGAAGGGGCCGCCCCGCGTTTGCAGAGATGCCCAGCCCGGCTCGAGCCCGCCTGGTGCAAGGGGCCCCCGGGGCCCCGCAGCCCAGCCCGGGGGCGCCCCCTAGCGGCTCTGAGGAGACGCAGCCCGAGGGAACTTGATGCTGTTCGGGGGGTGAAAAGAAACTCCCCCCAACTCCGCAGGGTGCACGGCGGAGCCCCGCTCCGGGGGCTCAGGGCGGCACCTGCACCCCCCGTTCTTCCCCGCATCACTCCTCGCCCCCAGTCACTCCCTGCCCCCAGCCCCCCCATCACTCCCTGCACCCAGCCCCGCCCCCCGTCACCCCCGCCCCATCTCTCCCTGCACCCAGCCCCCCTCCCGTCACCCCCACCCCCCATCACCCCCTGCACCCAGCCCCCCTCCCGTCACCCTCGCCCCAATCACCCCTGCACCCAGCCCCCCTCCCGTCACCCCGCCCCATCTCTCCCTGCACCCAGCCCCCCTCCCGTCACCCCCGCCCCCATCACTCCCTGCACCCAGCCCCCCTCCCGTCACCCCCGCCCCATCTCTCCCTGCACCCAGCCCCCCTCCCGTCACCCCCGCCCCATCACCCCTGCACCCAGCCCCCCTCCCGCCACCCCCGCCCCCATCTCTCCCTGCACCCAGCCCCCCTCCCGTCACCCCCGCCCCATCACCCCTGCACCCAGCCCCCCTCCCGTCACCCCCGCCCCCATCTCTCCCTGCACCCAGCCCCCCTCCCGTCACCCCCGCCCCCATCACCCCTGCACCCAGCCCCCCTCCCGTCACCCCCGCCCCATCACCCCTGCACCCAGCCCCCCTCCCGTCACCCCCGCCCCCATCACCCCTGCATCTAGCCCCCCTCCCGTCACCCCCGCCCCATCACCCCTGCACCCAGCCCCCCTCCCGTCATCCTCGCCCCCCATCACTCCCTGCACCCAGCCCCCCTCCCGTCACCCCCGCCCCATCTCTCCCTGCACCCAGCCCCCCTCCCGTCACCCCCGCCCCCATCACTCCCTGCACCCAGCCCCCCTCCCGTCATCCTCGCCCCCCATCACTCCCTGCACCCAGCCCCCCTCCCGTCACCCCCGCCCCCATCTCTCCCTGCACCCAGCCCCCCTCCCGTCACCCCCGCCCCCATCTCTCCCTGCACCCAGCCCCCCTCCCGTCATCCTCGCCCCCCATCACTCCCTGCACCCAGCCCCCCTCCCGTCACCCCCGCCCCCATCACTCCCTGCACCCAGCCCCCCTCCCGTCATCCTCGCCCCCCATCACTCCCTGCACCCAGCCCCCCTCCCGTCACCCCGCCCCCATCTCTCCCTGCACCCAGCCCCCCTCCCGTCATCCTCGCCCCCCATCACTCCCTGCACCCAGCCCCCCTCCCGTCACCCCCGCCCCATCTCTCCCTGCACCCAGCCCCCCTCCCGTCACCCCCGCCCCCATCACCCCTGCATCTAGCCCCCCTCCCGTCACCCCCGCCCCATCACCCCTGCACCCAGCCCCCCTCCCGTCACCCCCGCCCCATCTCTCCCTGCACCCAGCCCCCCTCCCGTCACCCCCGCCCCATCACTCCCTGCACCCAGCCCCCCTCCTGTCACCCCTGCCCCCATCACCCCTGCATCTAGCCCCCCTCCCGTCACCCCCGCCCCATCACCCCTGCACCCAGCCCCCCTCCCGTCACCCCCGCCCCATCTCTCCCTGCACCCAGCCCCCCTCCCGTCACCCCCGCCCCCATCACCCCTGCACCCAGCCCCCCTCCCGTCACCCCCGCCCCATCTCTCCCTGCACCCAGCCCCCCTCCCGTCACCCCCGCCCCCATCACTCCCTGCACCCAGCCCCCCTCCCGTCACCCTCGCCCCAATCACCCCTGCACCCAGCCCCCCTCCCGTCACCCCCGCCCCCATCTCTCCCTGCACCCAGCCCCCCTCCCATCACCCCCGCCCCCATCACTCCCTGCACCCAGCCCCCCTCCCGTCATCCTCGCCCCCCATCACTCCCTGCACCCAGCCCCCCTCCCGTCACCCCCGCCCCCATCACTCCCTGCACCCAGCCCCCCTCCCGTCATCCTCGCCCCCCATCACTCCCTGCACCCAGCCCCCCTCCCGTCACCCCCGCCCCCATCTCTCCCTGCACCCAGCCCCCCTCCCGTCATCCTCGCCCCTCATCACTCCCTGCACCCAGCCCCCCTCCCGTCACCCCCGCCCCATCTCTCCCTGCACCCAGCCCCCCTCCCGTCACCCCCGCCCCCATCACCCCTGCATCTAGCCCCCCTCCCGTCACCCCCGCCCCATCACCCCTGCACCCAGCCCCCCTCCCGTCACCCCCGCCCCATCTCTCCCTGCACCCAGCCCCCCTCCCGTCACCCCCGCCCCCATCACTCCCTGCACCCAGCCCCCCTCCCGTCACCCCCGCCCCCAATCACTCCCTGCACCCAGCCCCCCTCCCGTCACCCTCGCCCCAATCACCCCTGCACCCAGCCCCCCTCCCGTCACCCCCGCCCCCATCTCTCCCTGCACCCAGCCCCCCTCCCGTCACCCCCGCCCCCATCACTCCCTGCACCCAGCCCCCCTCCCGTCATCCTCGCCCCCCATCACTCCCTGCACCCAGCCCCCCTCCCGTCACCCCCGCCCCATCTCTCCCTGCACCCAGCCCCCCTCCCGTCACCCCCGCCCCATCACCCCTGCACCCAGCCCCCCTCCCGTCACCCCCGCCCCCATCACTCCCTGCACCCAGCCCCCCTCCCGTCACCCCCGCCCCCATCACTCCCTGCACCCAGCCCCCCTCCCGTCATCCTCGCCCCCCATCACTCCCTGCACCCAGCCCCCCTCCCGTCACCCCCGCCCCATCTCTCCCTGCACCCAGCCCCCCTCCCGTCACCCCCGCCCCCATCACCCCTGCATCTAGCCCCCCTCCCGTCACCCCCGCCCCATCACCCCTGCACCCAGCCCCCCTCCCGTCACCCCCGCCCCATCTCTCCCTGCACCCAGCCCCCCTCCCGTCACCCCCGCCCCCAATCACTCCCTGCACCCAGCCCCCCTCCCGTCACCCTCGCCCCAATCACCCCTGCACCCAGCCCCCCTCCCGTCACCCCCGCCCCCATCTCTCCCTGCACCCAGCCCCCCTCCCGTCACCCCCGCCCCCATCTCTCCCTGCACCCAGCCCCCCTCCCGTCACCCCCGCCCCATCACCCCTGCACCCAGCCCCCCTCCCGTCACCCCCGCCCCCATCACTCCCTGCACCCAGCCCCCCTCCCGTCACCCCCGCCCCCATCACTCCCTGCACCCAGCCCCCCTCCCGTCACCCCCGCCCCCATCTCTCCCTGCACCCAGCCCCCCTCCCGTCACCCCCGCCCCCATCACTCCCTGCACCCAGCCCCCCTCCCGTCACCCCCGCCCCCATCACTCCCTGCACCCAGCCCCCCTCCCGTCACCCCCGCCCCATCACCCCTGCACCCAGCCCCCCTCCCGTCACCCCCGCCCCCATCACTCCCTGCACCCAGCCCCCCTCCCGTCACCCCCGCCCCATCACCCCTGCACCCAGCCCCCCTCCCGTCACCCCCGCCCCCATCTCTCCCTGCACCCAGCCCCCCTCCCGTCACCCCCGCCCCATCTCTCCCTGCACCCAGCCCCCCTCCCGTCACCCCCGCCCCATCACCCCTGCACCCAGCCCCCCTCCCGTCACCCCCGCCCCCATCACCCCTGCACCCAGCCCCGCTCCCGGGCATCCGCTGACATTCGCCCCCCGCGGGGTCGGGGCGGGCTCTACCCGGGCGGGCGGGCGGGGCCCGCGGGGGCGGGGGGGGGTCCCCGGCCGCGTCCAGCCCGAGCGCAGTCCTCGCGGGCGGATTGGCTGGCGGCGGGCGTCCCGGGGGGGGCGGGAGCCTATAAAGCGGCGGGCCGGGTGGCTCCCTGCAGCTGCCCGGCGGGAGGAGGCGGCGAGCGGTTCCTGGCGCGCTGCCCCCCGGGAGGAGCCGGACCCCCCGCGCCCCCATGGCTCTGTGCCCGGCGCCCGAGGCCCGGGTGCGCCTGGTGTTCCTCGGGGCGGCGGGCGTGGGCAAGACGGCGCTGATCCGCCGCTTCCTGCAGGCCCCCTTCGAGGCGCGGCACCGGCGCACGGTGGAGGAGCTGCACCTGCTGGAGCTGGAGGCGGGCGCCGGGCTGCGCCTCCGCCTGGAGATCCTGGACACCAGCGGCAGCTACAGCTTCCCGGCCATGCGGCGCCTCTGCATCGGCCGAGCCGACGCCTTCGCCCTGGTCTACGCGCTGCCGGAGCCCGACTCCTTCGCCGAGGCGCAGCGGCTGCGGGACGAGATCCTGGAGGCCAAGCGGGGCGCGGCGCCCCTCGTGCTGGTGGGGAACAAGAGCGACCTGGCGCCGGGCGAGCCGGACCCGCGCCTGGCCGCGGCGCGGCGGGACTGGGGCTGCCCCTGCCTGGAGGCCTCGGCCAAGCAGGGGCGCAACGTGGTCGGCCTCTTCCAGGAGCTGCTGCGCCAGGTCGACCTGCCCGGGCGGCTGAGCCCGGCCCTGCAGCGCCGCCGGCCCCAGACCTTCTCCAAGGAGCCGCCCCGCCGGAGCGGCAAGAGCCACAGCTGCGCGGTCTGCTAGGGCCCGGCGGGGCTGAGAGCGGACCCCGGGGTGCCGCGGCCGGCGGGCCCCGGCGCCGGCGGGAGAGGGGCCCCGGCGCCGGCGGGAGAGGGGCCCCAGCGCCGGCGCTGCCTGCAGGGCGCGCCTGGTCCGCCCGGCTGCGAGTGACCCGTGCGGGGTTGTTCCCCTAGTGCCAGCGGCGGGAGAAGCGGACTCTGCTCCCCATGTACCCCCGGCGCCGGCTGGAAGGGGGGGTTCCCCGCTCGCCTCTCCCTGGTTGCCAGCAGCGGGCTCGGGGTCTTTCTGTGCCCTGCGTGCGCCCGCGGGCGGCTCTCCGGAGCTGTGCGCTCCGGGCATGGAGAGCCAGAGCTTCGGGAGCAAGGCGTCGGAGCCGAGCAACGCGCCGGGGGAGATGCAGGGGCTGCGGTTTTCTCTCTCCCTGGTGCTGGAGAGTGAGGGCAGGGCCTCCCCTTAGTCTGTACCTGATGCGGGTCTCCCAGTCCCCGCCTCAGTCCGCTGAGCGCTCACCCCCACCCCCACTGCAGGCTGGGTCTAACCCCTGCCAAAGCCTGACCTCCCTCCCTGGGGTTACAAGACTCCTAAAACCAGAGCTGTCAAAGTGGCTGGGTCAAAATCCCTTCCCTGCCGAGGCTGGGGCTTCCAGGGGCCCGACTTTGTTCCCTGGGTCTCCTGTTCTGTCAGCTGAGAGCTGAGTTTCTGCTATAAAAATAAAGCGGCCCGGCTGCCCCCGCTGCTCCCTCATTTGTCCTGCAATGAGTCCCACCTCCCTGCATAAGGACAGAGGTACAGGCGCCCCCCGTTTCCTTGGAGGGGCCTGGTCAGCTGCCGCTCTGAAGCTGGCCAGTGCTGCCCGTTAGGGAGGGGCAGTGCTGAATGGGCACTGAAGGAGCTGCTGGGGCTCATGTCATTGGTTTACTTTCAGAACTGATGCCACAAGCCCAGAGGGCCGGCCGGGGCTCAGCCCTGGCACAAACTAAGTAAGCGCTGCAGAGGGGGCAGCCCTGGTCAGGAAGCTCCCCTGGCTGAGAGGCCGAATGACCCCCCCTTTTCCTGCTGCTGCTCCCAGAGCGCTGCATCTCCTGAGTCAGACTGAAGGAGACGCAAGGATGGAAGGAAGGGGCCCTGGCCTCTGGCCCCTCTTACTCTAGGGGAGCAGCGGGGCTCAGGCATGGGCCTGTCACTAAAAGAAAAGGAAGTGCTGGAAGCAGGGGGTAAGGGGGGTGCTCTAGCCCTTACGGCCTGCCATGGCTCACAGGAGATGGCAGCCTTGGTTGGACTTGGCCCTGCTCTCTAGGACACCTTCCTGCTGGACTAGCAGCTGCCTAGAAATCTAGCCAGCTGTGGCAGGAGTATGTGAAAAGGTGAGGAAATGGGGGAGGGGGTGTATTGTAGAACTCTGCCCCCACCAAAACACTGGTCCAGGAATTGCACTAAACATGACCCAGACATAGGTTAAGCTACTTGTTTCTGTGTGTTACATGACAACTTTAGCTCTCTGTAATAAATCACTGTGTGGAACAAGTCCCTGTGTCTCAAATGCCTTGGTCCTTTAAAGCTGTCGCCAACTGGGGTAGGCAGAGCCCCGTTCGCAAGGGCCTGCAAGCCCTAGGAGTGCTGTTCTCTAGCTCCCTACCTCCCATACTTTTCATACAGCTGTAGTAGCTGCTCCCTCGATTTAAGTTGTACAAGTTCTAATTCATGATCCTATTGGGATCCGGACACTGCTAAAGGATCTTCCCACCCCAGCCTAAGATTTTAGGACTGTAAAATTGCCTCATAAACCAAACTCCACTGCCAATTAGTACCCACTCCTGGGCGGCAGCTGCAGCAACAGCACAGAGCTCAGTGTTACATGGATCTTTATTCAGGGCTCATGCCAGCGTGAAGGGTGAGTCTGGCCTCCTTATAACAGATTGCTCCTATCTATTTTAGGGTTTTATATGGCTGTCTGTCACTATAGGTATGTGAACATCTTCCACAGAGGTGAAGTCCCTGGCAACTCTCTTGGGCTAAAATCTGATTGGAACAGGGTTGTGTGTAGGGTGTTTGGTTAAGAACTTGTTTAATTTCCCCTTGGCACCATTCTATTCCAACGGTCATTCTTAAGGGGGAAAAGGCTTCTATTAACTTCACAAACTGATGCAAGATGAAAACAATTCTTAACAATGGAGTCTGAGCTAGCAAACTTATGTTCACATCAATCTTACAGGAAAGAATATTTGCATGCTTCAACTTGCACAAGTGAAGACTTAGCCTTGCACCTTTGAATGAGTTTACTGGAGTTACTAAATGTGAATTCAATCCCCGCTGCAGCTTTGAGGTGCATAAAGAAGTGATTGCTTACAGGGCACTATTATTCCTGTGTGTGTTTCATAGCCTTAGCATAGTGGGTGTGGGCAGGGGCTGGGGTGTTAAATATATGATGATAATCATAAACAAAAGTGCCCAACCTCAATGTACTTGAAGCCAGGGCTGAGCTGTGGAACGGTCAATTTCCAGCAGCCCCTAAACCACAGGAAATGGCTATTGACCAAGGTAGCATTTCCTTGGGGTTTTTTTATCCAGTTAGAATCTACATTTGAATTGGCCTCCTCCCGCTTAGAGAAAATTTCCTCCCGTGCAGGGGGCTTTTCAAGGGTCCTTAAGTCGCAAGGTATTTATAAGCTAGGCAAAGGCAAAGAATAAGTTAGGAAAACGATTTGTGGAGAGATGTCTATTCCCCTGCAAGGTCTGGAAAGCTTGAGGAGCCTGTGACAGACAGAGAAAACCTCTGCTCCCCCCTGCGAGTGATGTGTACACCGCACAAGTGCCTCACGGGGAGGGCAGGGGAGACACGAGCTCCTAGTCTGCATGAAGCCCGTTCTCGGTGAGCCCAAAGCCTGGGGCTCGGCTCCTGCAACACTATAGCTGGGAAGCTGGGAAAGTGCAACGGGGGAAGGGAAGGCTGATCTCATAGCGTCAAGTATCAGAGGGGTAGCCGTGATCTCATAGCTTTGCTTGTGGGGGGAGGGGGCTGCGGCTAGAGCGGCACATCTGGGGGAGGGGGCTGGGGATGGAGCGGCACATCTGGGGGGGCTGGGGCTAGAGCGGCACATCTGGGGGAGCGGGCTGGGGCTAGAGCGGCACATCTGGGGGGGCTGGGGATGGAGCGGCACATCTGGGGGGGCTGGGGATGGAGCGGCACATCTGGGGGGGGCTGGGGATGGAGCGGCACATCTGGGGGAGGGGGCTGGGGCTAGAGCGGCACATCTGGGGGGGGCTGGGGATGGAGCGGCACATCTGGGGGAGGGGGCTGGGGCTAGAGCGGCACATCTGGGGGGGCTGGGGATGGAGCGGCACATCTGGGGGGGCTGGAGATGGAGCTTCACATCTGGGAGGGGCTGGGGCTGCACATATGGGGGCGGGGGGCTGGGGCTAGAGCTGCACATCTGGCGGGGGGGGCTGGATTACAGCGCCTGGGGGCCACGAGAGCTGCTTCCCGCGGGGTCCGGCGCTGCGGGCGGGCGGGCGAGACCTCGTGTTCGGGAAGCGGCTCCTAGCTCGCGGCGCCCCGGGCGGGCCTGTCCCTTTAAACCGGGCGGGAGGGGCGGGGCGTTCCCATGGTGCCTAGCGGCGGGCGGCTTGGATTTTAAATCCTAGCAACCAATGGGGAGCGCGCTGGGGGCGGGTAACGCTCCGGCTGGAGGTTTGAAATTGTTACAGGCTCAGAGCGGCCGGCGGCGAGCGGGGCCGGGGCAGCGCAGGGAGCCGGGCCGGGGTCGGGAGCCGCGGACAGGGGCAGGGTCATGAGCTCGGTGGCCGGGAAAGGGGCGAAGCCGCCGGGTGCGGCGGAGCCCGGGAAGGCGGCCGGGGCCGGGGCCGGGGCCGGGGCCGGGGCCGGGGCGGCGGCCAAGGAGATCCCGAAGGTGCTGGTGGACCCCCGCAGCCGCCGGAGCTACATGCGCGGGCGCTTCCTGGGCAAGGGCGGCTTCGCCAAGTGCTACGAGATCACGGAGCTGGAAAGCCAGGAGGTGTTCGCCGGCAAGATCGTGCCCAAGTCGCTGCTGGTGAAGCCGCACCAGAAGGAGAAGATGTCCATGGAGATCTCCATCCACCGCAGCCTGGCGCACCGCCACGTGGTCGGCTTCCAGGGCTTCTTCGAGGACAGCGACTTCGTCTTCGTGGTGCTGGAGCTCTGCCGCCGGCGGGTGAGGGGGCTGCCGGGGCTGGGGTGGGAGGCCGAGCCCCGACTCCGCGAGCGCTCGGCTGGGTCCGGCCGGCTCCTGCTCCCGGGGCTAGAGCGACGTTGGCTTCATGGGCCGCTGCAGGGTCAAACCTGCCCTGGGCCCGGGCCGCCGCCCAGCCCCTGTCCCGGGCGGTGGGATGCCCGCTGTTACCGCGGGGCAGGGCGGGGGCCGGATGCGGGCAGCCGGGCAGGACCCAGGCCGGGGACCACGTTCCACGAGGGATGGGGGTGGTGCCGCGGCCGGAACTCGAAACTGTCTCCGCGTTCCACCGTGTCTGAGCGTTCTAAGCCCTTAAAGGGCTAGTCGCCCCCGAGCAGCAGCGGGCGAGGACCCTCCTAAACCGTCCCATGGTAACTCGCCTCTCAGTACCAGAGGGGTAGCCGTGTTAGTCTGGATCTGTAGAAGCGACAAAGGGTCCTGTGGCACCTTAGAGACTAACAGAGGTATTGGAGCGTAAGCTTTCGTGGGGGAATACCCACTTCTTCGGATGTAGCGCTCTCAGTGGCGCTAGGGCGGGGTGATGCCTGCGCGGGAAAGTCCCCAGTCGGGGCACCAGGGGGTAGGACGGGGAGGCAGGATGGGTAGGGCCTGCCCCCGGGGTTGGATAAACGGGGCTGAGGATACCTGGTTTTCAGGAGGGTGGGTTAGGATGTCTCACCTGTGACATGAAGGGGAGGGGAGTGGCTAACTGGCTCTCAGCTGGGGGGGGTGCTCATGATCCCGCCTCTCTCTTGGCCCCCAGTCCCTGTTGGAGCTGCATAAGAGGAGGAAAGCATTGACCGAGCCCGAAGCTCGGTACTACCTGCGGCAAACAATCCTGGGCTGCCAGTATCTGCATGGCAACCGGGTCATTCACCGGGACCTCAAGCTGGGCAACCTCTTCCTCAACGACGACATGGAGGTGAAAATAGGTATGGACCCCCGCAGGGCATATCCCTGTCCACCTGCCTGTGCGGGGGAGATGCATGTCCAGGAATCTGTCACAGCCCAGGGAGCCCTTCCCTTACTCTCCTACTGCAAAGAGTCCTTGGGACGCTCTCCCTGGAGTGCGTGCTCGTAGAAAGGACAGCAGAGAGAGCAGTGGCCTCTGCTGCCACAAAACCACATGATAGCGCCATAGCCCCTCTGTCAGACTATTTCCCCCGTTCTGGGCGGGCTGCCCCGAAACCGGCCCCTCTCAGGCTGTTTCAGAGTCCATATTTGGACGATGTTGCCTATAATTCTGCCACTTGTGACTCAGCAGCAAGGTCCGTGATCACCGACTGTCCACAAGCGACCACATGAGAACTGCTGAGCTAAGGAAACAAGTCTTGGCTTCCTGGTGTGTAATCCTGACCCACACAAACGGTCTTGTATCCAAATCTTTCAAGGTGACTTTGGCTTGGCAACCAAAGTAGAATATGATGGTGAGCGTAAGAAGACCCTGTGTGGGACGCCAAACTATATAGCTCCTGAAGTGCTGGGCAAGAAGGGACACAGCTTTGAAGTGGACATTTGGTCTATCGGCTGTATTATGTAAGTTTTATTTGATTGTGTGCCCTTAAACTTGGGCCTTCAGCATGTAATGGGCTTCAGGCTGCCGAGATGAGCCAGTTCAGTCGACTAGAGTGTGATCGGTTCCAGGTTCCAAGTTATCCTTAGATTGTAAGGAGCCTTTTTCTTAAATGAGACCCTATTAAAACAAAAGACCAATTCCAAGCCAGGACCTGGTCAAGTGCAGACTAAGGTACGTCTGTGTGACAATGACCCAGTTACGGCATTGCTCTCGGAGGAGAGGTGCATTAATTACGTCTATGGAAGAAGTCTTCCATTGACCTAGCTGTGTCTAAACCACAGCACTTGGGCATGACATTTTTCACAGCCTTGAGTGACGTAGGTAGGTTGATCAGATTTTTACATGTAGACCGGGCCTAAGGCTCTGTCTACCCTGAGACCCAGCTGTGTGCTGTTCTCTAGCTACAATGCTGCTAACATGGTTCAAATCTCTGTACAGCCTGGGTCTTAACTGTTACAATTTAAAATTATTGGTTTAAAAATTAGGCCTGCCCTAGCAGGACTACTCCCATAAAGGCAGTAATCAAGGGGTGGAGATGGGTAATGATTCTCCGCTTCCTTCATGGCGCGTTTGCTTTGTAACTGGGGTTTGACTCGCTCCAGAAAATTCCTCAGATCAGATTGTGGGGGAGGGATAGATCAGTGGTTTGAGAATTGGCCTGCTAAACCCAGGGTTGTGAGCTCAATCCTTGAGGGGGCCATTTAGGGATCTGGGACAAAAATCTGTCAGGGGACAGTACTTGGTCCTGCTAGTGAAGGCAGGGGACTGGACTCGATGACCTTTCAAGGTCCTTCCAGTTCTATGAGATTGACCATCACTGCAATTTTTCTGCTTACCTTTACCTGCCAGCTGTTGTGTGCGCACCTGCCCGTATGTGCACCCACTGGCATTTGCAGACTAACTTCCTGTTGTAGGGCAGGTTATTTTGAAGATTCTCTCTTTAAAGTCCCACAGTCTAGCTGGAACTCCCTCCAGAGGGTGCCAGGTTCCAATCTCCTCCCTTAGGGAGCAGGGAACTGGAAATCGAATTGGCATTTCAAATACAGTTGTCTGCTGCCCTTCATCTCCTGGGAGTGTGGTGAATCCCACCACTGCGAAAGACACCTCACGTGGAAATCTTGCAGTCTCCTCCTTGTGACGGGTTTTTATATATCTTAAATATGCAGGTACACCCTCCTGGTAGGGAAGCCACCCTTTGAAACCTCTTGTCTAAAAGAAACATACATCCGAATTAAGAAGAACGAGTATAACATCCCCAAGGTATGGAGCCTGCTGCAGAGGGGAGCGTTTGTCCTCCTGGCTGATCTTTGTCACCTTAGTGAAAGAGCTGGTATCACGGAGCTGTGCAGAAGCCAAATTGCTTCTCTGGTGCCTGCTCATAACCATGGAAATGGCTTCCAGCATCCTGAGTACAGAGGAGGAGACACCCGACAAGGAGCTACATTTGTGTTGAGCCTTTCTAGGCTTTAATGAAGGGAGTGTTAACTTGAAAGGCCAACTTCCCCGGGGAAGGGGGAGCCCCAAACTGGCACAGAGATGCATTACAATATTCTGTTGGATGGTATCATGGGCCCGTAAGGGGCTCAAACTCCCTTCCTACCATTGGACTCCTTCAAATTCTGAGGCCAGCCACAAAGGAGAACTGGTCTGGATATCAAACCATCCCTGTCAGGCCCTTCTGCAATCGCCAATTTTGCTTGCACCATGAGCTTTCACACTGAAATAGCCATTTAGAACTCTCCTCCTCCTCAGCTCCTCCAGGCTTCAGTCCCGGTCTCCCAACCATGCACAACCTCTGCTTGGAGCAGTGGAGCCTCACTAGGTGTGGGGCTGACCTATCCATTGTGCACACCAGTGTTAGGTTATGCTTATCCCCCGGCCCTCACTCATGAACCCTGCCTATCCCCTCTTTCAGCACATCAACCCCGTAGCTGCTAATCTCATCCAGAAGATGCTGAGATCTGACCCTGCCACCCGCCCTACTATTGACGAACTGTTGAATGATGAGTTCTTCACATCGGGTTACATCCCCACCCGGTTGCCCACCACCTGCCTAACCATCCCGCCTAGGTTTTCAATTGCCCCCAGTGGATTTGACCCGAGTGGACGGAAACCTCTTACCGCTCTCAACAAAGGTAAGATTGGGGGGGGGGGGGATGTAGTTTTTAACAGTGCCTGGCAATTACAAGAGAGCCCTGGGTTACGGGGGGGAGAAGACTGGTGTTGAGAGTAAATTACAGATGAAAACTCTGCTTGGCCCTCGGTGACCTAGGGTTCTGCCTAGTGAGTGCATGTGGGGATGCTGTCCTGGAAATCCAGCCTTGCCCCTTGCAGGAGCAGTCACTGCTCTTCCGACAGATTCCTCCTCCCCCCCCCCGCCCCCGCCCGCCCGAGCATGGAGAGAGGGTTACCTTAGACATACTGCGAATGGAGCATCCTGGTCCTGGGTACCCAGGACACGTCAGGCCTCTTGTTCCTCGCCCTCTCTGTTTCTCTGTTGTGCTCTGGCTCTGGGCAGTGCCGTGCCTGAGTGAGGATGGCAGCTTGCTGCTTTTCTAGCCTCACGGGGGCAGCCACTGCAGAACTGGATCCTCTTCCTCCCATCTGGCAATAACTTGGGAACGCCCAATCCAAGCTAAGGCCTTAGGCCAGTTTAATTCTCTAGGTGTCCTGCCACCACACAGGAGGCTAATGCCCTAAGGGAAAATGGTGCCCCCTGGCAGCTCTTAACTTCCTGCCTGCCTGCCTCTGCCCTCTCGAGGAAGTGGCTAGTTTCCCAAGCCGGGTAAGACCATCTCCTATGAGGCATGGACGCTGACAAGGTCGTCAGCATTAGTTGCAGTAATTCTGCTCTAATGGA
The DNA here is from genome assembly GCA_033296515.1 of Macrochelys suwanniensis. Lineage (NCBI taxonomy): Eukaryota > Metazoa > Chordata > Testudines > Chelydridae > Macrochelys > Macrochelys suwanniensis. The sequence continues at coordinate 1,850,662 of CM065785.1, read as the reverse complement.
GCAGGCGGGCTCATCAGCAGGATGAGGCGGGCAGAACTTCTCCATTGCAGAGATGGGTGTCTGCTTTCAGCCCTGTGGGGTGAGTCCTGCAAACTGCTACAGCTGGGTTTGAAGGTAAATCTAACTTCTCCTGACACTGTCTGCCAGCTTTAGCCTTCATGCTACTAACACAGCTGTTCACTGCTCTTCTCCTCTGGCTCAGGCCTGGACAGCCCTGCCTTAGATAAAGCCCAGGAAAAGGAAGACGAAGCAGCCCTGCGGGAGCTGGGAGAACCTGTCGACTGCCACCTAGCGGACATGTTACAGCAGCTGAGCGTTGCCAATGCAGCGAAACCCTCGGAGAGGGCAGTAGTGAGACAAGGTGAGCCCCGGACATGCTGCTTTTTAACCTCGGCCTACAAGTGCTACAAGGCGCTGGGATTAAAAACTCCCAAGCTCCTCGCCCCTCCCCTGGCTCCCCCTTACACCCAGCAAGTCCGCTGAGGGTTTCACATGTTGCTTTACAAACATTATTTAACACACCCCGTTTCTGTTGCAGAGGAGGCTGAGGATCCTGCCTGCATCCCCATCTTCTGGGTTAGCAAATGGGTGGACTACTCGGACAAGTACGGATTAGGTAGGGAGCATCTTGGCATTGCCAGCAGCCGAGCTCACTTCAGCAACTTCCCGCAACTTCCCAGGGGGAGGGTGAGATCCCAGGCTGCAAATCATCCATCTGATGCAGTTGGTTCTTTGACTGACTGACAGGGTGTCTGTGCAGTGCCTCAGATGTCACCATCCCTGAGAGCAGCACAAAATACTCAGCTGATCGAAGGAACCACGGTCATCCTGCAGCAACCCCTTACAGTCTAAAGAGCGTAGGACTTCAGATCCACCTCCTGGCAGGCACCGAACACCACCTGCCCCAGTGAACACATGGCGGGGTGGGGTGGGGGGCGTGGTGTGAAGGTGCTGACCATTGAGGGCAGCTGATACAGCATTGGCATTCTGAGGTGGGCAGTACAATGGAGAGGGAAGCTCACTGTGCATTTGTTTGTTACGTGACTAACTCTTGCAGGAGAGGTTTCCCCACATAGTCCTCTGAGAACAGGAGCTCTAGACCAGTGGTTCTCAATCAGGAGTACGCAAAGGTTTTCTAGGGGGTACATCAACTCATCTAAATATGTAGCCTATTGTAAAACTAGGCAAATAAAAAGCACTATTGAAGTCAGTACAAACTAAAATTTCATACAGCCTTGTTTATACTGCTCTATATACTATACACTGCAATGTAAGTACAATATTGGTATTCCAATTAATTTATTTTATAATTGCATGGTAAAAATGAGTCAGCAATGTTTCAGTAACACTGTGCTGTGACACTTTTTTATTCTTATGTCTGATTTTGTAAGCAAGTCCTTTTTAAGTGAGATGAAACTTGGGGTACGCAAGACAAGTCAGACTCCTGAAAGGGGTACAGCAGTCTGGAAAGGTTGAGAAGCACTTAGTGGCACCACGGTCAGCCAGAGGCATCCTTAGAGCTCATAGCAGCGGTTCTCAAACTTTTGTACTGGGGACCCCTTTCACACAGCAAGCCTCGGAGTGCAACCCCTCTTATAAATCAAAAACACTTTAACACCATTATAAATGCTGGAGGCAAAGCGGGGTTTAGGGTGGAGACTGACAGCTCGTGACCTCCTGAGGGGTCCCGACTCTCAGGTTGAGAACCCCTGGCTTATAGCATCCCAAGCCTGGAGACATTCAGTGTTCAGAGATCTAATGTGTTCCCTTCTCTAACCAGGCTACCAGCTGTGTGATAACAGCGTTGGGGTTCTCTTCAATGACTCCACCCGTCTCATCATGTACAACGATGGGGACAGCCTACAGTACATTGAGCAAAACAGCACCGAGTCCTACTTCACTGTGAGATCCTACCCCTCTACTTTGACGAAGAAGGTCAGTGACTCTGGAGATGCAAATTTAACAGCAGCTAGGAGCTACTGACTATTAACTGTCTTCCTGTTTCCCCTGCCTGGGTCTGAACTGGAAACCCACCTGGGCTGTGAAGGGCTATCTAAGCAGACAAAACAGCCTCTCCAACCAGACCCTAGATATGTTGATTATGTCTTTACACACACCCCCCCACCCCCTTAAAGAGCACTGGCAGCAGTTCAGGTTCAGTTTCCACTTTGTAAAAACCCATTGTGATATCTGCCCCTGGACATTTCCACTGCTTGCAGCCGAAGAAGTGGGTATTCACCCACGAAAGCTTATGCTCCAGTACCTCTGTTAGTCTATAAGGTGCCACAGGACCCTTTGTCGCTTCTACAAATCCAGACTAACACGGCTACTCCTCTGATAGTGTGAACACAGTTTCACAGAAATATTAACAATAGTTCTGTGCAATGCTGGAAACAAGCTGGACTAAAGAATAAACCCATGAAGTGAGGCCAGGTATAACAACCAGTCTAGGTTCATTGTCCAAGCATACTGTTCTGGTTTGTTCACCTCTTACAATAACCTGGCAGGCTGACGTCAGGAGGCAGGTCCTGATTTCGTCTCATGGGTCACTGCCGCTTCACAAGGTTTCCCTGCTGAGGGCAATGGAACAAATGCTGAGCGGCCCAGTTGGGCCATGCTGCTATGGAAGCAGATGCTGCCTTGGACGTATGATCTTCCCTACACAGCCTAGTTTGTCCTGCTAACCCATGTAGCTGTCTCTGTAGATAACACTATTGAAATACTTCCGGAACTACATGAGTGAGCACCTGCTAAAGGCTGGAGCCAACATCACGCCCCGGGAGGGGGACGAGCTGGCACGTCTCCCCTACCTCCGCACCTGGTTCCGGACTCGCAGTGCCATCATCCTGCACCTGAGCAACGGCACTGTGCAGATCAACTTCTTCCAGGTGAGCCCGCTGCTCGCGGGGTAGCAGGAGCAAAACCTCCAGTGTCAGCAGCTCACCAACCGCATTGGGGGGCCATCATAACACACAAGATGGTGATATCAGGGGGTCACCACTTAGGCCAGTTTTCAGACCAGCTGACCCAGGACCAGAAAGCCCCTTAGTCCATTTTCCCAGTACCTGAGCCACCCAGACTCCCTAGCACTGCTCACTAATCAAGGCTATTGTGCCTTGTTAATCCTTAGTGGCGCTGTTTGCCAGGTAGCCTGTGCAGATCTGGCTGGCCACGTGGGGCTGGCTCCCTTTTTTGTTGTCACTTGCTGAAATCCTTTAAAAGAACAAAAGGCAGTAGGTGCTTTCCTGGTCCTGCTTCTCCACGGCAGCAGAGACGGTCGAGGTGATTCTAACTGGGGTGCACACGGGATAGTCTGAGGTCCCCCGTGGCAGCTAGCTGTGAACCTCAGCCTGCCGAGGGACCTCTCGAGCTCTATGCATTCTCTCTGTAGGACCACACCAAAATCATCCTGTGCCCCTTGATGGCAGCAGTCACGTACATCGACGAGAAACGGGACTTCCGCACGTACAAGCTGAGCCTGATTGAGGAGCACGGCTGCTGCAAGGAGTTGGCCAGCCGGCTACGCTACGCCCGCACCATGGTGGAGAAGCTGCTCAGCTCCAAGTCTGGCTCGGCCCGTTTGAAGCCCTCTGCTTAGAACCCAGCTGTAACGGACTCAGTGTCTGTGCCAAACTGTTACGGCCTCGGACGGAGGGGCCTCGCAGCACCCTCCAGTCAAACTGTAACCTCCCACCAGCTGAGCCGCCTCTCCGCTGCATGTGCTGTCAGCTGCACGGGGGCCACAGGCGCGGCCACTGCTGAGGAAATGGTGCATCTATGCCATGGCCAGACTGGCCCCTCAGCACTCCCTTAGAAAGTTGATTTTATTGAATATCTAGTTTTTCTAACTGTCAAATCCCCCCAGCCCTTGAGTTGTTTCCACGGCCTTGACACAGCCTCCTTTGGAGAACAGAGCACGGGCGGGGCACAGTTCTGTAAGTTATTTGTATGTTTGTGATGCTCTGGGGCTCCCTTCCCCCTCCTGTAGTGTCTGTAAGATATTTAATGTGCTCACATGCTGAGTCTGAGCAATCAGCCTTTTAATACTGAAACTAATCTGCACCAAATTAAACTCTTGTATATTACGTAACTCGATTTAAAGATTGGTCTCTGCAGCCCCCCCCCCCCCCCCCCCCCATCTCTCTGGGTCCCACCTGGTGTGCAGTGCCCCCAGTCTGGATGAAGGGCTTTGCCTGGCCCATGGTGGAGACCCTATTAAGTACGAGGTAGAGAAGAAACAGAGTGGGAAGACTTCTTTCTAATAGAAGAGGTAGGGTGGACTCACCTGCACATGGTCTGTTAATGCAGCCTGTAAGGAATCCCAGTTCTTCCAGGTGGCTGCTGTATAATTCTGGGATGTGCTCTCCCCACAGCTGCCGGAGCCTTCTAGCCTGCAGTGCCCATCCAGTCTGCACGCACACCTGCCTGGTCAGAACAAAGCTCTTAAAGGGCCCTCTGCCTTCCTTCCCCCTGCATGCTGCAGCAGTTCGGGGGGGTCCATACAAGCAGCCTGCAGTGTATAAAAGTAGGGCCAGGGCTGAATAGTTAGTTCTTGGGCAGGCACGTGAGGTATTTCTCCCCCTCTAGTCACCATGGTGGCCACTGTATTGCTGGTGTCCCTGGTAAGACCAGGAAGAGACCCCTCACCTCGTGTGGCTGCGGTGCAGGGTGAGTGTCCCCGTGTAACCAACGATCTGTCCCCTCCTCCCAGGGCGGGTTTCAGGGAAAGAACGGAGGTGACAGGCCCCTCCTAGCCTTGCCTCCCCTTGGCTTTGGCTCTTGCTGGGCCTGTAGCCCATAGCCTGGCTTCCGGAAGCTTCACAATTCAGTTGTAGGACTAGGCCGATACCGCTCAAAGAACTCACCATCCCCTGCCTGTCACTGGTCCTCCAGAAACACTGCCCAGCGGGGTGCTCTGAGTCAGTAACAGCTGCAGCTGTTTCATCTTTCTTCTCTTCTCCTCCTCCCCCCCCCCCCCCCCAAATTAAGATGCAGTATTGGGCTCTATAGGGAGCCCCTCTACCCATTTGGGGCCAACCTGAGTAATTCTTCCCCCCACACCCAGGGGAACTGAGTTACCGGTTTTGTCTCTTCCTTGCCTAGCTCTGCTGTTCAGGGGCGAGGTCTGGAGCCTGCTTTGGGATGAAGGCTCATCCCCGAAGAGCCTGTGCAGGGGCAGTGTCCTCTCTGGGAGGTGATCAACGCCCCCTCCTGCTATCTCCACGGAAGAGGTTGGGGGCAGTGGCCTCCCCAGGAATTGAAATGGGGGGGGGGGTGTGTGTTTGAATTTACTGGGTGGGGTGTCACTAAATTGGCATGTAACTAGTTCACAAAATGGGGGGGGGTAGGGAAATCACTGGTTGGGGGAGTTCTGCCCAGGGGGGAGGGGACTGCTCTACCTCAGACATCACCTCCCGTTCCTCCAACCCAATAGTGTAGAAAACATGGAGCTGCCTCCCCCAGCAGTGCTCCTCAGAGCTTGAAATGGATAGTAAATATCCCCCTAACCTCAGTGCGAGGGACTAGCGGTAACCCTGCACAGCCCAGCACGAATACTGCAGGGGCTGCCCCTTCAAGCCCTGGGGGAGCTTTAGCCCTATTTCCCTGCATGCACAGGAATCTTCTATACCTCACAACCCTTCCAGTCTTGCTGCTGGGGGCAGTGCTGGGTCAGCCATGCACAGCCTCCTGCGTGGAGGGAGCTCTGCCTGGGGAAATGGTACCAGCTGTTGCCCATGAAAGGGAGCAATGCCAGCACAAGGCCTTCAGCTCTGCTGTCTGACAGCAGGTGCTGGTCAGGCAGGCACCATCAATCTGCAGTAAAAAAAAAATCTCTGTGCTTTCATCACACAGACCCAGGAAGGCTGGGTTATTAACGCACTGGTGGGAAGGGATGTCCTCTGATGCCTTTTAAAGGGCCAATGTGCCACTCACCAACCCCCAAAACATAATCTGCCCAGAGGGAATCTGAGCTTGCCCTGAAAACAGAGGAGCAGTCAGTCTGCTAGTCCCAGTGAGAATATTTGGAGGGGCCTAGCAGAAGCCCCATTATCTACTCGCAAACCTGCTACTGCTTCATTACTATTGTGAAAGTCATAAGGTACACCAGCCAGCAGCTATGGCAATCAGAGGCCACTAGGGGGAAGTAAATGCCTCGCCTACGCAAGACCCTGAGCTTTTACACTGGCCTTCGCTAAGGCAGAAATCACTGTCCCAGACCAGTTTTTACTAACCAGATAGCAGACATCCGAGGTCTGGCAACCACCAATCAGATGTTAACACGACCAGAGCTTTGTCTAAGTGTGTATAAAAGACCTGTAATTTCTGTGTAAATTAGAGTGCTGTACCAAGGTACAAGCTCTCCTTTTTTCTGCAGAATAAAGTAACCCTCTTTCCTTATCCCTGTCTGGCTGTTATTGGCTCTCAGCTAGGTGGACCCAATATTTTGGTAAGTTTTTGGCGACCCAGATGGGACCTCCTAGCTCGGACATTGGTCTCTGGACGGCTGCGGCGAACTAGGAACGGCGCCAACGGGGTGCTTAGCCCCTCTTTCTGACTTCACCACAGCCCCTGGGGTTCGTGCGCCGATAAGGTGAGTCCTAATAGGATAAGGAAACTGTCTGTTCTGGTTCTGTTTTTGGTTAACTGGTTAATATTTTCTGTCTCATACACTTGGGTGTTGGGTGTGTGGGTGGGACTGAGCCCCTCGTTCATAATTCCTCAGAGTGGAAGCCATAGCGTGCAATGAAGCGCTGAGGTCAAATTGAGATCCTTCTGTCCCGTCCCCTGTAGCAGTCAGTGTGAGTAGGTTCTGTACCAAGGTACAAGCTCTCCTTTTTTCTGCAGAATAAAGTAACCCTCTTTCCTTATCCCTGTCTGGCTGTTATTGGCTCTCAGCTAGGTGGACCCGATATTTCGGTAACACTATCAAATCCTAGAGCTGGTCAAAGAATTTCCTGTCAAAACAGGTTTTGATGGCAAATGGAGCATTCAGTTCAATAAAGATAGTTGTGAGAAATGGCTGTTTTCTCTGGGAAGTGTTGGAGTTCTCAGAAAAGAGGGACAAATCTGAAAAAGGACATTTCAATTTGGAAATGGTGCCTTGTTCCCCTGTATGGACTGAGCTCCCTGGCCTGATTACATCTCCCATGATGCACTGCCTCTCCTCTCCCACAACAGAGACCTGGGGGAGATGCAGTTCAACCAGGCAGCCTGATCTCTCAAGGAGAATGGGAACATGATGCAACCCAGTGACACTTCCAAGCCTGCAGCTTTTGCCCAAAATTGTTAATTATTCAAACTTTCTGCCAAAACCATCACAATTTCCAGAGCGGGACACCTCCCCCCACCCGCCATTTTTGATCATCTGGTCACTCATTCAAGAGGACAACAGCTGCCTGGTTTGGACCAGGTCTCAAGTACTCTTAGAAGGCAGTCCTGTAAGTTAGGTCTGAGCAGTGTTGTGTGTGTCACTGAGGATCCAAAAGGACTCAACTCTGGCAGGGCTGAACATGTACATTTTGGGGCCTCTCTACTCCTCCCTGGCCCTTTAGTTTGGAGATGCAGCTCCTAAGCAGGGCTTTCAGCCAGCACTAAGTGCTGAGTTTCTTTCCAATTTTAATGAGTCCTAACTTTCAAAACAATTTTTATTTACAATATTTTGTATAAAACATTCTCTGCTATATAAAATGTTCCAAATATACACCAGGTACAAACTGATTGTCACCAAAGGAACAGACCCCCCACACCCACGTACAAAGCTAAATCAAAACATACAAAACCCACGCCCATAGAGAGGAAAGCACTGCCCAGGGGAGCAGAGCTGGCAGGAGACACTCAGGCATGGGGCCCTCAGACCCAGCAGCAATAGTGGCATGAGTTATCTAGAGGCTGCTGAATGCAGATGGGGCTTAGAGACCCATTATCAATTCTTCCTCCCACACTGGCTCCAGCTGGGATCAGTGGAAACTGTATGTGAATTGAAGTCTGGCCAGGGCTGTGTCCCAGCAGAGTGAAAACCTGCTCCCCGGCTCTGGGGATAGAAGGTCAGACCTCAAGGACACCCACATCTCACCTCTGCTGAAAGGGTATTTTTCTGTTCTTGCTGGGCTGGAGCATGCCTTGTTAGCGGGAAGGCTCCAGTAGTCTCTCCTCCCCCATTTCTTGACTCAGGCCCCTGAGAAGGAGTTGGAAACATCTAGATTGTAATTCATCACTTGAGACCCCGGTCCTGCAGAGAATTCTACTTCCAGGCAGGCCAGACCTGCTCACTGACTGGGTCCCAGAAGGAGGAAAAACAGGAAATGCTACCACCACCTCCGTGGCAATGTTCTCTTGGGCAAGGGTAGGACTCTACCTCCACGGTGAAGAGATTCCAGATCAGACACTGCCAAGATGCTAGAGCCAGAGCAGCCACAAAAGGATCCTCACAACCAAAGAATTTGAAAGCTGTGGCCATGGCTCCAGATTCTTGGAGGCCCTGGGAGTGGGGGGGGCCAGGTACACTGTACGATCTCTGCACGGATGAGGAGGTCCCCTCTATACAAAGGGCTCCTCATGAACAGCAGCATCCCCCAAAAAACAGGGGAAACAATCACTTGGGGTTCTATAGTCTCATGGTTAATGCAGATGTGGCATCAGGCATCCATCCGAGACCCTCAAGCCTCTGAGCTGTGATGAATATCATAGAATCTCAGGGTTGGAAAGGACCTTAGGAGGTCATCTAGTCCAACCCCCTGCTCAATATGCGCTGCTGCAGACTGAGAATGGAGAAAGCTTTTTCACTCAGCCAAACAGAGACACAGGGACTTCATCATTGAGATTCTGTTGGGATGTTCCTAGAGCATCTTCTCCTACCTGCCTCCAGAGCTGGGCAACCCCACTCCTTCAATGGGCCTGGTGTGGCAGAAAAGAGGGCTCTGAGCTTGCATCCTGTAAACTGAGCTTCTACAACTCCATTCGGTCCAGCCCCAGTGACTTCCACCCGACCATAAAACAGTGCGGAAAGGCCACGATGAGAGAGAGAAACCTCATTTCAGCACTGCCGGTAGCCTGCATCTTCTGTAGATAGTGGACAAAAAACCCAGCCCAAATGCCAGGTGGGCATGTTGTCCAGCCAGGGCATAAGACCATATCCAGTGTCAAGACCACATCAGTCCTGCCATTCACATTGAAGTTTTAAATAGACAATCAAACACCCCAGCTTCCAATAGCTCAGCACGAAAAGGAATCAACGAGAGAGAAGTTTGTTGCATCAGCCTCTGCTCTAGCAGATGCAGACAGGCAACAGAGGACCTTGCTGTTTCCCATTCTGATGCTTAAGGGCTGGCACAGAAAAGATCGGGTCTTGGAAGCAAAATATAAATAGGCTAAAACATTTTCAATTACAAATGGTAAAGCATCTCGATGCAGCTGGTGGTGTGATGGTTGCCACACTACAGCCCTGCAGGCAAAGTCTCTTCCAGTGTAATCCCCCCGCTCCAATTCTCTTCTGAGCTGAAATGTCTCGTGATGGAGCATAAACCCAACATTCACGTTTGGATAAAATCCATTCAGATAATCCCAGGAAAAAAGAGAGACTGTGTCTACAGGCCTGCGTGAGCATGCACACACCTCCCTCTCTCCCTCCCTCGGGATGGCTTTGCTCGGGAGTCACACCAACCCAGTTTGGATTTAAAGCTTTACACTTAGTGACCAGGGCCAGGCACACACCATGGTTGAGAGAAGTGGAGGCACCCTGGGTGTGCACAGCCTGTGCTTGCCTGTGCTTCCCTGTCTGCTTCTAGCCCACATTGAGTGCTGTTATCTAGCTGGGACACTACAGCCTGGGTCAAAGAGGTGAATGTCCACGAACCAGAAATCAACTGTTCTATACATGTCCCTAGCTGCTGCCCTCCATGGCCCTCGCCCCATTGACAAACCCATTTCCCACAATGCACTACAATCGGCTCAGCTTCCTCTGGGTGTGCCACCTCCCTGGGAGAGATTTTTCGTTCTCTGAAATGATTCAGGATCACTAGCGGCAGAGAATGAGCAGGATGGACACACGACGTTCGGGCCAGTCTCTGGCTGGGATCTTCAAGCCAAGACAGCTCTTAGACTCTAGACAGTTTAAGAGGTGCCCTGCTAAGGGGAAGGGTTCTAACCCACATGATTCAGGGGACTGGAGAGGAGCCAGGGAACTGCAAGCTTATTGAAATCAACTAACTACTGTGGGACCCACATGCCCAATCAGCAGACGTGTGAAGAGCAGAAGCAAGAGGACCTGTCGGATTGGCTACAGAACCATTGACAAGTCCTGGTTCTGCCCAGCACTGCAGTGGGTACCGTGTTGCCCAGCACTGGGAACAGCTACAGTAATGTCCTGTAAATACCGTGGCCAATGCAGTTTTCATTTAAAAGACATTCCCGAGAGAGGGGCTCACTCCCTTCCACTCCACCTCCAGAGTCTCTCTGTTTCCCCACAGATGAGGAGTCAGACTCTGTGTGATTGAAGGAGCAGCCCAGAGACAAACCACCTAGGAACCGCTGAGGAAACTCCCTTGGGTTCCCACCACGGGCCTCTCCCTGGAAAGGTAGGCGGTGACATCCCCAGAGTGCTAGTGCCAGGGAGCGTCTGGAGATGCCGTCCAGCTGCTCTCCAGGGGAAGTGGAGCTCCAGAACCAGTTCAGGGTGGCAGGTGGTGTTGTGAAGCTGCGCTAGGTCCTGGCAGTTTAGTCAGCGGGATAAAATCCTGCAAAAATCTCTGCATTAAAAAAAGATAAAATTGAGGCACATGTCGGCTGAGCCCCACCTGCTGGGATCCCTGTTCCAGCAGGATTCACCTTGGCAGCGCTAGACAGCAGGCCTTGGCAGCACAGGCCTTCACTCTAAGTTCTCTCCCAGGTGTGGCTTCTCCACTCATTTCCAAGGTCTCCCGGCTGCTGATGATAATAGGGGTGGAAGAGCCTCTCTGTGGCACAGATCTGCATGGCTCTGTGTGTGTGAAGCAGCAACTGGGGGAAGCGAGAAGTAAAGTACTGAACAAACTCATCAGGAACAGCCCCAAGTGTCTCCTGGACGTCTGTTGGCAGCTCGTGGTAGTGATGCTTCTACATGGGAAACAGTGAGATTAAACACGATTACCTGGGGTCACTGCACAGGGCACACTGGACCCCACACTGCTGGGGGCGGTGACAGTACCTTGTTCCTCATGGCCCGCAGAAGGTCACGTACTGAACTGCCCTTGTATGTTCGGAACTTCCTCAGGTCTGGAAACAACAAGAGACCCAAATAAGCATCAGCAATGTTGGGCCTCTGCAGTCATTTGCTAACAGGACATCAGGGCTGGAAACATTTCCCAATGGGGGGATGCCCTGGGCCATGGAACAGTCTCCCGGGGGAGATCTGCTTGGGGCATTTAAGACTGGGCTGAACAAAGCCCTGTCGAGGGGAAGAGCGAGCTGGATTCATCATCCATTCTGGGTCCATGGGTTTCAGTCCATTTGATTTCCAGCTGCCAGGAAGTGACTGCTGTCATTACATGAGAGCCCGACATGAGCACTGGAAAGCTCCATGCGAATGCTCCACATGGCTCAGCATGAAACGGCTCCCTGAGTTTACTGCCAAGCGGTGAGCCTGACACCTGAGCCTTTACCTGTCTGCAGCGGGACAGAGATGTGAGCTCTCCAATTCAATCTCACGACCGAGCGCCCCCCGGACTCCAAGGCAGTAAGAATAGGTCCCTCGGCAGGTTCCTTCTCAATACGGTCGCTGACGTCCTGAAATCCAGAGAGGGGTGGGGGAGTCAATGGAAACTTCACTTTGTACTGGGGGAGCCCCAGTGCTGACATTTTCCAAAGGCTTGCGGACACTGAGGGGACGTAGGGCTAGTTCGGCTCAACACTGGGTGACAACGGAACTTAGCAGCCGATCCACCTACAGGAGACACTGTAACCGAAGGTTAAGCCTATGGGCTGGGACCCAGAGGATTCTGGGAAAGGCCCCCCACAGTTGGTTGCAATGAGGTCTTGCAGAAACCAAAGCCCTGGCTGGGATGATTTAGTTGGGGTTGGTCCTGCTTTGAGCAGGGGGTTGGACTAGATGACCTCCTGAGGTCCCTTCCAACCTGAGATTCTATGAAACCTGACCCCTGGCAGACGCCAGCCTCCATCACGGTGAGATGAGGTATTTTAAACTTTTTTCTAGAGGAGAGATGGCTCCACGCCAAGGCACTCCACGGGGTCACTGCCCCCAAATCTGAGAGAAAGCTCTTCACTCTCCTTGCATGAAAGTCAATGGCTCACAATTAATACCCCCTATGCTCTGCAGACAGCTGGACCTACATTCTATGGCAAGGACCCTGAATTATTTTAACTTAAAAGGAGGGGGGGGGGTTACTGATATAAACACAAGTGCATGATCCAATCAGCGCCACAGTCTGTATTGTTTATTGCATTCAATCCAATCTATTTGATCCTCTCCACATTGTCAGTGTTCAGAGTGCTGTGGAGTTCTGTACTGACAATGAAGGTGTTGGTGGGACACTGGAGATTTGACAACTGGGGCTTTTGGCACCTTGAACGGCAGAAGGAGCAGCTTGGGACTGTGGAATCACCCTATCAGCTGGATGTTTCTGAAAAATTGATCAGCAGTGAAAAACTGTCATCTTTAGGTTTCAGAGCCAATACTTCATTGAGCTAAAGGGGACAGTTCCCACCTCTCAGAGCTTTCGTTTCAGGCTAGCTGCAGACTCAGGAAGACAGCACTGTGTTGATTATGCTCAGATCATATTTTCAAGATCTTTGTAACCAAAAGGGCTAGAAACAGTGTTGGTTGCTTGTTTTAAATGAAAACTCAGAATCTGCAGCATGGAACGGATCTCACAGCCAAAAAATCCTGGAACAGAAGGAGCCCTGCTGACAAAAAAAGCAGATTCATTGCAGGGGGTGGATTTTATAACCACAGAGCACCAAACCAGCTGGGGCCAGCTGAGAATCCCAGGCTTCAGGAAAAGCACCAAACAGCTTGTTTTCTGATGTCACAGAACAGAGCTTTCATTGCTGAATTTGGAAATGGGGACAGAAGGACTGGGATCCTCCCTGCTCAACCCGAGTTCTCACCTGGAAGAACTGCAGCTGCTTCTCACGACTCCAGAAGAAGGGATGCATGAGGACCTGCCGGGCCGATGGGCGCTCCTGGGGCTCATTGCTGATCATCGCCGAAATCAGTTCCCTTGCAACAACGTTGTCTGGGATGTGAGCGTGAAAGCAGAGAGCGGGTTACTAACGCCCTTGGGGTTGAAGGGAGCCGTCCACACCTTGAGCCCAGAGCTTTCACTACAAGTCACAGCTCAAATCATGTTACTAACTCTCTCAGTCCTGCAGACTCCCAATAGCTTCCCCAAAAGGGAATGTGCACATGCAGGACTGAATCCCAGATCATTGCGAGACCATGAAATAAAACAAAGTACGTGTGGCTCCTTCTATACACCAGTCTCACCAATACCTCCCCATAGGCAAGCTATGGGGCAAAGGAACATTTCAGACAAGTAGCTAGAAATACTAGCGAGGTCTAGTAGGCTGTGGAGTCATCTGCCAAGGAGGAACCCCACTGCTCGAGACATTTACGACTTAACTAGCTACAACCCTGGAGATTACACTGCTGGGGATAATCCACTGCTGGCCATTAGGGAATGGACTAGACATTACCAAACAGGCCTCTCCCATTGTTCTAGGGTTCTAGACCTGCTGCTGGGAACATGCAGTCTCTATCCTCTGGGCACCTAAAATGCTGGTCCTGTGGCTGCAGCATGGGACAGAGAATCAGGAAACCAGGCTCTGTCATGACCTCGGGCAGGTCATTTTGTCTCTTTGTGCCTCCGGTTCCTTAGCTGTAAAACAGGGTTAGCACTGACCTACCTGCCTGCCTTCCTCACAGGGGCTAGCGAGGCTAAAACAAATCAACATCTGCAAAGCGATTTGAGAGCCTCAGATGGAAGGTGCTGCAGAGGAGCCTGGCCAGAGCAGTTCTGCAGCATCCAGATTCTACAGGGCTGGGAGCTCTCTAAACATTCAGACAGCCTCAGAGAAGGGTCCTTACCATGAGTGTCTTCCAACAGACATGCCAGCTGGTAAGTGCCCAGCAATATATTAGCCTGTCGCCGTAAGCTGTCCCCGAAGGGGTGCTCCCCACCTGACACCACGTAGTAAAACACGCAGGCGGCTGAGAAGATGTCCACCGCACACGTCTGCAAAACACAACCGTGGGAGCGCTCAGCGTTGGTGGGGGAGGGCCTTTGAACCTCCCCCTTGTCTCTATTTCTGAACGTGAACACTTGATTGGCTAAAGATTTAGCCAGGCAACCCCTTAGTTTGTGCTCCAAGAATGACCACCCAGCGGTCTCTCTTCTGATAGGTGCGAGCTGCCTGCTGGGACCAGACTCTTCTCTGCAGAAGGGAGTTGAACAGAACTCCTGGATGTATGCAAATAGTTCTCTCTGGAAGCTCTTCGGAGCAGGGACTGTCTCTTTCGATGTGTCCGTGCAGCTCCTAGCGCAATGGGAACCTGATCCTGCCTGGAGCCTTTGGCTGACACTGCAGTAGAAATACTGAGAGGAGATTTTTCAAAGGCTCAAATGGGAGCTGGGCCCCTAGCTGGCATTTGTGACTTTCGTGGGGATTTTTAAGTTCACAACAACAGCTGCAGGGTTTTATGAAACAGGCTTCCAGCCCCCAGAGGCACCTATGGAACGAGAGCCACCCACACAGACCAGTAGCATGAGGGCCAACACGAGCACTGCCAAACCATCCGATTCTCCAGCAGTGACTGAGACACCAGCTCTGAGCGCAGCTCCCTCCCTCAGGGATGCCCAGCACGGTCACTGCCTTCCAGCAAAGCAGAGAATTAGAGCTTAGACGGGGCAGAATGAATAATCCTCGGCAGGTGCAGGGGAGGAAGCTGCAAGGACAGGAAAGGTGCAGGGCTGAGGGTACACAGCAGCAGCACACTCACAGGGTTCTCCTTTGGGTTCTCTCGCAGCACCTCAGGTGCGATCCAGCCCTCGGTGCCTGGGATTCCAGAGCGGAGGCTGAAGCTGTGCCGGCCCCCCTGCAGCTTCTTGCACAGGCCGAAGTCAGAGATGACCGCCCGGATCTGCCCATGGCTGTTTGGGACAGAGATGAGGATGTTGCATGGTTTCAGGTCACGATGAGCTGAAAGAAACATCTCCAAAGTGAGCCAGAGTTACTGCAGAAGAGGCCGTGCAGCCGGAGGGCTGGGCTGAGGGTGTAACCTGCATGCCACCAATGCCCCCACACAACATGGGTCAGTGAGCGGCAGTCCTGCCTCCGAAACTGAAGGCCGTGGGTTCAAGTTCTGCCCCAGGATTTTGGGCTGGAGAATTTCCCTTCCACAGACAATTCACTGAACCTACTGCTCTAAGGCAACAGACAGCCCAACCAAAGCTGGGGGCAAAGAGCTCCCTCACCTATGTTCAAGGAGTGCAGATGTGCCAGGCCTGATGTGGTCTGATACAGCAGGGACACTGGATCCAGGTTCCGACGATCAAAGCCGGGGCTTTCCACATACTAACAACAGATGAGAGAAAAACCAAAGAGGAAGTTCACCCAGGTCTGCATTTACCAGAGTCAGAGACTTATAAAGACTTTTCCTTTTGCAACAATAAACCACATCTTTTCCCAGCATAAATCCTGGGAAGTAGAAGAAAAGGACCAAGTTAGAGTCTGAGGTCTGCATTCCCCAGGCAGAACCTTTCCGTTCATACAGCAGACAGGAGCAGCAGCAGCACCACACTGCGGGCCTTAGAGAAGGGGACAGGAGCGTGCCAGATTAGCTGCCCCGTGTGCACAGGAAGCATGATGAAGCACTAGCTTCACTGCCACCTAGTGCAGACGGGATCGAATAAGCAAGTGAATGAAGATGGGTGCCTAGTGTATAAATGTATATCTTCGGTGTGCCTTGCAACACCTCTGGGAGCGATGCAAGCATTATCCCATTACCAATTCTCTCTCGTTCTGCAGGTGTAAAGAGGTGGAACAACCCGCCCTAAGCCACACAGGAAATTAGGAATTCCTGGGTCCCATCGCAAACACAGAGCAGGAGCGACACAGAGCGAACAGCCACCTTGCTGCAGCAGCTCGCGGGCTCACCTCCTGCAGTGTGGCAGAGCAGAGCTCAATGGCAATGTAATGGAACTGCTTGTCCTTCTCCGTACAGAAGTAGCGCACGACATTGGGGTGCTCATCCGACTCCCGAAGCAGCTGGACCTCCCGGTCAATGAGGTGAAAGCACTCGGGCAGAAGGCGCTTAACAGCCACATTCCGGCCATCAAACTGCCCCCTGGGGTCAGGAGAGAGACAGCCACCATCACACACCCTGCCCGCAGGCCGGCCAGCCCAGACACACAAGAGCTCAAGGCCACAGGGACTCTCAAAGAGATCCACCCATGTTCTGGCCCAGCCCAAGAACTCGTTCCCAGGGCTCCCCAGTGGGACATCAGGAGACGCACCACGAACACGAGGGCAACTGGGCCTAGGTTGAAATCTCTGCAGCCACTGGGAAGGGCCAGGTTTGGTCGAGCCTTTTCTCAGAGAAATAAAATCCCCCTGGTCTTCAGAGTGAGTTCGGTCCTGGGGAAAGATGCTGCAGCCACAGCCTGGGGGATTCTGCTCGGCGTCAGGCAGACCAATCAACAGAGCCCTTCTGTGCACCAGAGCAGACACAACATGGGCAGCACAGGCTTCCTCCAGCGTGTCTAGATGCCGGCCAAGAGGGGAGCTCAGTCCTTGGCTGTGATTGCCAGCTGGGGGGCCTGCCGTGCCAAGGGGGCAGGACTGGTAACTGCCAGCTTTGTTTCCTACACAGGCCACTGAATTCCACTCCAACAGGAACCATCTGATTTGACCTAGGTGGGTGAGATAGGAAAGCTCGATACCCCATTACCAGATGCCGCAGAGCCAGCCAGATCCACTCTGTAAGGTCCTTCCAAGTTACTGCCATGCCAAGCCCTCCCGGCTCCCAGCTCCAGGGAGGAAACAGTCGTGGCTCCTCCAAACCAGACATGGCATCAGCAAAAAGCAGGGCATTCTGGGCGGGACTACTTACCTGAACACAAAGGTTCCCCTGGCTCCATGGCCCAGCACTTCCTTGGGGTTAAAGGAAACCTTCCCAACTACAGTCACGTCGGGCTCTGCATCTGCAGAGAGTGCAGATTGGATTAACATCACTAGCCATCCCCTCACTCACACCCCACCTCTACTTTCCTTCCTATTCCCTGTGTTTGTCCAGCACCATCTTCCTCGGTCTCCCCACTGATGTTAGAGCCTTCCCCTCTGCATCTCTGTGCCCCCTGGAAAGCCTTGGGGAAGAGGTTATCCTGACCTGAGCTCTAGAACTTAGTGCTGCCTCCGAGCCTTGGCTTTTCCCTCCTAACACGGCCCCCTCTGCACTCTGGGGAAGGGGACATGGGCAACCTGCCTCCCACAAGCTGGACCCCAGAACAGAAGGCACCTCCCCATTCCCCACCAGCACAGACCTTCAGCAGCTCCAGACGCAGCCAGATCCTGGTCGGCCATTCCGTTGGGCAGGTCCTTCTGTGAGGAGGATGGGCCTGAGCTCCGTGACGGCTGCGAAGATGTTCGCTGGCTCCCACTCAGCAATTCCTCAGAGCTTGGGGGGAGAATCTCCCCAGAGACCCGGCCTGTGGAAAGCAGTCCCTGCTGCGGCAAGAGCTGCAGTCGTTGCTCCAGCAATTTCTGGGGCACAAACAGAATGGATGCCTCAGTTTCTTGGACAAGCAGGTGACGCAGATGAAGCTACCGAGGCAGCATTACCACCGAGGGCAGCAACGTGACAATTATCCCTGCCCCATTACAGTGAAGGAAACTGGCAAACCCCCTCCTGGGGCCAGACTTCTCCAGTGGAGGTGGGCCCTGTGCAGTGATGGGAAAACTGAGCTCTCCTCTCCTGGGCCCTTGAACCAGCAGAGCTGTGGGGGGCAGGAAGAGTCAGGGCTAAGGCAGCAGGGAGTGCTGGAGGCCATGACTCAGGACACGGGCAGAGCTGTGATACAGGAGGTTCTCAGAGGTACTTAATATGACCCCGGAGAGGCCTGCAGGGTTAATTGATGGCTGCTGATTCGTCTGGGGCAGCGTGGGGAGGGCCTGGTGACAGGAACGTCACAGCACCCTGTATGGCTGTGCTAATCAGGACATTATGTGTACCAAAGAAGAAGGCAAGCAGGGATGAGAGGGAACTTCTAGCCCCCAACCCAGGAGGATTGCTGCAGCAATCAGTTCCTGCAGGTGCCAGCAAGGGGCACCACAGGGAGAAGAAACACTCACTCACCCTGAGACAGAAGCTCAGGAGCAGAACGCCCCCGCCCAGTAGCACTGCAGTGACCACGAGATCCCAGCTGCCTGACTCCGGGTAGATTTCCGTTTGCTCTGCCTGCGTGGAGTCCCAACGGTACCGCCCATCGCTGCCCGTGCTGGCCTGATCCTCCATGCCATTCGGAGTCAGAAACTGCAACACAGAGCCAGGGTAACGGGTTACACCAATGGGGATCCCCAGGCAGCCTGTGCTCTAGACTCCATCCCCCAAAGGAATGCACACCCCCCCATGCAGGAATGCACATGGAGCATGCCTCCAATTCCTCACTCCCCCTGGTAGACCCCACATGCCAGGATACACCAGCTTGCTTTGCACACGAGACATCTCTCCTGGCCCCTCTGAGTGCCCCCCCATGTGCCACAGACCTTTGAGCAGTCCACACATGCTGGGCCCAGCCCCCTAGACAGTCACACCACTCACGTCATCAAACAGAGTCCTGGGAGGGGAGCTCTTGGGGATGATGGTTTCTGTCGTCTTCCTCAGGGTCTCCGGAAAGGCTCTTAGCATCGTGGTATGGACCACAGGAGGCAGCTCGTGGTGCCCTGCAAGGCGGAGAAAGCGCTCGGTCTGCTTACCTGCTGACAGCTCCAAACAGAGCCCAGCAGGGGGCCCAGCCAGACACACAGCACAGGGGCGTTTGCCGGGATGGGAAACATCTGGGCCTCACGCATGAAGGGAATCAGAGCAACTTCCTGCTGGCTCTATCCCTGGGAGTGGGCAAGGACCCCCGGAAGGCCATGGAGGAGGAGTGGCCCACACCAGACCTCCTTTAGTGGCAACTTAGACAGTGACCTCTTTAGAAACTCCTCAGCCCAAGGGCCTGACCCCACTCGCCCGGTGTGACCACTTGCGGTTACCCTGCTGCTGTTGCACAACATGGGCCAGATTTTCAAACATGCTGGTGTAGAACTGTTCACTTGACAGCACGACTGCGCACCGTACTGGGGCGAGCACATGCACCTACTGTTTGCAACTGCTAGTCCCCAGGCACGGTATCTGTGCACGGGTGCAACGACACATTCACGTGCATGGACATTTGTGAGCCTCGCTTTGCAGAGACTCTGCTCCCCAGGCCTGCACAGGAAGCTGTTCCTGGCAAGGAGCCAGGGATGCCGTGAAAGTAGCTCCCGGGAAAGGGAATCCCAGCCCTACGTCATTGCCGTGTCTTGCGGGTGCAGATCACAGCACAGGTTTTATTAAAGTACCATGCAAAGCAGGTTACCCTCCGCAGCCCCCAAGCCCGGCTCCCCCTCACTGGGACAGTCTCCAAGGGCAACGGGACAGGGAATGCCCGGTCCTGCCCTAGAGCCCTCACCTATGAGGAGCCACTCGTTGTGCAGGGAGCTCATGCTGCCCTGCGGATACTTGACATCAGTGCTGGGTGTGATCTCGCACTCGCCGGACTCTCTCACTGTCACATCGTCTGTGGTGGGGCCATCGATCCTGGCCAGCGTGATGCCCTGGGGCTGGAGGAGTCAGACAGATCAGTCAGTACCAGGCAGGGCAGACGTGGCACTCGCACCCACTCGCCTTGCCGGTCAAGGGCACGCAGGGGGCAGGAGGCGATATGGGTCACTTACCACAAGTGCCACGCTCTCATGGACCAAGGAGGTCAGGGCGTAGAAGCTGGCTGCATGCTTCCCCACGTAGAGCGTTGGCCTGCGGTGCAGAGACAGCGTCAGTCCCAGCCTGTGCCACCCGCATGGGACAAACGGAGCAGCATGAATGGAGTGAGACCTCCCAATGAAACAGGCTTGGGGGACCCTCAGCCACACCCCCGGTTCTGAGACATGGCCAGCTCCTTCCAAGGTGGAGAGCGGCAGGAAAAGCATTTGATCTATCTTAGCTTAGCATGTTCCCAGGGAGCCACTGTCCTCTCACCCAAGAGAGCATCAACAGCATCTCCAGAGCGCTCCTCAGTGCGTTGCCACCCACATCCCCACCCCGTAGGTGCCAAGGTGCACCCCCCAGCATGCTGCTACCCTCCTGCCCCGACCTGGAAGGCCCCTGAAACACCTACAGCAGCTGGGTCTTGGTGGTGGAGAAGTCCTTCATGGACTGGTAGTTCCACTTGATGAGGCGGATGTCCTGTGAGTGGAAGGTCAAGTAGCGCAACGTCTCCATGGCCACGTTGAGGTGGGGGACCCGGCGCAGACTGTCTTGGTGCCACATGTACAGCCCCACCACAGGGGAGCCATAGTTCTGCATCCATAGGACATCACCGCTCTCCTTGTCCACAGTCACTACCAGGCCGTCCCCACTCGAGGCAAAGTGAGCCATCTCTAGCCAGAGACACAAGGCCGCTAGTGCCACAGCATTTCCCGGGGGGAAGTTATCTCCTCCCCACCCCCTCTCACAGACTCTTTAGTCTCCCCAGTTACACACAGGTTGGGGATGCTGTCCACTGATGCTGCTGGTGCATGCACCATTTGCTGGGTCACTGCAAGGAGCAAAGCTCCCCAGTCCTTGCCCCACGTGACTCCTCAATGCAAACCAAAGGCAGCCTAGAAGGATCCTATTGCCCCAGCTCCCCCGGATCCACAGGGGCTGGGCGGGCAGCGGTGTCTTCCAAGACACGTGTGCCCTTTAGTCTGCCCTTCAGAAGTGTCAGTGACTCTCCCCCAGCCCAGGAGGGCTGCACACAGCTTGGAGCACTGATGTACCACCTGCCCTGTCACAGCATCCCACTCTCTCCAGTCAGGCAAGCTCTAGTCCAGAAGGCTGCCCACAAACCCACTACCCCACCCCTCATGCTGCTGTGGGGGGAAACGGCTCCCCGACGCAGCACTGATTTCAGATCAGTCCTTCTGGAAATGGAGAGCCTCCCATGCAGGGCCAGCATTGCTTCGAGGCTCTGTGTGCAAGCAAAGCTGGACAGGAGCTAATATAACCATGGAGGCGAGGGGGGCCATTCTCCCCTTGGGAAGCTGGGACTGCCTCACATGCAGTCGAGAACAGGACCTGCCTCCGCACACACGCTGCAGTGCCCAGGGACTCACTGTAATCGTATGCCTCGTCGTAGAGCTCGGCGGAGTAGTCATGGTAGGTGGCATTCCAACGCAGCTGCCGGGACTTGGTGTCGTACATGGTGATGACATATTCTGGGGATCAGAGAGGAACAGCTACGACCACTGTGTTGGACCTCAGGCGGCTACTCTACCCAGAATGAGGAGCCTTCCAAAGGGATGGGCCAGAGGAACAGGAGCGGGATACTGATCATTCTGCTAACTACTTCAGACGGGAACCACCCCGCAGTGCCGCTAGGCAACACTGAACTAATAATATTACATAGTCAGGAGAGCAGAGGAGAGCCTCCCCCCAGGAGAAGCCCTGCCAGGAGGTCAAGGAGCATCAGAAGAGCTATAGAGATTGTCCCTTTTCATTGGGTAACCAAAGGTCTCCACTCCCCATTTGTAATGGGAAAGCAGGGCCTCTCGCTCCAGCACAGCAGAACTGGGAACCTCCTCCAACAGTAAGGATGGATGGCAGCCTGACTAGACACAGGGAACGGCCCCTCAGCCTTATGGCTCTGTGTCTGCAACCAGCAGAAAGGGGGCTTGGCTTACGGGTGCGGCCGATGTAGAGGAGAGGAGTCGAGGGACATAGGCCATCCCAGGCCTCTGTCGACAGCGTCGTCTGCTTCTCTCCTGACTTGGGGTCCACCACGAACCATGTGTCCTGTTTCTTCCCTGGAAAGTCAGAAATGCCTCTCTCTCAATCTCGTGTGTGCCTGGTACCCCGCTCTCAGAAGCCACCACTTCTCCAGGTTCCTTAGGCCCTCTTTCATGCAACATCAACCCGTCTTCCCCTCAGGCCGATCTCCAGTCCTGCCCCCAGACTTGCTCCCACATGGGATCACCCCAATCCCCTCTCATGAGCTCCCCCTTCCCAGAAGGGTTGGCATGTTCATACTCAAATTCAGATCTTGCCTAACTCTGGCTTGGCTCCAACAGGGAGCTGGCTATGGCTCCTGCACACAGATCTGCACCCCACTAATTTAAACCCCTGCAGTGCCAGGCTGTCCCAGAGTCATCTCCACGGTAGTCTGGAGAAGGGAGGGGGAATGGCTGCCTAATGCACAGAGAAAGCCCCTCCTCTCTCCCACAGGAGGGGGTTGCTCATACCTGTGTAGAGGACACCATCCGAACTGCGACATGGTGAGGACTGGACCAGCTCTGGGATAGTGAATGGGAGTTTCTGCAACAAACAGAGACAGTGCAGCGGTCTGTGAGTGACAAAGAGACAGGGGAGACAGCCACATGCATCATGGCCTGTCCCTCAGGAAGGGGGTCCTCCTCCGGCCATGCAGAGACACAAGCCAGCCACAGGAGTATTCCTGGGTGAGGCTGACCAGCCAAAGCAGACAGGGAGGAGACTCACATGGCTTTGCTGTCTCTCCCAGAGGCCATTCCTAAGGTGGCAGGGGTTAGCGGGAAGAGCATGAGGCCCTTGCACTTCCAGCAGAGCTGCCATCTCCTGCCCTGTGTGCATGCACCACCGCCAGGAAGGATGGAGGGCAGCACTCTTTAGCCACCCCTCTGCCCCAGGTACTGACCATCAGGCCTTCTTTGTTTTTGCCTCCCAGGATGTACAGGCTGCCATCATTGGGGTCCGGGAGAAACGCCGGCCTGAAAGGAAGGAGAATGAAATGCCAGCCATGTCCTGCTTCAGGGCACAAGTCCGCTACCCACAGAGGTTAGGGCAAGGATCCCCCTCCGCAGGTTATTCCATTATTGTTTGCTACGGGGGGAGGTGAATCTCCTGGCATGGGATACCAAACCAGATGAACTACCGGTCTGCCCAATACGGCAATTCCTACACAGCCACTCCACATCTACCCCATTCTGATGTCCTGGCACATCCCAGCTGGAGTCATTCCATTTGCCTCCATGACTTCCCCCTGCAGTTTCAAATGGATGCAGAATTTTTCCTCATTTCTCATCCTAAACTTGTGTGGTGTGTTACTGTGCGCTGTTAGACAGCTGCCGTGTCCACACTAGAGGTGGCTGCACATTCAGCAGTGGGGGAAGAGAGTCCTACATTGCTGGTATTTGTAGCAGTTTGGGGCTCCTTGGGAAGGAAAGTCAACCGGGAATCATAACTAAGAGTGAATGAAGCCTGGAATATCAGCTTGGGAGATGTCCTCAGGAGACACAAGCAGCCCAGACCAGTACTAGAGAGCCAGGGAGTGATCCATTAACAACAGGCCCCTCAGATAAACCCTCCCTCCCAGAGGAGGAGAGCTCTGGCTTTGATGGCAAGTTTCTGGAGACCCTGCAGAGAATCTGCCCAGCAAATGCCTGCCTTTGCACTCACACAGGCTTTGGCTGCATTAGGCTCTCTCAGTAAGTTTACTACTGTTGCTCCCACTGGCAGAAGCACAAGTTTAGACAGGGCTCGGGGGCTGCCAGCATGTTGTTTAGTGCTGTTGTGAGCAAGATGACACAGCTGCCGGACCTTGTCTACTATACAGCTTGCAGTGGCAGAGTGGCACCAGTGCTAGTAAAAGGGGAAAGATTTTAAGAAAAAGCTGTGGCGTTGGGCAGGGTGCTTAACCTCTCTCAGCCTCCATTTCCTCATTCTGCACCTCCCCGGGGAGCAGCTTCTCGGTCAGTGTCTGCAAAGGCCTGGGAGGATGAGAAGTGGTAAGCTTTATTGTAAAGGCCACCCTGGGGAGGGGAGGGGAGATGACACTTACTCTGCCACGTAAACAGGCACCTGAAGAATGGGATCTGAAAGAGAGAGTGAGAGAGACACGTCAGTGGCCTCCTCTAATGTCCCTGCCAGAGGGGGCCACGTGGCAGCGTTCAAAGCAGAGTTTGCAGTCACATGGTTACAAGCTCAGATCATTCACCTATTTGCATTTCAGACCCAGCCGGGAGCCCCAAGCAGTCCCAGTTGCTTGTGTGAAGCTGCTCAGGGGTGCATGTACTCCCCTTAAAACAGCCAGACCCCTGGGATGGGACATGCACAAGGTGTCATTCTCCAGTGTCCCCTGCTCAGAGCAGCACTGGCAGGATCTGAACGGGAGGGAGTGTCTCCAGCTCTTCTCAGCCAGGAGAAGAGCCTGACCACAGGAAATGACAATCCCCCAAATAACCACCCCCACACACAGAGTCATTGCTCACCATCCTTCAGGGTCCACTTGATGTCGCCTGTCTTCTTACTCACAGCGTGAAGGTTCCCATCAAGGGTGGACACAAACAGCAGTGTTTCCGGGACAGTCACTGCGCTGCCAGCGAGACACTGAGGGCAGAAACATGGCAAAGATAATACAGTGCCTGACCAGGACAACAAGATCCATGTAATAAAGCCAACCGCATCCCCCGGTACACCAGCTAAACACTCCACTGAGAAAGTGCCCAATGGGTCAAGAAATGAGGGGAGGAGGGTTCCCCCCTAAATTGATAACACCTTGTACTGTAATCCCATCAAGTCTCATAAGTAAAGCAGAGTCAGGATGGGTCACCCCTTGGGAGGGAGACATGGAAAGAAACCCCAAATACAGGAATTGGTGCTAAGAGGGTGTTCTCCCTACTGAGTCTGTGTCTGCCCCTTTACAGGCCAGGAGCTTGGAGCCAGCCAGCCCTGTCTGGAGACAGAGCCCTTTGAAGAACAGAGGGGATGATCAGACCCAGCTGGAAGGGGTCAGGGCTGAAAGAGCTCATTTGAAAAGGGAGCTGCAGGAAGCAGGCTGGCTCCTGGGCAGGCCCGACAGCAGGGGGAGAGATGCAAGGGGCCCCCTGCAGCCTGCTGGAGGTTTGGACTGTTTAACAGGGAGTGGTAGTGCCAGCAGCAGAAGCAAAAGCTCCGTTGTCCCAGCCCCCTGCTCTGACTGCCAGCCCACCTTCCCATTCCGAGCTGGGAACTGAAGCTAGGAGTCCTGACTCTCATTCCACTATTGATTTAGAGTTGTTGAAAATACCTATCAACAGAGCTTGGTGCGTTCACATACCTAAAATGTACACAACACAAGAATCAAACACAAAATGCCCTCTCCCTTAATCTGAATGTATTGAAAATCTTGTCGTTTCCCCAAGAGTCAGGATGTAAACCCGGATTTTTTTAGCCAAATTCCAGTTTGGATAGTTACATTTCACTTCCCAAAATCTCCCCTGCAGTTTCATTTGGATATGGGATTCCTCTCCATTTCCTGTCCTCAACCATTGTGAAGCGTTGTTGCGCTGTGTCAATAGCTGTCATGATCTACCCCAGAGGTGGCTGCGTTTCAGTGGGTGAAGTGGTCCCTGCAGACTGCCTGCTGAATTTGTGAAATGTTTTCTATTTACTCATACTAGAAATAGAACTAACAAAAACACACAGTAGTTTGAACCCTAACTGCACCCTATTTACTGCCCTTCCGAACAGAACATAATTTAACCTGGGGCCAAGGGGCAACCGACACCAGCAGGCTCCTCCTGCTGCTGCTGCTGCTGGGGATCAGCTATAGAACGGAGTGGCTGTTTCCTAAATCAGATTTCCTGGATGCTTTGCTAAAGGGTGACACAAGCTGACCCAACCACTAGCCTCTCCCAGAAGCAAACTGGCTGGGCTGCTTTTCCTGCCAGAAATGCCAGTGACGCTGGCTCAGGACTTTAATGCCATGGATTGTAGTGACCCTGACGTTGAGACTTCAAATCCCCCACAGAAACAATGGTCTGTGTGCATTACTCGCACTGCTAATGCCAGCTCACACACCGCACCTTCCCAACACAAGCCAGCCACACCCATCGGCAAACAGGACCGAGGCTGAGCAAACAGCACTAGGGCATGGGGACAGAAGGGGAGAAGGCACTCTAGGCTGAGGAGGGAATCACCTGCTCTTTCCTGCTGCTCAGGAATCAGACTAGGATTTGAATTCCTGCCAATGAGCCCACCTGCTCAGAGCACCAGACCACACCACTTCCAGTTCCTGGAACAGGCTTCAGTTACTAAGCCATTCTGCCGTCCTCACTGCCTCCATTGACTAAGGCAGGAACAGCAGTTGTGCTCAGCACCACATTACAGGAAAAAGGAAAAGGGGTGACAGTGGCCTGGGTTCTGGAGGTGACCCCTGCTTGGCTCCTGGGCACTGCCAGGAGATCACACTGGTGGTGATAAAGTAGGTCGCCTTTTACCTAGTGGCTCACCAGCCCAGAGGGCTCACTGGGCCATATATCTGCCTTGGATTCTGGATGCTGTCACTTGGTGGCCCAGCTCTCACCTCTCACTCCCTAAGGTCTGCTAAATACAACTAGACGCCAGACTATAGCCCAGACAGGGCAGAGAAACCCAGACTGAAAAGAAACTCCAACCCTGGGCAGTGTGAAGAGAACAAGAGCAGGAACTAGCCAACGGCCTCCAGTAGCCTCTGTGGGGACAGATGTGCAGGCTATCAGTGGGGGCACCAAACCAGAGAGAGACTTGGGTGGGGGGCGAAGACACACATTCTTCCCTGCAGCCATTGTTTGCTGAAACTCACCCAGCTGTAACTACATAAATAAAAGCCATCATCACCCAGCACAGCTCAAAAGTCATTCGGTCAACCCACTGCTTCTCTCCCTCCTGTCCCCATTGATTACTCGCATCCAACCCACCTAGCGGAGATGCTTCTGTGCTCACTCCCCTGCCAGCCAGCTCGCTCTCTCGCCCCCACTTCTGTCATCCCTTCTTGTTTAACCTTAAGTACACTTAGTGCTGGCTCGGCAGCCCTCACTTTATCAACAGGACAGGTGCAGTGCAGGCAGAAGCAGGGCAAGCTCCCCCTCACTGCACCTCAACAATAGGCCTCCACACACCCCCACCCACTATGCTGTAGGTGCCAGCGGGCGGTGGTCAGTCTTCATGGCCTGTTCAGTCCTTGGTCTCTGCTGAGAGCACAAAAAGGGCTAATGGAGATGGTGGCTTTTGTGGAGAAGCCACCTGTCTGATGGAAACTGGGCTGAGTCACCCAACTCATTTCACAAAGGCCCCTGAGCAGGCATCAGTCACTATAATATTCTCTGCCCGTTTCTTCCCTCCCTAGGCACTCTGGAGTTTCTGACATCTCCAAAGCTCTTCTCTACTTTTCTGCAAAGGATGTCCAAACTAAGGGGCTGCCCACCCCAGCACACAGCCCCAAGCTCCTGCACAAGTCTTGGAGACAAGCTCATACACCGGCAGAATCATCCAGCTAGCCTGTCAGTCCCAGTAGCTGTTAATCCCTTTAATTTCATTGTTAAATAGGGTGTTCTCTCTTTACATTCAGCAGTTCTCAGGCTGCTATGCATGACTGGGAGATGTTCTGGCCAATCTTATACCAGGCGCTGAAAAGCTAGACTGTCCACCAGTTACTAAACCAGATTTTATTCGGGCTCCTATTTACCCTCGGGTGTAGAAGGGCTGGAGGTTTCTACCAAAGCCCTGGAGATTTATTTGTAATAGACTTTACCTTACAGCCATTGCGGCAGCTGAACTACAGCTTCTCAGGGAATGGGACGAGTGACGGCTACACCAGGACATGTCTCTCCAGACTCTAAGGGTACATCCACATTGCAATAAAACACTTGCCACCGGCCCATGTTAGCTGACTCCGGCTCACAGGACCCTCCCACCTTGCAGGGAACCAGAGCTTGGGCTCCAGCCTGAGTCCCAACATCTACGCAAGCAATTTTATAGCCCCACAGCCAGTTCCATGAGCCCGAGTCAGCTGACACGGGCCAGCCACTGGTGTTTCATTGCTATGGCATCAGCCCGACAGGCACCACAGGCTGGTTTCCTCTTCTTGGCAGGCAGCCCATCAATGAT
This sequence comes from Macrochelys suwanniensis, assembly GCA_033296515.1. Taxonomy (NCBI): domain Eukaryota; kingdom Metazoa; phylum Chordata; order Testudines; family Chelydridae; genus Macrochelys; species Macrochelys suwanniensis. Next base: position 1,822,506 of record CM065785.1, on the reverse strand, counting down.
CCATTCAAAAGGCCAACATGGCGCACAGCCCTGGAGTCTGTGGGCGTGGCCCTATTACTAGTGGTGGTGACAAGCTGCTACCCTGAGTATGCTGGCAATACCTTGATCCAGTCGCCCAATCCGATAGGATAAGAAGAGGCAGAAGGTTGTGGGTTCTAATCCTGCCCCAGGGCATGGGCCCATAGTCATTGCTGACATTGTAGAGCAGTACTCAGTGGCGAAAGGACAGCACTGTTACAGGTTGCATCCACAGGGGCCAAGCTCTCTTCAGCCTGCCCCTGGCAGCAAAGGGTCATGAACAAAAGGTGTTCGTCAAAATTAACTGGGGACAACTTGTATCCTGGCCATTGTGCCCCCAGTCAGTTTTACCACTGGAAGCTGGGTGAGCTCCCCTGACTGCAGAGTAGCTGCCACATGGAAGGGCACTGCTCCTGCCCACCCAGGACTGGATCTAACACCCTAGCTTGGTAAAAGGCAAATAATCCCATTTTTACTACATGCTACCCCCCGGCAGACAGCATTCTAGGGCACTTTGCACCCTGCCCCCCCTCATCCACCATAGTTCCCCCATAGTTCACTGGGGATCAGCATCGCTCCCTCCTGGGGGTGAAACACTAGACTGCAAACCACGCTGTTCAAGAACGTCACCAAGAAGCTTGATAACAATGTGTGTGCACTGTGGGGAAACCCGCAGCTTCACCCTCCCTCAGTATAGGGCCCTAATGAGGGGCTCAGCCCCCTGGGGGGCTCAGGAGTCTCCTCACAGACACAATAATTACAGACACCTTTGTCCTGAAGCTTCCCCCCTCTCTCACTCCTCACACTGACAGCCCCTGTCCTGCTAGGGGTGACCCCACAGTTCTCCCAGACCCCCCATGCTAACAGGCCCCCCCGCCTGCTGGGGGTGACCACAGAGTCCCCCACGCTGACAGGGCCCCCCACCTGCTGGGGGTGACCCCAGAGCCCGCCCCACACATGCTGACAGGGCCCCCCCGCCTGCTGGGGGTGACCCCAGAGCCCCCCACGCTGACAGGGCCCCCCCCTCGCTGGGGGTGACCCCAGAGCCCGCCACACACACGCTGACAGGGCCCCCCCGCCTGCTGGGGGTGACCCCAGAGCCCCCCCCCCGCTGACAGGGCACCCCCCGCTACGGGTGACCCCAGAGCCCGCCCCACACACGCTGACAGGCCCCCCCGGCTGCTGGGGGTGACCCCAGAGCCCGCACCACAAACGCTGAGAGGCCCCCCCACCTGCTGGGGGTGACCCCAGAGCCCGCCCCACACACGCTGACAGGCCCCCCCACCTGCTGGGGGTGACCCCAGAGCCCCCCACGCTGACAGGGCCCCCCCCGCTGGGGGTGACCCCAGAGCCCCCCACGCTGACAGGGCCCCCACCGCTGGGGGTGAGCCCAGAGCCCGCCCCCACTGACAGGGCCCCCACCGCTGGGGGTGAGCCCAGAGCCCGCCCCCACTGACAGGGCCCCCCCCGCTGGGGGTGACCCCAGAGCCCCCCACACTGACAGGGCCCCCCCCGCTGGGGGTGAGCCCAGAGCCCGCCCCACACACGCTGACAGGCCCCCCCGGCTGCTGGGGGTGACCCCAGAGCCCCCCACGCTGACAGGGCCCCCCCCCGCTGGGGGTGACCCCAGAGCCCCCCACGCTGACAGGGCCCCCCCCGCTGGGGGTGAGCCCAGAGCCCGCCCCCACTGACAGGACCCCCCCCGCTGGGGGTGACCCCAGAGCCCGCCCCACACACGCTGACAGCCCCCCCCACCTGCTGGGGGTGACCCCAGAGCCCCCCACACACGCTGACAGGCCCCCCCCCCGCTGGGGGTGAGCCCAGAGCCCGCCCCACACACGCTGACAGGCCCCCCCGGCTGCTGGGGGTGACCCCAGAGCCCCCCACGCTGACAGGGCCCCCCCCCGCTGGGGGTGACCCCAGAGCCCCCCACGCTGACAGGGCCCCCCCCGCTGGGGGTGAGCCCAGAGCCCGCCCCCACTGACAGGACCCCCCCCGCTGGGGGTGACCCCAGAGCCCGCCCCACACACGCTGACAGCCCCCCCCCACCTGCTGGGGGTGACCCCAGAGCCCCCCACACACGCTGACAGGCCCCCCCCCCGCTGGGGGTGAGCCCAGAGCCCGCCCCACACACGCTGACAGGGCCCCCGCGGCGGGGGCGGCTTTACCTGCGCCAGGTGAGCCGCCAGCGCCCAGAGGCCCAGCAGGAGCCGCCCGGGCAGGGCCGGCCCGGCTCTGCCGCCGCCCATCGCGGTGCCCGAGCTCGGCGGGGTCAGGGGCCGACATGCTGCTCGCCGGCCCCATGCCCCGAGGCCGCTAGCGCCGCCGGCCGCCCCGCATCCCGCCCGGCCGCTCCGCGGGCTCCGGCCGGCCCCGGCCGGGGGGCGGGTCCGGGCCCGGCCGCCCTGGTGGGCAGCGGCCTGCGCCAGCCCCACCCGCCGGGGCAGGCCCGGGGGTCGCGTGGGGGACCCGCGGGGGTCGCGTGGGGGACCCGCGGGGGTCGCGTGGGGGACCCGCGGGGGTCTCGCGGTGCGCGGGCCGCCCGGCTGCTGGCGGGAGGCTCAGGCCGCTGGCACCGCCGGGCCCCGCGTTAATGATTCACCGCGGGCCGGGCGGAACCAGGATGCGGCTTTCCTGCCCCGCCACCACGTCAGCCACCGCCGGCCCCGCATGGCAGGAGCCGCCCGGCCCAGCCGCGGGGCCTGCGGGCGGGGCCGCGGGGGGAGGCAGCACCCATAGGTGCCGGGGGGCTGCCGCACCCCCTGGCGTGAAGTGGTTTCCAGCATCTCCAGGGACGGGTTTACCGTTCCGTTCAATGGCTCTCAGCACTCCCCGCCCACCCCCCACCTTGTGCCAGTGGCCCTAGTCCCGGCCCCTGGGACCCCAGAGCTAGTGGCCCTAGTCCCGGCCCCTGGGACCCCAGAGCTAGTGGCCCTAGTCCCGGCCCCTGGGACCCCAGAGCTAGTGCCCCTAGTCCCGGCCCCTGGGACCCCAGAGCTAGTGGCCCTAGTCCCGGCCCCTGGGACCCCAGAGCTAGTGGCCCTAGTCCCGGCCCCTGGGACCCCAGAGCTAGTGCCCCTAGTCCCGGCCCCTGGGACCCCAGAGCTAGTGGCCCTAGTCCCGGCCCCTGGGACCCCAGAGCTAGTGGCCCTAGTCCCGGCCCCTGGGACCCCAGAGCTACTGCCCCTAGTCCCGGCCCCTGGGACCCCAGAGCTACTGGCCCTAGTCCCGGCCCCTGGGACCCCAGAGCTACTGCCCCTAGTCCCGGCCCCTGGGACCCCAGAGCTACTGCCCCTAGTCCCGGCCCCTGGGACCCCAGAGCTAGTGCCCCTAGTCCCGGCCCCTGGGACCCCAGAGCTAGTGCCCCTAGTCCCGGCCCCTGGGACCCCAGAGCTAGTGGCCCTAGTCCCGGCCCCTGGGACCCCAGAGCTAGTGCCCCTAGTCCCGGCCCCTGGGACCCCAGAGCTAGTGGCCCTAGTCCCGGCCCCTGGGACCCCAGAGCTACTGCCCCTAGTCCCGGCCCCTGGGACCCCAGAGCTACTGGCCCTAGTCCCGGCCCCTGGGACCCCAGAGCTAGTGCCCCTAGTCCCGGCCCCTGGGACCCCAGAGCTAGTGCCCCTAGTCCCGGCCCCTGGGACCCCAGAGCTACTGCCCCTAGTCCCGGCCCCTGGGACCCCACAGCTCTATTAGCCCAGGCTACTGCCGACTGGGGGGACACAGGCGGCTTCCCCGAGCTACTCCTGGGGGAATTCTGTACCACTGCACATGCGCAGAATTGATGTCCCCCGCAGATTTCTTTGCTCCCCCCCGCCCGAAAAATGACTTTCTGACAGGGAAGCCACAAGAACGATCACGCGACCCTTCCCGGCAGTACGGTTCGGGGGCCCAGGGTAGCTGGCAGAGAGGTAAATCACTGTGGGGCCCTATAGTCCAGCCACTATAAACTTCCACAACACTCCCTTCCTGTAGACTTTAACATCTTCAGAAAGTACAGCTCCCTTCCTGCATCAACCCTATTTAAATAAACTTTAGCCTCCTAAAAATAACCCCACATGGATATCCATAAACACATCTGGTAAAAAGCAACCAAGTTCAAAGTGATTTTAATGAGGTCTAGCTCACATCCAAACAATTACAGTCCCCCACCCCCCACCCCCAACAATTATACTTTTTTTAAAAAAAGCCCATGGATGTTAGAAAGTCTGGCAATGAACACTTAATTTGCTGGGTGGAGATAGAGTACCCTGACACACTGGAAATAGTTAAGATTCAGCTTAACTTTTCTACTTACTGCACAGTAGACAGCACTGTTCAACCACAGATCTCAGAGGTAGTAATTTTCTCCATTTTGCAAATGGGGAAAACTGAACTGCAGAAAAGTTACGTGACTAGCAAGTGGCACGCTAGGACCCCAGAGTGTTAGAGATTGTATAAACCCACATTGTGCAAGTCCTGTCTATTAAATCAAACTTTTCCTCAGGGTCTCACTTCTTGTGGATTGGGAAGTTAAAGTGGGACTTTTGACCATATTTTAGATTATACTTGTATGTGTTTACATTTTTAGTATGTGTGCATGCAAAGGCACATTCTATCATTGAAAACAAAACCTAACCTGATTTTTAAGCATAAGTGCAGATATTTGTGTCTCATAATTCAGTTTTTTTGTTTTTTAAAAAAATACAAGGAACAATCTACATAGATAATTCATCCATATTTGGAAGCCAGCATCCAACACAGACACACTATAGAAATCCCAACAGGTATCACTGGAATCCTGACTTCTTGGGCATCAGCTAAAGGAACACAGGAGCACTGGAGCAGAAGTAAAACTGTGACATGAACAGTATGCTGTGGACCCCAGGCATGCCTTTGGAATCTATAAATTACCTACACCTTGATTCTTGGTACCAGGATAATTTATACTTCTTTGATCAACTTGGAAGGGTTATGAATTTATCAGTGACTGGTAAGAATACAGTTTCTTTAAAAACCTGAAGAGGGAAAACACTTAAAAGGAGAGCACAGTAAGGGGGCGGGGGGGAAGCACCCACACCACAATCTATAAGGAAGGGGGAATTCTACAGCTTGTGTTATACAGGAGGTCGGACTAGATGATAACTATGGTCCCCTTCTGTCCTTGGTACATATGAAGTCGTTCTCTAACAGAGATAATTTTTGAATTCTATTTTCTATAGGTAATAGGGTATGTAGAATGTAAATCACTCAAACACAGAATGCTTAATTATCAAACTTTAATAGATAAGACTAATTTTACAGAATAAAACAATAGGATAACCAGTCATGGTTACGCTTAAAAAAATCCAGCAGTGCAAATCTAAGACTAAATATTTGTCATCTCCCCCTCCTCCAAAATAGGTAATAGATTATTTTAAAATACCATAAATATGGTACTTACATATTCCATTTTATAATAATTCTGCAGTGAAAACTTAAACGTGGTCTATTTTTTTAAAACATACAGAACCAAAGAATGAATTGCCTAGAATATGGGTAAGACATAGTACACTTCTTTGAGCCACACAAAGGAAATATTTTGCTGTAAGGTATAATTACCATGTGTTCTAAATATGACTTGCTACAGCAATTCTAGCCTCCCTCAAGTATAATAAAAGTGACCCTGACAATAAACATAATAAAGAATCAACTCCTATCAGGCAGTGAAAGTCTAGAGTATGAATCTCCAAATGAAACAGGTGCCTTGGGAAAACACAGTGCCAGAGAGAGAGAGAGGAGTAAACAATGAAAGGAGAGTTTGAAAGCAAAACTTGTACCACTGAGTTGGCACACCAACCAACTGGATCACAGAGAACAGAGCATGTGCTCGGAGGAGAACATGCCAGTGCCCTGATAGTTCATCAGCAATTATTCTGAGGGAAAGCTGGAGTCCGGTAAAAGAGAAAAAGGAAGAAAATCCCACCACAACATGGCACTTTGATATAAATGGCATTGCAAATGGAGTGTTTATCTTTGGCCCTTATTATATGAAATGGTGGATACAATGTGTGGAAACATCTATATAACTTATCAGGTTGTATGCATGTGCTACAAGTTAGAGTATTGCATGTTATCAGTTTCTTAACTAATCCTTCCCCTGAATCACTTTTTCTTTTTCTCTTGTGACTTTGCCCAACTAACCACCACAAGAGCATCCTTATCCTAGCTAGTAATACAGTAACCTTGAGATGTACTTACTGGTGCTAAGAAAAATGCATGATTTACTTTCATGTTAAACTTAACATGGGAAACTTGGAGGTATTAAAAATTCTTTATACAAAAATGACTGATCATAAGAGTTGGTGCAGTGGATGTTTGTGCCCAGCAAAAATTTAAAAACATTTATTGTAGTGATTTGCAAATATTATCTGGAAGGTGTTGACACTTGGGATACAGAGAGTTATGGAGTGAATACTATATTCAAAACAAGCAGAGATAAAATGAGAAATCCAGGCAAGGAAAGATCAAAAGTGATACAGCGAAGGGCTTGCTACTACATCAGTAGCGGTAGCACCAGCTCCAGCACTGTGAAGTGTTCGACTTCAGTGAGGCTCCTGACTTACATGGGTTGGTGCTAGTGTACTTCAAAGAAGTACTGACACCTAGAACAGCTAAAATGGATACTTTGGCCAGACAACATATTAAAAGCATCTAGGATCTGTGTGCATGGAAATACTTTCCTCAGTCTCACCAAAAATATTCTCACTTGCATTCAAAATACTTTCATTGCTTGCCAGTAACCATAAAAGTGGGGCAAAGCACCTACGCTACTACTTAATTATGGGGTGCTACATCCCATTTAATTGGGAATTACATTCTTTTAGAATAGGGACCAGAACCCCCTATTAAAGGGTTTAATGTGAAAGTAACTGAAGGAACTCAACTTCTGTATTGTTCATAACCATAATTAAGAATTATGGCAAACTCCCTATGGAAGGATTATATGAATGATCTTTAACAATCTTATTCAGCCAATTTAGAAATATATATATTATTAGTACTTTACTTCTAACACTTATTTTGTAATAAATTATTCTATTACTTAAGGATATACCAATGTACTCTTTACTCCATCACTGCCCATGTGCTCCTTGGGCTTTTAGGACCAATGGATATCCAAAGAATTTCCCAAGGTTACATAAGAAGAATTCAGTGTAAAGACACAGAGTAGCAAATGGCTCTTGGACTTGGACTCAGCAGACTGTAGAACGTATGCTGAAGTTACTGTGTATTCCTAGGTTTTTATGAACAAAGTTAACTAAGGCTATGTCTACACTAAAGACCATACAGCAGCACTGTTGTACCGATGCAGCTGCGCCGCTGTAAGGTCTCCCATGTAGCCGCTGTATGCCAACGGAGAGAGCTCTCCTGCCGGCATAATTAAACCACCCCCAACGAGTGGTGGTAGCTATGTCAGTGGGAGAGCGTCTCCCGCTGATATAGCGCTGTGCACACCAGCACTTCTGTCGATGTAACTTATGTCGGTCAGGGGTGTGTTTTTTCAGGCCTCTGACTGACAAAAGTTTTACTGACAAAAATGCTAGTGTAGACATACCTAAAAAAGTAACTTAGGCTAATACCAGAAGAGACACAGCTTCATGTCACTTCAAATAACAAAAGGGCACTGTCAACTTTAAACACAGCCAAAAAACCCAAAGCCAACAATGAAAACAGGTTAGACACATCTCCCCTTGCTGTGTTGTAACCCAAACAACTGCCCTTAGAATCTGAAAGTGAAATTGGGTGAACAAAAATTAAACGGATTTTATGTTCTAAATCAAATGAAGATAAAAAGGAAACAAGGTACATAAACAGGGACAAGTACATTTGAATTTAATATTTTTCTTCATTTGTAATAATATAAGATGTTTGTAACACAAGTAAAGATCTAGAATTTTGTAACTGACAGTGTCCTTTTAAATATCAGTGATCTATTTGACCAGGCACAGGATGGAAGGAGCAAACAGGAACATTAATGTTACACTGAATTCCATGTCCTAGGTGCCCTTGCTCTCTTGGAAGTGATGAGGTCACGTGTGCACCACTACCACAGAACTACAAGCACTGGTGGTAGAGTGTGCTCAGCCACATTATTGAGTGTGAACACTGAGTTCACTGAGGTGTTTAGAAGGAGTTGCAAAATGCAGTGGGGCCTTTCAAATGAGAAGCCAATGAAAGCACAGGAGAGGGAACACGAGTGGGTTTATAGACAAGTTGAGGGGTAAGTAAGGCAGTGAGTGGAAGCTGATAGTCGCTGAATCAGCAAGATTGGGTGAGGGTGTAGGTGAATGAGTATGAGGGACAGAAAATGCTACATGTGTGTCACTGCCTCTTGCTATGCACTGACGTAGAGTGCGGTAGTGTCTGGTGTAGGTACAGCACATACGCTTTCCTTCATATACTGCAGTTTTAGCCTTAATACTAAAATTGGACATTAGAAAATAAAAAGCATGATATCTGCATTTAAGTTTTACATATCGCTCAAAGGTAATGGAACTGACAGCAACTCTATCACCAGAATTAATGCACTTGCTAAGAGCTTTCAGAGGTTGTCCTAGGAAACTGACTTTGTACTACTTTAAAACTATCCCTGTTACAATGTACATATTATATGGCAGGACACAGTACTGGTTTTCATATGAAAAGGAAGTATCTCAAGCTACAAGTGTAACAAGCATGTGACCAATTTATAAACAAGGGGAGAAGAACACTTTAACACCAATTTATACTGCAGGGATGTTCAAACTGGAAAGCCAAACCAGAACCAAAATTATTTTGCCACCAATAGTCTACAGGCAGATAGAGAACCTTAATCCAAATTGACTTGCAACCACCATATTTGAAAAAAAAGCCCACACCATAACTGACCCCTTCCCCATCTATCTTTATAAAAATACTCATTCGGGAATTTGTATCTGCTGAGTTTCAACATGGTTATTTCAAATAAAATGAAATCTAGACAAGAAATATGTTAAATTTAGCCTTTGCTAAAGAGGGATGTTTCCCTACCAATTTCACAAAATTTTGAGCTACACGTATCAAACAATACTAAGGAGTGTACAGTGTTTTTTAAAAAAACGGGAGATAAAAATCAGAACAGTGATCTGTTATATGCAGGTTAAACGGATAGCAGGACTGATTCAGCCTTGCTGTGCAATACTATCCGTTGAGGATGTGAACCTTTCCAGGACTGAAAGGGCCCACTCAGAAAACCTGAGATAAATGGCACTTTAACTTAACTGCTAAGTTGACAGGCAAAATGTTATGAGCCACAGATGAGGAATATTACTTCAGAAAGAACTAGGGTAATGAACTAGAATAATCTGTTGGAAACTTGAAGAAAGAAAAGCTGAAATTTAGCGTTACCATCTTTACCCTTTAAAGATAAAGGTCAGTGCTTGGGTGCATGTACAAAACTTCGTAAGACTCACTGAACTATATTACTAGGACTTTTCAAACCCAGATCACATAGGACTGACTATTCTACCCTATTTATGCATTATCCAAATCAAGTGGCATCTTGGCCAGCTTATCCCAACAATTAATAGGAAGGTCTCTTTTGTTCACTTCCTTTAGCATCATCTTTGTTACAATTGCAGTGCACTGACTCCAGGAGTCCTTTGCAGAGTGCAGATTGAAAAATCAATACTAACTCAGCCGACTAGGTCAGTGTTAGGACTTCACTGCAATATGATTTTGGACCCCAACATAAAAGGTAAAGAAGATGCTCATAAAAACAGAATCCCCCTGAAAGAGACAAAGGGGCAGAGCTATGCAAGCAACAAAGAATGACGGAAATTGCATGAAATGGGATATAAGCAGCACCAAGCCATCTTGGCTACAGAAAGTCTACAGTGGTATCTTCCTGCTCCCAATATACAACATTGCAAGCATCATCCCAGAGCTGCTGGTATAAACAACAGAGGAACTGGGCATCTTTGGGTTTAAAAAAAAAGTTAAAATGTTGCTACTAAAAGAAGTCAAACCTGAAATAATAGGGCCAGCGTAATATGGCTTACTAAACCCCAATTTTGCATACTGTTTAAAAAAATTTTTAAAAACTGTTTTCAAACTCTCAATCACAACCAAATAACTAAATTAAGTCTGTTTGTAACTGAAGAATTATGAAAATATTTGTCTTTTGTTCAAATCAAGTAAAAAATCCTCAACAATACATTGTAATATTTTCTTCTGAAAACTAAATTGGAAGATCTCTCAGCAGATTTAAGTGTATTACACACAATGTTTTATGAATTAAGATTTATTGATTTCCATTGTATTTACTTTAAATATGATTGAAGCTGACTGCAGAAAAGGGATGCTGAAATTTTTAAGTTAAAAGTAAACTAATGGTGAAAGAACATCACCTCTGGCTTCCGTCAATGCCTCGTTATATCATATTTTATTTATAAAGTTCCAGGACTGTCACATCCAGGGATGTTGGAGGCCTCTCCCAGCAGTGTCCTTTGTTTTGTGTCGGTCTCCTGTGCCAGAGGTGAGCGTGCTTTCAAAAATACTGCCATTTGCCCAGTACTGTGTCTTTGATTGCATCAACATATTGAGTAGGTACCCAGTAGACCCAGTAGTAAGATGCTTCTGTAGGGCCCAGTTGAAATGCCTGCAAAATTAAAAGGACAACAGGTAGCATTTACAGATTGGAAACAAACAGAACAGGTGGTGTCAGACAATCTGGATGGCCAATTCATTTACTTTGAAATTAATTTAATCTACTGCGACTACTGCCTCCTCCAAATGCCCCTAACCTCATACTGAGAGCAGAATCTGCAGCATAATTCCTAGAAAAAAATCTAAACTAGTTAACTCACTGCACAGGGCTGAGAAGCCAACCAAGGACTGAGGCAGATGGCTGCACTGTATCAGTTGAAGTTTCAGCAAGTATTTTTGTGTTTAAATGTTAAATACCATTATCTATTTATTTTGACTGCTGTAAGTAGGAGAGAGAACTACGAAGTGGCAACACTCTCTATCCTTGTGGTTTGAGCAATAGTTTATGCCCTAATCTGAAGAGGCTGCTCTTCCATCTGAGTGATCACAAATGGAATGTTTGGAAAAGGCATGGAACAGCTTCCTCTTGCAGGTAATAATTTTTTGCTCAGGGCATTTCCCCCTTTCCTCCCACAAAGAGAGAAGTGGAATTTCTGTCTAAGAAACTTATCTCAACATTACGAAGTTTAGTTACAGTGATATTCTTTAAAAGAAAGGCCTGAACTGGTAAAAAAGGAACTCTTGGACTTTAAAAAGCCCCATAGCAGAATCACATTACCCTTGCCTGATATGTATCACTTTCCTAAACACAATACCAACCTTTCAGAGAATCAATACATTAAAATGGAGGGTGGGAAAATTCTTTATCTTCACTGAAGCAGGTAGAGAAAATGAACGGAACGGGAATTAATGCAGAACCAGATATGGGGAAGTAATACCAACAGTAACCTACCAAGAGTGAACCTCTTTTCTGATAAAGGAACATCGCCACAGTGTTTATTTTGAGAAAATGATCAGATGGAAGTTCACTCAAGGACTACTAACTTTCTCCTACTGCAACTGTCAGTTAAGTTCTTACTGAGCTAAAGACAGTTCTGGCAGAGTTTTTTAGAGGAAAGTAATGCTGAAGATGTGGAATTCTTACTGGGCCCAATGTTAGGGACATAAGTGTTACAAAGGAAGAAACTGAAAAGACAAATGTTAAATATGCATAAAATCAGATAGGATTATGGCCATGTTTTCAGAAGAGTTCAGCACCCAATCTGCACCCAACAAGCTGAGCTCTTCTGAAAGTCTGTCCCCAAGTATTTTAGGAAATACTCCAAATTTAAATACTCCATTTTAGGAAATACTCCAAATTTAAACATTTCTGACAGTGGCTGTGCTGTCATTTCAAGCCATAGGATTTTATATGGCTTTAAAGCTTGGGTAAAAACAGTTCAGTATCCCAAAGTCATGGCAAGCATTTAGTTCATATTGCTCAGAATATTTACTCTGTAATAGCAGACAACATTGAAGGGTCAGCCTTTTAGAAGCATTTAAAACCTTCCCAGCTGTCAGCCTTAGCCTTCTTCTAACTTAAACCTCTTGTTCAATGTATTAGCATCAAGTTATTAGTCCATTATTACTTAAGCAGAGGAATTACTTACCATCATGTGATAATCCTCATGTCCTTCAATAGGTTCATTCACCACATTTTTAATGGACCCCATGGGTATTTTTTCTGTTCTCTCTACATTGAAATGGATAAAAATAATGTTTGGTATATCAGCAGTGCTTTGCTACAGTGCTTCATATCGACTTCAGACACCACCTCTCACACTCCTGCTGTGGGAGGGACAGGGGGTAGCAGCATGCAAGCAATTCCAAGTAATCCCAGTCTCTGCCTCCTAAACTCTGATGACTCATATTGTGCCAGGTAGCCCCTCTAAATACCAGACAACCTAATTTTCTTCAACCAACCAATATAAGACCCTGATCCTGCAAACACTTATGCATGTGCTTAGCTTTACTACTGTGAGCAGTCCCATTAAAATTGATAGGACTCACAACTGTAAAGTGAAGCACATACATATATGTATGTGAGATCAGGGTCTAAGTGTGTAAAACAATTAACTCTTTTCATCCTTCCAATTTCTGCAGAATTGAGCTATGAAAAGGTGTACAACTCTCTATCAAGATCTAGTCCTGTCTTCAGCACCAGACGGCATTTAGTGGTTATCATAAAGGTATTTAAAAAATAGGAAGGGAAACATTAATGAGAGTATAGAAGGGAGAGAAAATACAAGAGATATTAAAAAAGTGACTATGATAACATTACAAAATAATGGATTAGGTAGTCAGCTGTGACCAAGAGGAATTACTAAAGCATAGGACTCATGATGGATTTCCTCCATTTCTCATCTATGATGTACGTCCTCACTTCTTTCTTTAGACTTTTAACTAAAATCTTTCCTTTTAACTCCTACTTCCATCACCCATGTCAGTCTGAACAAGCTCTAATTTCAGAAGATATGCCTTATCTCATAGAACTGGAAGGACCTTGAAAGGTCAAGTCCACTCCCCTGCCTTCACTAGCAGGACCAAGTACTGTCCACCGACAGATTTTTGCCCCAGATCCCTAAATGGCCCCCTCAAGGATTGAACTCTCAACCCTGGGTTTAGCAGGCCAATGCTCAAACCACTGAGCTATCCCTCCCTATGGATAGCTAGGGGAAACCCACTCAGTGGTTTGAGCATTGGCCTGCTAAACCCAGGGTTGTGAGTTCAATCCTTGAGGGGGCCATTTAGGGATCTGGGGCAAAAATTGGGGATTGGTCCTGCTTTGAGCAGGGGGTTGGACTAGATGACCTCCTAAGGTCCCTTCCAACCCTGATATTCTATAATTCTAAGATAAACCAAGCAATACACACCTTAGATGAGGGGCACCCTTTGAAGTGCAATGCAGCAAGCAACAACTGCTTGGAAAAGATACATAAGGAAATGCAGCACCACAGAGGCGCTTTGTTTTTACGCCATAGAGAAGACAAAAATGTAAACCGATATTCTCCATTTTAATGCAATAATTATCCTGACCCAGCCAGTGATTTCTGCTCGGCTTTGGAAGAAAACCTGTGCTGTATGGGAGCTAATGTTTGCAAAGCTCAATATAAGTATTAATTACTATTATCTTGCAGCAGGAAATAGTTATCCAAGCTAACATAACAGTCCAGTTAAGCTCTCTTACTCAGACAACAAGTACCCCCCATTCCTCTCCCCATCTTTGCAGCATCATCCCATTCTGGCCAAGGAGCAAGGCATGGGTTCCTTCAGTTATCTGGAAGCAAAAGGGTTATTTGAGAGTGATGTCCTCCGCACACTGTGCTATCTCCACAGCACTTTCTGCTCCTGCTGGCCTGTCTTCAAGATTGTAAATTGAATTCCCTGCAGTGGCACATGCTGTCATCTCCAAACTAGATTGCAATTGCACAGCCCTGAAACAAGTCACCCAACTCATTTCAGTTCCTAGAACAGATAATGAGAGCGGTGCCCGTATTCCTAGCAGTATTCCAGCTCTGAGAGAGACCCCCTGTAGCTTTAGACAAGTCACTGAGCCTCCCTGTGCTGTGGGGATTAAATTGCTTATGCAGTGCTCTGAAGAGAAGAAATGTTATGAATGCTAAATATTATAATCCACAATTAAGAGTTATGGCTAAGAATAAGATTATGTCACAGAGGCCCTGGATCTCCCAGGCACCGGCCTCGGAGCTCCAAGCTGCTGCGGGTGGCGGGGGACCCATGAGCTCTGAGCCCCCGTGGGTGGTGGGTGCTGCCCCCCTCCCCATCCGTGACTTTTACTAAAAATAACCATGACAAAATCTTAACCTTATCTATGGCATAGTAACACAAATAAACTCAAGCTTTCCAAGTATAAATATGTAAAATATCTTGTAACATTCAGCCACCGGAAGAAAGCCTATCTGGGAAAGAAACAGAGTGAACATTTGATTTTGAATGATTAATATAAAAAGAGCAGGAGCTATTCCTTTAATAAAGTTTATTCTTGACTGAAACTGATCTTTATGATGGGACTGCCAACAACGGCATGTACCCAATCTGCGATTGCTAGCAGCAAATATCTCCAATGGAGGGAGATGTGATGCTAGATGGGGAAGGCTCTGAGTTACAACAGAAAATTCTTTCCCAGGTGTCTGGCTGGTGGGTCTTGCGCACATGCTCAGGGTCTAACTGATCGCCATATTTGAGGTCAGGAAGGAATTTTCCCCAGGTCAAACTGGCAGAGACCCTGGGGTTTTTTCCCTTTCCTCTGCAGCGTAGGGGACGGATCACTTGCAGGTTTGAACAAGTGTAAATGGTGGATTCTCCATAACTTGAAGTCTTTAAATCACGATTTGAGGACTTTAGTAACTCAGCCAGAAGTGATAGGTCTATTACAGCAGTGGGTGGGAGAGGTTCTGTGACCTGCAATGTGCAGGAGGTCAAACTAGATGATCATGATAGTCCCTTCTGACCAAAAAGGGTATGAATCTAGTCTCTACATACTCCAGGTATTGACTAGTTGTGTAATAGTCTTAGTTACTTACCTTTAGTGCCTATCCACAGCTGATCTTGCTCTAGTTTAAAGGTCAGCCTCACTTTCCCCCCTGTTTTGTTGTACATGCCGGATAAGGGCACTGTTGGCAGGCGCTCCTAAAAATATGCAATACGAAGAGTGAAAATGCAAAACTTAAAATGCACAAGAAAAAGCTGTAGAGTACAAGGGATATCTATGTTATTCTACTAAGATAGCAGGGGGAAACAAATCTGGAAAAAGTCTCAGAGAGCATGAACAATAGGCTGGTAGTGTATTTCCTGATCAGGACAGTAGTCCAAGTGGTTATTTAACTTGCCTGAACACCCTTAACAGAAGGCATCACATCTTCAGGTTTTCCTTTATCCAATACTTTTCTGTGTTGCTATAACAAAAACCAGAAATTAGACTACTGAAACGTGACACAAAGCTTTTAATTTACTCCTGACCACTTCCTGAAATACCATGCAATAGCTCTATATAACATTTATAAAAAAATAGGGTAAAAGTCATTTATCATACAGAAACTAGTTAGTTTTAAAAGTTAACAAAAGGTTTTTTTTATGACTGTTTAAAGAAATACTGTGAGAATCAAAACCCAAAGAAGATGCAAAAAAGGAAAAAAAGTCTTCTATTGTGTGCAGAAGCCAAGCACCAGTTTAATACCACAGAGGAGTTATCCCTTAGCAAGACAATTGTAATAATCAGGTGTTATGTTCAATGATTGTCAGAAATACAATCCCTAGATTATAGATTAAAGCACTAGTAATACGGAAAAACATGCTTGCAACTGACAAGTTTGCTGAGTACCTTTGAACAAGGATGAAATTTACAGTAAATGTGAACTATGATCAATTATAAAAAGACAAAAGCATATTTCATAAAAGAGTTGCAGACCAACAGTGGACATTAACTTTTAATGGAATTTGTCGCTGATGAAAGATATGTGGCTGAAAACAACTAGAATTAAAAGCCCTTTACTTAGCCCTACCACAGATGCAGCAGAGTCATTAGAGCATGCTTTCTTACACTGTAGCTGAACTTTCTTATGGGGGGAAAACACCTTTAGATGGGAGAGGAGTTCAATGTTCTCGGTGCTGATGAAGCTGCCAAAAAAAGGACCACTAGGTACCAACTATGAAGGTGGTTTTGGAGACATAGAAACTAGACTGCTAGAAATGGGACTAAGATCATTAAGTTGTTTCACATTAGTGACTGAACAGCCACCAATTTTTGCTCACCTGACCTAAAAGAGGAGACTAAAAATGCAATATGAAGCCTGTCTCTTGTGAATCCTTGCTACTAACATTTGTCTTACTGAGTTGCTGAGCTCCATCAGTCACCAATGTAACACTGAACTTGTAAATCCATGGCTTCCACTGGACTAGATACCAATATGTTCTGTTAGAACTCATCTATGCTGGCCCCTTCTTGTAATACTGATTGTAAGTAAGAAATAGTCTACTTCAGAACCCAAGGGTTAGAACACAATGTTACATAAGAACGGTACGATCCCCAATTTCCTTGTCCTATGCCAACAGTTACTGAGACATCACTTACCTTTTGTCTACAAAGCGGCTCTTTTTTATTTTCTTCAGATTTCACCTCTTGTTGAGCTGCTTCTTTGGGAGTGTTCACTGCTAGCACATCATTGATAGTTGAACCAACAACCATTATTTTTGCACCATTTGTTACTTTGATTTCCCGTAATGTTTTCTCCTCTGGTAGAAGTCCCTTAAACATGACTTTCTGCATAGTGGGTGGAAGGCCTAACAGGCAAGAATTAAAGAGCATTTAAAACCCCCATGAGTATATTTTTAGTCAGAAGAGAAACAAACTTATGTGGCAAGTAGTTCTGTCTGCATGCTCAACATTTTACCTGTGAGGGAGTGGATTTTCTCTTTCAGATCAGCCCCTGTGCTGTCAAGCAGGAACTTCACATCATATTTATTTTTGTTCCAAATGATTTTTAATTCTACTAGATCCTTCCCAGCCTCGGAATCGCCACCGTTGCTGACTGAAGCCTGTGAAATGGCTGAATCCTCTTCCAGCTGGTCCATTTCCAGGGCTTTTCCAGCAGCAGAGGAGTTGCTTTCCCCGGCATCTCCACAGCTAAGCTGCAGTTTCTGAGCTTCTGTTTCCATGCCAGCTTCATCAACTTCTAAGGAAGGAAACAAACAGACCCAGACAAGCCCCGGGGGCGGGGGGGGGGCACGTCGGGCGATTAACGCGGCTGTCTCCCGCCGGCGGTTCTGCACGCCCCCGGCCCCTTGCTCCTCGGGGCTAGGGACACCGGCACTAAGGCAGCCGCTTCGCGCCTCAGCCTCCGCTCCGGCTGCCCTTCGGCCAGGGCCCAGGCTCCCAGGGGAGGGACACGCCGCCCCCCAGCTGCCCGTGAGACTCGGACACCCCCTCCCGTGCCGGGGGGCAGCTGCCAGGGCTCCCCCCGAGCCCGGGTCTCGGCACCCCGCTGCCCGGCCTGCGCCTTCCCTCCCGGGGCCCTCTCCTCCCATGGCAGCTCCGGGGCAGCCCTCAGACCCCGGCCCCAGGCCCCAGGCCCCGCACGCTCCCGTGCCCTGGCTGCCACCCGCTCTCACCATCAGGGGAGGCAGAGGCGGCGGCCATGATGATTGTGTACAATCCGCCCGCGGGGGGTGCTGGGAAACGCCGTGCGCTGGGATTGGCCCCCACTGGCCCCCGTACCCCGCCCCATCTCGCCCAGGATTGGCCCCTACTGGTCCCCGTAGGCCGCCTCCACCACCCCCGGCAGAGGCGGCGGGGCTCGAGCCCTCCCGCGGCGCAGCGAAGGAAGTGGCGCTCGCTGCTCCAGAGTCCAGTCCCGCCGCATCCCCTTGCCTGAGAGGACCGGAGCTGTTCGGGGTGCGGGGATATGACTGGCCAATGCGGAGGGACTTGTAGCTCGGCCCCCCCGTTTAGACACACAGCGAAGTGCCGGACAACAGTGCCTGGAGCGGAGGAGTCAAATAAAGGGGACCCTGCGCCTTTAAGGGACGCCCCGCCCTATAGCGTGGGGGTGAAGCTGATTGGCTGACTGTGCAAACCCGGAAGCAATTCTCCGCACCCACGTGTGTGTGGGGCTCCATGCTGGCGGTGCCGGAACGGGCTGGTCTATGGCGCCTGCGCTGTGGCGGGCCGGGCCCCTCCTGCGGGCTGCCCCTCGCTGGCTGCCCCCGCGGGGCGTCGGGGTGTCGTCTCAGGCGGGGGACGTGCCCTGCGGAGCTGGGGTGAGGGTGCGGTTCGCGCCCAGCCCCACAGGTAAAGGGGCCCCAGTCCCAGCACAGGGCGGCTGGGGCTGCTGGGGGTAGAGATCGTCTCCTGGCCCACGTCGGAAGTTACCCACCCTGGGACGGCACGTTACTGGCCGGAGGCGGAGCGGGGGTTTCTGCCCTACTGGGAGGGACACTTGGGGGGTGGGGGGTGTAATCTGAATGAGAACTGTAAATGTCTCCTTGAAACACCCACTGAGACTCTCAGAAAGTGCCTGAAAACTAAACCAAAGCTCCCGCAGTGTAGCTAATAGGCGAGAGGATAAACTTGAAGTGAGTTACAAATGAGCCTCGTTTGTTGTGACTCAGGAGTGGGGATGTAAATAGAATGGTGAAACTCCTTTAGAATCTAAATATCAACTTAAACTATAAAAATCACTCATCTATACAGAGCCAGAAATAATAACAAAATAAAACTTGTTGTTTAATAACCTTTCCCCATCTGCTTTTTGCATTTCATTCATAATTTGCACTTTTGGAGAAACTTTAATTTAAAAGTTTTCAAAGCACTTCACAAGCAATTAGATAAGCTTTACAGTGCCCCTGTGCGAGCGATCTGTATTATATCACTCTTCTCCTGAGTTTAAAGGCTCAGGGTCACACGCAAGTCTTTGTATACATACATGTCTTAAATCAATTTAGTTAAACCCATGCAAATGGCTCTATGGGCTCTCTTAAATCTGTTTACAGCTGGGTTATGTCAATATAGTTTTAAATTGATTCCTTGTCCATTTAAGTTACAATACATAGCAACAGAAAACTGATTGAAGAGTATCCACACATGGCAGAGATTTGCAGTGGTTTAAGTAAATAGATATATTTTAAAAAAATAAACTGATGCAAGTTTTGTATCCAAACTAGACCTGTGCCTGTGGCAGAACTGAGAAGGGAACACCAACTACCAGCTGGCACTTCTGTGTCACAGGAATCGGTGCCTTAAAAATAAGGACACAATCTGACAAACTTCTGTCTGTATGGGCCCCATAGCCTGTACAGAGCCCCATGGACTTCAGTGGGTCGATGCTGAGTGGTTTGTAATAACTGTATGCTCAGTACTAGCACTCTCTCCCAGTGAAAATATATTGGTCTATTTTTAGTCCTTTTTGTTTTCAGGTTCTCTTTTGTAGCTTGCTACAAGGGTTTGTTTAATGTGGGTTGCAGAGGAAACCCTCTCAACTGAATCTGAACCTTCATAAAAACACTTCTGTTATAGGTGATGCCTGACATTTATATCTTTTCATCTGTGAAGGCTCCCAAAACATGTAAAATACCTCTTTAAAAAAAGTGTGTTTTACACCAAACTGTGACATTGTCCCTTAATAGATCTGTCTTGTCACACTTTGCAATTAGTTGCATTAGTGAGAAGTTAAACTGCATATGGGTATGTTGTATGCCAAGTCAGGAGCAGATCTTGCAGTGTTCTGCTCCAGCGGTACAAGTCTCCCAAATAAATAAGATAAAGGGCAAATTTCCTTCCGCTGTAACTAAAGCACTGATTAATAGCCTCAGCTCCTAGCGGGTGGGATCATTACAAACTGGCAAATGCTTGGGCAGAGTTGGCAGTCCGTGCAGGCTCTTGTGATCACACAGCCCATCCTGCCTTTACTATGCCATTGCTGTTGACCCTCACGTCGCATATTTACTCGTTGAGACTTGTCAGTAGTAGAACATTGAACAGTTGCTGATAATTTTCAATATGAGATCCCCTGAACCAGTACTGAAACCTGTGCAAGTGCTAGTGCAGACCACACAAAACTCTTCAGTGTTTCAGAGAGGAAGGCAGAAGCTGGTCATGCCTTCTGAAAGAGTTTTGAGAATGGCTTTCTCCAGTGGACAACTGTTATTTAAACCATATTCAGCACTAGCTCAGGGAAGCCATTTCTGAAAACCAGTCATCAGTTTTTTTTTTTTTTTTTTTTTAATGGAGATATGCCAATCTCCTAGAACTGGAACAGTCCCCTGCCTTAACTAGCAGGACCAAGTACTGTCCCCTGACAGATTTTTGCCCCAGATCCCTAAATGGCCCCCTCAAGGATTGAACTCACAACCCTGGGTTTAGCAGGCCAATGCTCAAACCACTGAGCTATCCCTCCCCCTCCCCGTGCTTCAGTTTCCTGGTGTAGACAGAGCTTTAATGGTCTGCATAGCCATTTGGTGTTTCACTGTGCTGTTCAGGTGCAATAATGTGTTAAATGCCATCATAAACAATAGCTTACATTACAGCTCCTGTTGAAAAACCTCTTTTGTCGATTGTATTTTATTTGGCCTGACTTGCTCTGCTTTCGCTCTGATAACCCAGGCTTTCTGCACTTGGGCGGCCTTCGGACTGCTTTGTACAATTACATTTTTGCCAGAAAACACCAAGGGGCTTTTATCTTGAGACTGGAAGATACGGATCAAAGTCGCGTGGTGGCTGGGGCTGCGGAAGGAATAGAGGATATGCTGGATTGGGCAGGTAACTTCCAAGTCTATACACTTCACCTCTTAACTACTGAAACAATCTACACCATGAAGAGTTTTACTATTAAAAAGAATCTCACTAAAATTCAAAATCCTGTCAGCACTGTCCCTTGCTATTCAATATATTGATCTAGTGGTTATCGTAAACGGGTAGGAGCCAGCAGTGTCCTATTGTAGTAAGACTTTAGCTAACGATTAGGTGTGTGTCCTTTGGTTATCCTGTGCAGAAGGACCCCATGCATGTTTACTTGGAAAGAGATGCATCCCTGTCAAAGAGTTGTGCGGGAGGTTGGCGAAAAGTCCAGGTGTTGGAACTGAGAGAACTCAGCATGAGTTAATAAATTGTGTGTAATTTGTAAAAAAAAAAAAAAAAAAAAAAAAAAGGGGTTCTGTGACATGTCTTATAAGATTCAGAGATGGCCGTTCATCTGTGTACACACCAGTCCCCAGGCTGCATCCTTTGCCTTTTTTTTGTGCTTGGATGAGTTTTAAAGATGTTACATTGATGGTGAGCGTTTGAGAAGATGGTGTTACTGTAAATTCTGTTTAGCATGTTTATATTCAAAGCATGTTTATATTCAAATAACTTTACAGTAGAGAAAATAATGGGTTCTAAAATCTCAGCTGTATTTCTGTGAAGATAGTGTCACTTACCCGAGGAAGGTGTGTGCATGTACCCATACTTACATACCGCCACACTCGGCTACTTGAAATGTATTAGGCCTGCTCAAGTATTTGCCAGTTTGTGCTGATCTCACCTGCCAGTGGCTGGAAACCTGAAAGAGACTATAAACCAGGGGTGGCCAAACTTACTGACCCTCCGAGCCGAATCTGACAATCTTCAGAAGTTCAAGAGCCAGGGTGGGTCTGCTGGGGCTTGGGGCTTCAGCCCCACTCCTGCTGAAGCCCTGAGCCCCAGCAGGCATGCCTTGCAGGACTGCAGCCCCAAGATCCCTTCCCCATCACCCTCCTGCAAGACAGAGGTCCCAAGCGCTATCCCCCCCACGCAAGTCTGGTAGGTGGAGAATGGGGTGGGACTCCACGATCCTCACTCTAACTGTAAAAGAGCTACATGGGGCTTGCGAGCCACAATGTGGTCACCCCTGCTATAAACGCTAACACTATTGATGGCTATGGAAGATTCCTCTATAGTTCACCAGGTAGAGTCCCATGCTGCGTGTGAGCAGTGTTCTCTGTGGACACACTCTGAACTCCTGCCTTCTGATCCCTGTTGAATACTCTATCATCAGACTTTACCTTGGACTGAGAGCTTGTTAAATCCCATCGCTCTGGCATTCCAGGTATCCCACCTGATGAAAGCCCTCACAAGGGAGGCCCGGTCGGGCCCTACCAGCAGTCTCACAGACTTGAGCTGTATAAGAAAGCCAGCGAGGTTCTTCTGGAGAATGGCGCTGCCTACCGCTGCTTTTGCACCCCACAGCGCCTGGACCTGCTGAAGAAGGATGCTCTACGGAATCGGCAGACACCACGGTAGGGGGCTTCCTGGGGAGTGCATGCATGCAAAACCAATGACGTCGTCTCTGGCATTGGGATCTGAGACACCAGCTGCCCAGCTACAGGGCACTGAAGGCATTAACAGCTCAGAATAATTAGAGCTCTTACTTGTCACTTTGACCAGCTCCAAATGTATCTTGTTGAAGAGAAAGTCCCAGTCTCTAGCCTAAGTTACCAGGTTTGACATTTATATAGCACATACTGTCTCTAAAGAGCATTACACACATTAACTGATCAAGCTTCTCGATCCCCCACCCTCCCAGTGAGGCGTGTCAGTAGGTGAACGTTATCCCTACCTTACAGAACAAGGGGCTGAGGCATAGAGGTGAGGTGACTTGACCCAGCCCCGAGTGAATTGTTGCCAGAGCTGAGATTAGAACTCAGGATCCAGACTAGAATTGAAAAAGCTGACCTTTTGCCAGTGGTACTGAACCAAGACCATTGCTCTCCTGTCCCAAAAGGTATGACAACCGGTGCCGACACTTGAGCTCAGAGCGAGTGGCTGAGAAGTTGTCGCAGGGCTCTGACTATGTGGTCCGCTTCCGGCTGAAGGAAGGTGTGGAGCCCTTTCATGATCTGGTCTATGGATGGAGCAAGCATGAAGTGGCTACTGTGGAAGGTGACCCGGTGATCTTAAAAGGGGATGGCTTCCCCACATACCACTTGGCAAATGTGGTGGATGACCATCACATGGGAATTAGCCACGTTCTGCGTGGCACTGAGTGGCTTACCTCAACATCCAAGCACCTTCTTATCTACAGAGCCTTTGGCTGGGACCCTCCTCAGTTTGGCCACCTTCCGTTGCTCTTGAACAAAGATGGCAGTAAACTGTCCAAAAGGCAGGGAGACATTTTTCTAGAACATTTTGTTCAAGATGGCTGCTTGCCGGAAGCTCTATTGGACATCGTCACCAACTGCGGCTCTGGATTTTCAGGTATTGGGGACAGGCCCAACACACTGGGAGCTGCCCCAAGGTTACTTGACACGTTTGGTGCTTGTGGAAAGATTTGGCGTATTAATGTTTCAGCACCCTCTGAGCTCTCTTTGGAGGGGATCAAAAAGGAGGGTCACAGAAAGAGTCTCTATAACCAGAATGCTGCCAGCTCCTCTGAAGTCCCCACAAGAGTGACGAGGGTCAGGATACCTCTGGGGAGCTGTTTAAAATTCAGTCCAGTTCCTAGTGGGCAGAGGTCCAGATCTTAACGGCCACCCAATCTCAGTGACAATCTCAGCAGAGAGGGAATGAATTATAGAGATGAACCCTCTCTCTCTCCTCCCCCCGTCTGGGAGGTGGCCCCTCCAGAGCGTGGGTGGGGTGGAGAGGGGAAAGCTTACCCTCCTGCTGCCAACGCTAGAGGATTTCATTCCCCAAGACTGCCCGTGCAGCACCAGCTTCACTGTAAAATGAAAAGAGGTGGGGTGTCGGGGGAGCAGCAGCTCCTCTGGGGACTGTTGGGGACATTCTGCTCTCTGATTAGTAATTAAAACACTGCAGTAAAGATTTTCCCCTGCCTTTTTAACCTGAAAGTCCATGGGAAGCTGGGCCAGTCACTCCCCCTCGGACTCTCGTTTTGCAGGAGTCTCAAACCGTCTCATCTCTCAGCAAGACAGCACTTCCTGTGTGTGGCTCAGGAACCCCGCTGCAAATTAACCCCTTCCCAGGGAATGAGACTTTCTGCCTCTGAACACGTTTGCTGCTGGGTTGAGCAATGTGAGGATGATTTCTCTTTAAGAACTGAATCAGAATGGCAAAAAGCCAGAGGAAAGTCCCCGGTTCCAGTCAGCCATAGGGCCACTCCAGGCTGTCTGGTGCATAGGGGATGCAGTATTGTTCTATGACGCTGCACAGTAATGCTCTGAATCAGTGTTTTCCCCCCAACCTTCGTAACAATTCCGTGCTGCTGTGAAATGGCCTGGGTACCCTGCTGCATGGGCAGGTGTTAGAGATACAGGGGAAATTATTAGTTAGGTAACGGCACTTCTACTCAAATGCTTCATTCACTGTCACCCGTTTAAAACTCCCTGGGCACTGCGTGTAGCTGGGACTTGGTAGAAAAGTTGGCGGAGTCTGTTCTCAGGGCGAGACTGGGATCGCACAAAGTCTTGCCATGTGGGCTCTGCCGTTCTCTTAACGTCCCCTGCTCTGTGCTGGCTCTGAGCAGGTGTGGAGGGACCCTCCAGTGTCACTGTTTCCTTGGTTACGGTGAACAGCAGTGATACTCGCTCTCCAAGGGAGTGAGTGCATGATGCCATCGTTGGGTTATTCTGCAGGGAATCAGATGGGCAGGACGCTCGAGGAACTGATCTTGGAGTTTGACGTGGGCAGAATTACCACCCACTCGGCCCTGCTGGATCTTGACACACTCCCAGAATTCAACAGGTATGACAATTGGGTGTAGCACCTTATTCATCTCCAACCAACTCTAAAAATCGCCCTCCATGGACTTAGCTTCACCTGATGACTCTGTCCACCTGCTCCCCTGGCCTGCTATTCTAGTCATGACCTCTTCTCTGTATTCTCTACTGTTGGGGTTCCCCTCTTCCTCGAGCCCCCCTCCATCTACTGTAAAGCAAATAGTTTTCCAGCAGCTCCATATAAGGGTCCTGCCTATTGCACCCAATGGAAGGTTCAGCGCAATTTGCTCCCTTCCTCTTTCATCTGATGGAGCAAGGCCCTGAAATCCGCCGTTCAGTGAATGGATACCAAATGGGGGGAATTGAGCCAACCATCTAAATCACACTAGCATTCATGTGCCAGGAGCTTGGATACTATGGTGGTGGTCATATAGGAAAGCCTAGCTAGATGGGCCATGTTGCAAGGAGAATACAAGGATTTAAGTCTGGGTGAGGAATTACTTTTTAAAAATCATCATTATTATTGGTGTACCTCTGTGAAGTGCCCCACCCTCTCCCAGAGCCGTGAATTGAGGACTGTTGAATATTTACACTCACTGTAATGTTGATTTTTCTAAATGTTTCTATGGGTTTATTTTGTAAACACTGTATAATGACGTTCATTAGTCTGAGTCAAAGCCAAAGAGGTCTGTAGCTATTGGGATGGTTCTGTCTTCTGTGCAGGATTCACCTGGTCCAGCAGATTGGAGATGAGAGGCTGCGACGAAAGCTGGTGACGGAGCTGCAGATGCAGGTGGAGCAGGTCTATGGCGATCGGCTTGTGGACAGAGAGGTTCTAGAGAAGGATTATGTGGAGCGAGTCCTCCTCCTGAGAAAAGTATGACAAGCATTAAATCTGTGGTGCCCTTTGGGAGAGGAGTAGAGAGTGGGAGGGCAGAAGCTGGGTTCTGGGCAATGCTAGAACTTGAGCTCTAAAGCTCCAAGGCCTCGCAAACAGTGAGAGGTCCTATCCTGCCAGTTCCAGGCACCTGCATCCCTGCGTAATGCCAAAATATGGAGCTGTGGAGTCAGTCCAAGTCGCAGGTATGACACTCCAAGCATCTCCACTATCTTTGCAGACCTGCGTGTCTATCCAAAATGACCTTGCTGGGTAGTGAGCAGCCATTTGTATCACCAAACCCACCATCACAGAGGGTGGTCTCAGCAGAGAGACCAAGGACTGAATGGGCCTTCTCTTGCCCCAGGAGGTTGGTTATCTCCAGGGCTCATTGGCTGGGCAGTTGGAGAAGCTTGCCTACCTTCTGCCTGTTCTGGGGCTAAATGGGGACAGCGTGTCTCCCGCAATGTCAGTGTGGTACTTTGTGGCTAAATCAAGAGGGTTCCTTAATTCAGAGCCCTGATCTAAAAGGAGGTGGCAAAGCAAGGGCGGAGGTGGGAGAAGAGGAGATGATAGCCCTGTCTATTGCTACATGAGCGAGGCTGCATGGTTTCCTACACTGCAGCCCCATGAGATCGCTGCGGGTTTGGGGGTCACTGCACACTCTTTAGAAAGGCAGGAAATACCGTGGCTCTTGAAAATGTGGTTTCACTATGGCAGCAAATTCAAAATTACTCATGTGACTTCCTGCTTCTGCCCTCAGTGAATCAGCGAGTCAGTGTGGGGGGGAGCCATTTGTAGAGTCCTGCTTTGACTCAGCCTGCTTGCTCGACTGCTGGCCTGTTACGGAGGCTCGTTGGCCCTGACTCATTGTTGCCTAGCACTTGCATCATCATTTACGCCAGTGGCAAGTGGGTGTAAAATGCTACACAAGCCAAGTGTCAGCGTTCCGCCCTCTGAACTGGTAAGAGTGCAGAGCAGTGGTGAATGACCCCTTTGTCACCCTGACATCTAGATGGAAATAGGCTTCATCTTTTCTCTCCCTCAGCTGCCTGATCTTGACCGTCCTTCTTTCCATCCCGCAGGGTCACATAAACCGCCTGAAGAACTTGGTGGCGCCTGAGTATTCTTACTTATGGGTCAGGCCCTCGGTGTCCCGAGAGCAGCTGCAAACCATTTCAGCAGAAGTAGATGAGATAGGAAAGCTAGTCGTAGGGTAAGTGTCTCTTCCCTGCTCTCTTCTCTCCCGCCTGCCCCCCTCCAGCTGGTCTTGCTGCTCAGTCTGCGCTGGCATCAGACACAAACTCTTGAACATATGCTGTAGTTAGTATGCATCAAGAAGCTAAACGCATTTACATTCAGTCCTCAACCTTCCCTATCCTCTCTCGGATGCACTCGATGCTCACCTCCAATCAGCCCATGAGACCAGCCTCTATCACCCACTTGCTACATTTTCAAACAAGCATCTTTGTGCTTTCTCCCAGGCTGTCCCATGTGCGTGGGGGGCACTCTCTGTAAACATCCACAAAGCTATCTCATTGTCCACCTTCCGTTCTCCTTAAAACTCTCCTCTGCCATGATGCCAACAAAAAACTGTTAGGCAGCTAGTGTTCAGAGACCACTGCCTCTCATGCTGACTGATAGGGTCGTAGGGTTTCATTGTTTACTTGTACTCCCCCAGCAGTCTGTCTGTCTGTCCACCTGTTGTCTTACATGTAGGGTTTATGTATATGAACAGCTAGCGCACGGCAAGCTGGGGTGTAAGTCTACCTCACGGTAGCCTGTGCACACTAACTGTCCATGTGGACCCTGCTTCTGCACTCTAAAAGTTCCCTACTGCACTCTGATTTACTCCAGTTTCACCGTGGGGTATATCAAAGTGTGTTGCAATTACATGTGGTGCAATTCACCAACTGTCGTCTCTAACTTCAAGAATCCAGGAAGGTTTGGCTCAAACGTGCATGTGCAGGAGGGTGTTAAAAACCATTCTGATTATTAACAAGATGACCAGGGTGTTTGTCTGGAATTAATTTGGGATTTTGTGGCCTGCAGAATGCATGAGACCAGTGTGATAAACTGTAAACTTCTACATGAATTCTCAGCTAATCTGAATAATTGTCACCTCTGGAGTTCCTGGAGGGGACCTCTGCTGTTTCCATGTCTGCATTTCCACCTAGTGCGCCACAGTCCTCTGTTCAGAAACAGTGCTGCGATGGAGGACAGTCCATACAGCTTCTGCTGTGCACTATCTCCTTTATTTTATGCTTCTGACCTTCACACAGCTCTGCCAATGCATTTCAGTCCTGACCTGTGCCACCCTCTCTTCCACTCCTACATCTCCTTCTCCCAACTCTGCTAAGCCACCATAATGTGGACCTGCACAATCATCTGCAATTCGGATCCTAGACTCCCCAGACCTCAGTTCTAACCCTCAGCAAACCCTGTTACTCTGGTCCAAGGGCCTCTTCTGAGCTGAGACTAGCAGTTGTGCTGAAAGCTCAATTTTGAGCGTAACTGATGCAGTGATGTCTGCAGGCCCTTGACAGACAGCTGGAAACAGGACCTCGGAGAGGTGCAAGCTGCCTGTTCATTGTAGTGGGATAGTAACTGAACCTTAACAGCGGCAATGTAAATGTCAGGAGAAACATCCAGCTAACATGCAGAGCACACTGGGCCTGCTCTTATAGTTGGAGTAACATTAGTAACAGGTCCTGTCCCTGACTCCTCTAGAGATCATGTCAGTGTAAAAAATGTCTGACCAGGCGTGTGGTTTTTCAGATCTCTGGCATCATTTTATAATCCATTGCCTATCTGAGCTGTTTTTCTGGTGCTGCTGAGGTAGTGGTTAGTCTCCTAAAAGCAATAGTTTGCTTGTATGTAAAAGGGTCTTTTGGGGCAGCTCCTACTGTCAACGGGAATTCCTCACTTCCACATGTCACTAGACTGAGAGGGCATCTTCTCTCCCAAAGGCTGGTGGAAGGGCAGACTGCTGCTCTGACTACAGAACGGCTGAATGAAGATCTGAGAGTCCTGCAGGAGCAGACAAGAGGGACCAAGTACAGCAGCATGATGAAAGTCCTCCGCTTGGCCCTCAGTGGACAGCAGGTAAAAGCCATTTGAAGTTGAGACCTTCCCATCCAGAAATAACAGCCTGCTCTCTGATCACAAGACACAGGGTTTGGGTGCTAAACCTTGTGTGTGTTTTCCTCAGTTACTGAAATAAGTGAATGTGCTAATGTGAAAAAGCTCCTTGGCAGAGAGGGATGCTAAGAGAGGCAAGAGGCAAGAAGCCATCCCCCCAGAGTTGCAAACCTGTGGTTGGAAAGGCAGCTGGCTTGTTTGTAAGGGGCGTTGTCAGCTTTTGGGTTCTTGTGTGTGTTGTGGTTCATAATGTAACCACAATAAATTCCTCCTTTGGTCCAAAATGATTGTTAAAAACCAGGGCGAGTTCTCTCGTGGCATAACTCCTCTGAGTTTGATGGCACTACCCCAGCAGAGAGGTTGGCTTGATGTTGGGGACTTTTCTTCCCAGATGACAGAACCAAAGTCTTATATTAGAAATGTCAGGATATTTTAATTGCAGGTGACTGACAACTTATCATTCAGTCATCTCCAGTATAGAGTGATACAGAGTTGTACCCACTGGATGTTACCAAGGGAAAAACATAAAAAAACTCCAACTTCTGATAGTGTTGTGATGAGCGCAGTGTGTGAATGTGAGCAGAACAAGAAAGTGCTGGCTTTCACTTGTGCAGTGTCTTTTGTATGTGTTTTCAGCACGGACCAAGCGTTGCTGAGATGATGGTTTCCTTGGGACCTAGAGAAGTGTGTGAACGGATACAGAAGGCGCTCTCCAACTAGCAAGAAACTTCCTAGAGGGAATGGCTCCAGCAGACAACACTCCCCTTCAGATACTCCGAGCCCCATGTGTTCTTCAGTACCTTGGCCTAAATTCTGTGGTCACAGTATTTCAGAGGAACTGGGCCTTATACCGTGCTGAATTTATGAGAGTGCCATCAGCACACTTGCAGATCTCTGTGTGTCTTCATGAGGCATAACCTAGTTCATATAAGGGGTGCCACTGAATTCAGATTTAAACCTGCTTCATTGTCTTCATCTTGTGGGACCAGGCTGGCATTCAGATTGGGATATGAAGTCCTTCATCTTAACTGTATGTTCAAGTCCAGCCTAGCTTGGCAGTGACTGAAAGTGGTTACTTCTGATGGCTGTTTGATTTCCCATAAGCCACCAGCGTGGTGATCTCATTTTGGAGCTGTGTCCACATGATCCAGAAACCATCACAGCTGATGCTAATTAGCCCCCAGTTGGCAATCTGAGCAGAGAGGTCACATGTAAATGGGCAATGTAGATTTGATCCCCCTCAGCCATAAAAAATGCCCTTCCAGGTCTGGCTTGATGCATGTTGGTGGGGACTGTTTTAAAAAAGTCCCTGATGTTTTGAACTGGACCCAGGAAAAGATAACAAACAGCAGTTTCTGTGCTAGAGTATCCCAGTGCACATTATCATTTTCAGTTAGCAATTTGATTTTTAAAGCCCCTTTTTTGGACAAATGCACTTTCATTCTGACATGAAATTGGGATGCCGGATCCTTTCCTTGCAGGTAATTCTACCTGCCTTCCCACAAACCCCCTGTCCCCCATTAACGCGGCAGAGAAAACGTGCACATTTGTATAGCTGTCTAGATGTGAAGTGTGTGTGTAACTCTTTCCTATAATAAAAATCTGTAAATGTTTTACTGTGGCCTTCTCTCAGCAGTTTGAGTGCATCTGAGGTGGGGAAGTGTCCAGTTCTTTCAAGAACTGTACATTGGCCCTGCTTGGTTTTATATGTAGTAGGTTATTTATAAACCATGGGATAGGTTGGGAATTGAGTGATCCGACTGAGAATGTGTATTGTGTTGTGTAAGAGACTGTACAAAAATACTGCTTGAAGTCCTGATTTGAAATTTGACGTGCAAAATGTTTAAATGTGAATATGATGCTGGATGATGAGACCAGAAAATTCTGGAGATTCTTGTGAATCAGGAGTTTTCAGAAGGGTGGGTAGTAGCTTTCTCCCTGGAAGTATTGGATTATCACGGATAGGTGCTTTCTTGGGACCATTAAGCTACTGTGTGCTCCCCCCATTTTAAACATACGCCAGTCTACTCAGGGATAAATAATGATGGGCCCCCATTTTGTTCTGAGTGTAAGTGGGACAAATTGAATATAGTTATGTGCAAAGCCTGGAACTCGGTTGAGTGTATCCCCCAGATTTAACACTTGCTCCTTAGAGCACTGATGGCCACTCAGACATGCTCCAAACATGTGCTCACATGTGAGCGGTATGTTCCCTGTGAAGCCTTGGGAGAAGTGCACTTTTAGTCCATCAGGAAAGGGGGCTGATGGGAGTGGAGATGGGTGGGGAGGTTCCAGGTTCAAAGAGTGGGGCACTCTTGGGTGCTGTCACGGACGTGTTTTACGTGGGGCTTGCGAGTCATCAGATTGCGGGGTGCTGCCAATGTCCGTGTGCCCTCCCTGCTGTGATGGGGCGGGTGACTGAAGCGCAGACCTTAGCTGAGGGGCGGCTGGAGCCTGTGAAGAGTGCGGGCCCCAGCAGCTGCTGGCCAGGAGAGGACCCCCCACCCCCCCGCCCTCCCAGTGGGCCGGGATAACGCCCCGCAGGCGGGGGCCGCCCCGTGTGCCAGAGCAGCAGGGCGCTGGAGTCTGTCCCGTGCTGTCCCAGGCGCTGGCTCCGGCCCGTTGCTGGTATCGCCCCGGTCTCCGCCCGGGCCCTCTACCGGCCATTTCCCCTCCCCAGCAGGGGTCCTCCCCGCCGTGTAGACGGGCCTGTGACCCACCCCAGAGGGGGCGCGGACCCTGCACCCCCGCCTCGGCCGGGCGCTTGGGGGCGGCGCGGGGCGGGGCCCGGCCCGGCCCGTCAGGCGCCGCCTACCTGCGCGGCGGCTGCGTCAGCGGCGGGGCCAAGGCCGGGGGAGTCTCCATGGCTGGGGCGGGCCTGGGGGCGCTGGAGCTCTGGCTCCGTGAGTAGCGGGCCGGGCCGGGCAGACGGTGCGGGGGGCCGGGGAGTGGGCTGGTCGGACAGACGGACTGGGTGCCCCAGGGGCTGGTCGGACAGACGGACTGGGTGCCCCGGGGAGTGGGCAGGTCGGACAGACGGCCTGGGTGCCCCTGGGGAGTGGGCTGGTCGGTCAGACGGCCTGGGTGCCCCGGGGAGTGGGCTGCTCGGACAGACGGACTGGGTGCCCCGGGGAGTGGGCTGGTCGGACAGACGGACTGGGTGCCCCGGGGAGTGGGCTGCTCGGACAGACGGACTGGGTGCCCCGGGGAGTGGGCTGGTCGGACAGACGGACTGGGTGCCCTGGGGAGTGGGCGGGTCGGACAGACGGACTGGGTGCCCCGGGGAGTGGGCGGGTCGGACAGACGGACTGGGTGCCCTGGGGAGTGGGCGGGTCGGACAGACGGACTGGGTGCCCTGGGGAGTGGGCGGGTCGGACAGACGGCCTGGGTGCCCCTGGGGAGTGGGCTGGTCGGTCAGACGGCCTGGGTGCCCCGGGGAGTGGGCTGCTCGGACAGACGGACTGGGTGCCCTGGGGAGTGGGCGGGTCGGACAGACGGACTGGGTGCCCCGGGGAGTGGGCGGGTCGGACAGACGGACTGGGTGCCCCGGGGAGTGGGCAGGTCGGACAGACGGACTGGGTGCCCCGGGGAGTGGGCAGGTCGGACAGACGGACTGGGTGCCCTGGGGAGTGGGCTGGTCGGTCAGACGGACTGGGTGCCCCGGGGAGTGGGCAGGTCGGACAGACGGACTGGGTGCCCTGGGGAGTGGGCTGGTCGGTCAGACGGACTGGGTGCCCTGGGGAGTGGGCAGGTCGGACAGACGGACTGGGTGCCCCGGGGAGTGGGCAGGTCGGACAGACGGACTGGGTGCCCCAGGGGCTGGTCGGACAGACGGACTGGGTGCCCTGGGGAGTGGGCGGGTCGGACAGACGGACTGGGTGCCCCTGGGGAGTGGGCTGGTCGGACAGACGGACTGGGTGCCCCGGGGAGTGGGCTGCTCGGACAGACGGACTGGGTGCCCCGGGGAGTGGGCTGGTCGGACAGACGGACTGGGTGCCCCTGGGGAGTGGGCGGGTCGGACAGACGGACTGGGTGCCCCGGGGAGTGGGCGGGTCGGACAGACGGACTGGGTGCCCCGGGGAGTGGGCGGGTCGGACAGACGGACTGGGTGCCCTGGGGAGTGGGCTGGTCGGACAGACGGACTGGGTGCCCCGGGGAGTGGGCGGGTCGGACAGACGGACTGGGTGCCCTGGGGAGTGGGCTGGTCGGACAGACGGACTGGGTGCCCTGGGGAGTGGGCGGGTCGGACAGACGGACTGGGTGCCCCAGGGGCTGGTCGGACAGACGGACTGGGTGCCCTGGGGAGTGGGCAGGTCGGACAGACGGACTGGGTGCCCTGGGGAGTGGGCAGGTCGGACAGACGGACTGGGTGCCCCGGGGAGTGGGCTGGTCGGACAGACGGACTGGGTGCCCCAGGGGCTGGTCGGACAGATGGACTGGGTGCCCTGGGGAGTGGGCAGGTCGGACAGACGGACTGGGTGCCCTGGGGAGTGGGCGGGTCGGACAGACGGACTGGGTGCCCCGGGGAGTGGGCGGGTCGGACAGACGGACTGGGTGCCCCGGGGAGTGGGCTGGTCGGACAGATGGACTGGGTGCCCTGGGGAGTGGGCTGGTCGGACAGACGGACTGGGTGCCCTGGGGAGTGGGCGGGTCGGACAGATGGACTGGGTGCCCTGGGGAGTGGGCTGGTCGGACAGACGGACTGGGTGCCCTGGGGAGTGGGCGGGTCGGACAGACGGACTGGGTGCCCCGGGGAGTGGGCGGGTCGGACAGACGGACTGGGTGCCCCGGGGAGTGGGCTGGTCGGACAGATGGACTGGGTGCCCCAGGGGCTGGTCGGACAGACGGCCTGGGTGCCCCAGGGGAGTGGGCTGGTCGGTCAGACGGACTGGGTGCCCCAGGGGAGTGGGCTGGTCGGACAGATGGACTGGGTGCCCTGGGGAGTGGGCAGGTCGGACAGACGGACTGGGTGCCCTGGGGAGTGGGCGGGTCGGACAGACGGACTGGGTGCCCCGGGGAGTGGGCGGGTCGGACAGACGGACTGGGTGCCCCGGGGAGTGGGCGGGTCGGACAGACGGACTGGGTGCCCCGGGGAGTGGGCGGGTCGGACAGACGGACTGGGTGCCCCAGGGGCTGGTCGGACAGACGGACTGGGTGCCCCAGGGGCTGGTCGGACAGACGGACTGGGTGCCCCGGGGAGTGGGCAGGTCGGACAGACGGACTGGGTGCCCCGGGGAGTGGGCTGGTCGGACAGACGGCCTGGGTGCCCTGGGGAGTGGGCTGGTCGGACAGACGGACTGGGTGCCCTGGGGAGTGGGCAGGTCGGACAGACGGACTGGGTGCCCCGGGGAGTGGGCAGGTCGGACAGACGGACTGGGTGCCCCGGGGAGTGGGCTGGTCGGACAGATGGACTGGGTGCCCTGGGGAGTGGGCGGGTCGGACAGACGGCCTGGGTGCCCCGGGGAGTGGGCTGGTCGGACAGACGGACTGGGTGCCCCGGGGAGTGGGCGGGTCGGACAGACGGACTGGGTGCCCCTGGGGAGTGGGCTGGTCGGACAGACGGACTGGGTGCCCCGGGGAGTGGGCTGCTCGGACAGACGGACTGGGTGCCCCGGGGAGTGGGCTGGTCGGACAGACGGACTGGGTGCCCTGGGGAGTGGGCGGGTCGGACAGACGGACTGGGTGCCCCGGGGAGTGGGCGGGTCGGACAGACGGACTGGGTGCCCTGGGGAGTGGGCTGGTCGGACAGACGGACTGGGTGCCCCGGGGAGTGGGCGGGTCGGACAGACGGACTGGGTGCCCTGGGGAGTGGGCTGGTCGGACAGACGGACTGGGTGCCCTGGGGAGTGGGCGGGTCGGACAGACGGACTGGGTGCCCCAGGGGCTGGTCGGACAGACGGACTGGGTGCCCTGGGGAGTGGGCAGGTCGGACAGACGGACTGGGTGCCCTGGGGAGTGGGCAGGTCGGACAGACGGACTGGGTGCCCCGGGGAGTGGGCGGGTCGGACAGACGGACTGGGTGCCCCAGGGGCTGGTCGGACAGATGGACTGGGTGCCCTGGGGAGTGGGCAGGTCGGACAGACGGACTGGGTGCCCTGGGGAGTGGGCGGGTCGGACAGACGGACTGGGTGCCCCGGGGAGTGGGCGGGTCGGACAGACGGACTGGGTGCCCCGGGGAGTGGGCTGGTCGGACAGATGGACTGGGTGCCCTGGGGAGTGGGCTGGTCGGACAGACGGACTGGGTGCCCTGGGGAGTGGGCGGGTCGGACAGACGGACTGGGTGCCCTGGGGAGTGGGCTGGTCGGACAGACGGACTGGGTGCCCTGGGGAGTGGGCGGGTCGGACAGACGGACTGGGTGCCCCGGGGAGTGGGCGGGTCGGACAGACGGACTGGGTGCCCCGGGGAGTGGGCTGGTCGGACAGATGGACTGGGTGCCCCAGGGGCTGGTCGGACAGACGGCCTGGGTGCCCCAGGGGAGTGGGCTGGTCGGTCAGACGGACTGGGTGCCCCAGGGGAGTGGGCTGGTCGGACAGATGGACTGGGTGCCCTGGGGAGTGGGCAGGTCGGACAGACGGACTGGGTGCCCTGGGGAGTGGGCGGGTCGGACAGACGGACTGGGTGCCCCGGGGAGTGGGCGGGTCGGACAGACGGACTGGGTGCCCCGGGGAGTGGGCGGGTCGGACAGACGGACTGGGTGCCCCGGGGAGTGGGCGGGTCGGACAGACGGACTGGGTGCCCCAGGGGCTGGTCGGACAGACGGACTGGGTGCCCCAGGGGCTGGTCGGACAGACGGACTGGGTGCCCCGGGGAGTGGGCAGGTCGGACAGACGGACTGGGTGCCCCGGGGAGTGGGCTGGTCGGACAGACGGCCTGGGTGCCCTGGGGAGTGGGCTGGTCGGACAGACGGACTGGGTGCCCTGGGGAGTGGGCAGGTCGGACAGACGGACTGGGTGCCCCGGGGAGTGGGCAGGTCGGACAGACGGACTGGGTGCCCCGGGGAGTGGGCTGGTCGGACAGACGGCCTGGGTGCCCCGGGGAGTGGGCAGGTCGGACAGACGGACTGGGTGCCCTGGGGAGTGGGCTGGTCGGACAGACGGACTGGGTGCCCTGGGGAGTGGGCTGGTCGGACAGACGGACTGGGTGCCCCGGGGAGTGGGCGGGTCGGACAGACGGACTGGGTGCCCCGGGGAGTGGGCTGGTCGGACAGACGGCCTGGGTGCCCCTGGGGAGTGGGCAGGTCGGACAGACGGCCTGGGTGCCCTGGGGAGTGGGCGGGTCGGACAGACGGACTGGGTGCCCCTGGGGAGTGGGCTGGTCGGTCAGACGGACTGGGTGCCCCGGGGAGTGGGCTGCTCGGACAGACGGACTGGGTGCCCCGGGGAGTGGGCTGCTCGGACAGATGGACTGGGTGCCCTGGGGAGTGGGCGGGTCGGACAGACGGACTGGGTGCCCCGGGGAGTGGGCGGGTCGGACAGACGGACTGGGTGCCCTGGGGAGTGGGCTGGTCGGACAGATGGACTGGGTGCCCCAGGGGCTGGTCGGACAGACGGACTGGGTGCCCTGGGGAGTGGGCTGGTCGGACAGACGGCCTGGGTGCCCCGGGGAGTGGGCTGCTCGGACAGACGGACTGGGTGCCCCTGGGGAGTGGGCTGGTCGGTCAGACGGACTGGGTGCCCCGGGGAGTGGGCTGGTCGGACAGACGGACTGGGTGCCCCGGGGAGTGGGCTGGTCGGACAGACGGACTGGGTGCCCCGGGGAGTGGGCTGCTCGGACAGACGGACTGGGTGCCCCGGGGAGTGGGCAGGTCGGACAGATGGACTGGGTGCCCTGGGGAGTGGGCGGGTCGGACAGACGGACTGGGTGCCCCGGGGAGTGGGCGGGTCGGACAGACGGACTGGGTGCCCTGGGGAGTGGGCTGGTCGGACAGACGGACTGGGTGCCCTGGGGAGTGGGCTGGTCGGACAGACGGACTGGGTGCCCCGGGGAGTGGGCGGGTCGGACAGACGGACTGGGTGCCCCGGGGAGTGGGCTGGTCGGACAGACGGCCTGGGTGCCCCTGGGGAGTGGGCAGGTCGGACAGACGGCCTGGGTGCCCTGGGGAGTGGGCGGGTCGGACAGACGGACTGGGTGCCCCTGGGGAGTGGGCTGGTCGGTCAGACGGACTGGGTGCCCCGGGGAGTGGGCTGCTCGGACAGACGGACTGGGTGCCCCGGGGAGTGGGCTGCTCGGACAGATGGACTGGGTGCCCTGGGGAGTGGGCGGGTCGGACAGACGGACTGGGTGCCCCGGGGAGTGGGCGGGTCGGACAGACGGACTGGGTGCCCTGGGGAGTGGGCTGGTCGGACAGATGGACTGGGTGCCCCAGGGGCTGGTCGGACAGACGGACTGGGTGCCCTGGGGAGTGGGCTGGTCGGACAGACGGCCTGGGTGCCCCGGGGAGTGGGCTGCTCGGACAGACGGACTGGGTGCCCCTGGGGAGTGGGCTGGTCGGTCAGACGGACTGGGTGCCCCGGGGAGTGGGCTGCTCGGACAGACGGACTGGGTGCCCCGGGGAGTGGGCAGGTCGGACAGACGGACTGGGTGCCCCGGGGAGTGGGCGGGTCGGACAGACGGACTGGGTGCCCCGGGGAGTGGGCGGGTCGGACAGACGGACTGGGTGCCCCGGGGAGTGGGCTGGTCGGACAGACGGACTGGGTGCCCCGGGGAGTGGGCGGGTCGGACAGACGGACTGGGTGCCCCGGGGAGTGGGCGGGTCGGACAGACGGACTGGGTGCCCCGGGGAGTGGGCGGGTCGGACAGACGGCCTGGGTGCCCTGGGGAGTGGGCGGGTCGGACAGACGGACTGGGTGCCCCGGGGAGTGGGCTGGTCGGACAGACGGCCTGGGTGCCCCGGGGAGTGGGCGGGTCGGACAGACGGACTGGGTGCCCCGGGGAGTGGGCTGGTCGGACAGACGGCCTGGGTGCCCTGGGGAGTGGGCGGGTCGGACAGACGGACTGGGTGCCCCGGGGAGTGGGCAGGTCGGACAGACGGACTGGGTGCCCCTGGGGAGTGGGCTGGTCGGACAGACGGACTGGGTGCCCTGGGGAGTGGGCTGGTCGGACAGACGGACTGGGTGCCCCGGGGAGTGGGCGGGGCGGACAGACGGACTGGGTGCCCCAGGGGCTGGTCGGACAGACGGACTGGGTGCCCCAGGGGCTGGTCGGACAGACGGACTGGGTGCCCCGGGGAGTGGGCAGGTCGGACAGACGGACTGGGTGCCCCTGGGGAGTGGGCTGGTCGGACAGACGGACTGGGTGCCCTGGGGAGTGGGCTGGTCGGACAGACGGCCTGGGTGCCCCGGGGAGTGGGCGGGTCGGACAGACGGACTGGGTGCCCCGGGGAGTGGGCTGGTCGGACAGACGGCCTGGGTGCCCCTGGGGAGTGGGCTGGTCGGTCAGACGGACTGGGTGCCCCGGGGAGTGGGCAGGTCGGACAGACGGACTGGGTGCCCTGGGGAGTGGGCTGGTCGGTCAGACGGACTGGGTGCCCTGGGGAGTGGGCAGGTCGGACAGACGGACTGGGTGCCCCGGGGAGTGGGCAGGTCGGACAGACGGACTGGGTGCCCCAGGGGCTGGTCGGACAGACGGACTGGGTGCCCTGGGGAGTGGGCGGGTCGGACAGACGGACTGGGTGCCCTGGGGAGTGGGCAGGTCGGACAGACGGCCTGGGTGCCCCGGGGAGTGGGCAGGTCGGACAGACGGCCTGGGTGCCCCGGGGAGTGGGCAGGTCGGACAGACGGACTGGGTGCCCTGGGGAGTGGGCGGGTCGGACAGACGGACTGGGTGCCCCGGGGAGTGGGCTGGTCGGACAGACGGACTGGGTGCCCCTGGGGAGTGGGCTGGTCGGACAGACGGACTGGGTGCCCCGGGGAGTGGGCTGGTCGGACAGATGGACTGGGTGCCCCAGGGGCTGGTCGGACAGACGGACTGGGTGCCCTGGGGAGTGGGCTGGTCGGACAGACGGCCTGGGTGCCCCTGGGGAGTGGGCTGGTCGGTCAGACGGACTGGGTGCCCTGGGGAGTGGGGTGGTCGGACAGATGGACTGGGTGCCCCAGGGGCTGGTCGGACAGACGGACTGGGTGCCCCTGGGGAGTGGGCAGGTCGGACAGACGGACTGGGTGCCCTGGGGAGTGGGCTGGTCGGACAGACGGACTGGGTGCCCTGGGGAGTGGGCTGGTCGGACAGATGGACTGGGTGCCCCAGGGGCTGGTCAGACAGACGGCCTGGGTGCCCTGGGGAGTGGGCAGGTCGGACAGACGGACTGGGTGCCCTGGGGAGTGGGCAGGTCGGACAGACGGACTGGGTGCCCTGGGGAGTGGGCAGGTCGGACAGACGGACTGGGTGCCCCTGGGGAGTGGGCAGGTCGGACAGACGGACTGGGTGCCCCGGGGAGTGGGCTGGTCGGACAGACGGACTGGGTGCCCCTGGGGAGTGGGCTGGTCGGACAGACGGACTGGGTGCCCTGGGGAGTGGGCTGGTCGGACAGACGGACTGGGTGCCCCGGGGAGTGGGCTGCTCGGACAGACGGACTGGGTGCCCCGGGGAGTGGGCTGCTCGGACAGATGGACTGGGTGCCCTGGGGAGTGGGCGGGTCGGACAGACGGACTGGGTGCCCCGGGGAGTGGGCGGGTCGGACAGACGGACTGGGTGCCCTGGGGAGTGGGCTGGTCGGACAGATGGACTGGGTGCCCCAGGGGCTGGTCGGACAGACGGACTGGGTGCCCTGGGGAGTGGGCTGGTCGGACAGACGGCCTGGGTGCCCCGGGGAGTGGGCTGCTCGGACAGACGGACTGGGTGCCCCTGGGGAGTGGGCTGGTCGGTCAGACGGACTGGGTGCCCCGGGGAGTGGGCTGGTCGGACAGACGGACTGGGTGCCCCGGGGAGTGGGCTGGTCGGACAGACGGACTGGGTGCCCCGGGGAGTGGGCTGCTCGGACAGACGGACTGGGTGCCCCGGGGAGTGGGCAGGTCGGACAGATGGACTGGGTGCCCTGGGGAGTGGGCGGGTCGGACAGACGGACTGGGTGCCCCGGGGAGTGGGCAGGTCGGACAGACGGACTGGGTGCCCTGGGGAGTGGGCTGGTCGGACAGACGGACTGGGTGCCCTGGGGAGTGGGCTGGTCGGACAGACGGACTGGGTGCCCCGGGGAGTGGGCGGGTCGGACAGACGGACTGGGTGCCCCGGGGAGTGGGCTGGTCGGACAGACGGCCTGGGTGCCCTGGGGAGTGGGCGGGTCGGACAGACGGACTGGGTGCCCCTGGGGAGTGGGCTGGTCGGTCAGACGGACTGGGTGCCCCGGGGAGTGGGCTGCTCGGACAGACGGACTGGGTGCCCCGGGGAGTGGGCTGCTCGGACAGATGGACTGGGTGCCCTGGGGAGTGGGCGGGTCGGACAGACGGACTGGGTGCCCCGGGGAGTGGGCGGGTCGGACAGACGGACTGGGTGCCCTGGGGAGTGGGCTGGTCGGACAGATGGACTGGGTGCCCCAGGGGCTGGTCGGACAGACGGACTGGGTGCCCTGGGGAGTGGGCTGGTCGGACAGACGGCCTGGGTGCCCCGGGGAGTGGGCTGCTCGGACAGACGGACTGGGTGCCCCTGGGGAGTGGGCTGGTCGGTCAGACGGACTGGGTGCCCCGGGGAGTGGGCTGCTCGGACAGACGGACTGGGTGCCCCGGGGAGTGGGCAGGTCGGACAGACGGACTGGGTGCCCCGGGGAGTGGGCGGGTCGGACAGACGGACTGGGTGCCCCGGGGAGTGGGCGGGTCGGACAGACGGACTGGGTGCCCCGGGGAGTGGGCTGGTCGGACAGACGGACTGGGTGCCCCGGGGAGTGGGCGGGTCGGACAGACGGACTGGGTGCCCCGGGGAGTGGGCGGGTCGGACAGACGGACTGGGTGCCCCGGGGAGTGGGCAGGTCGGACAGACGGACTGGGTGCCCTGGGGAGTGGGCGGGTCGGACAGACGGACTGGGTGCCCCGGGGAGTGGGCTGGTCGGACAGACGGCCTGGGTGCCCCGGGGAGTGGGCGGGTCGGACAGACGGACTGGGTGCCCCGGGGAGTGGGCTGGTCGGACAGACGGCCTGGGTGCCCTGGGGAGTGGGCGGGTCGGACAGACGG
The DNA here is from genome assembly GCA_033296515.1 of Macrochelys suwanniensis. Taxonomy (NCBI): domain Eukaryota; kingdom Metazoa; phylum Chordata; order Testudines; family Chelydridae; genus Macrochelys; species Macrochelys suwanniensis. The sequence continues at coordinate 1,781,605 of CM065785.1, read as the reverse complement.
ACTGGGTGCCCCGGGGAGTGGGCAGGTCGGACAGACGGACTGGGTGCCCCTGGGGAGTGGGCTGGTCGGACAGACGGACTGGGTGCCCTGGGGAGTGGGCTGGTCGGACAGACGGACTGGGTGCCCCGGGGAGTGGGCGGGGCGGACAGACGGACTGGGTGCCCCAGGGGCTGGTCGGACAGACGGACTGGGTGCCCCAGGGGCTGGTCGGACAGACGGACTGGGTGCCCCGGGGAGTGGGCAGGTCGGACAGACGGACTGGGTGCCCCTGGGGAGTGGGCTGGTCGGACAGACGGACTGGGTGCCCTGGGGAGTGGGCTGGTCGGACAGACGGCCTGGGTGCCCCGGGGAGTGGGCGGGTCGGACAGACGGACTGGGTGCCCCGGGGAGTGGGCTGGTCGGACAGACGGCCTGGGTGCCCCTGGGGAGTGGGCTGGTCGGTCAGACGGACTGGGTGCCCCGGGGAGTGGGCAGGTCGGACAGACGGACTGGGTGCCCTGGGGAGTGGGCTGGTCGGTCAGACGGACTGGGTGCCCTGGGGAGTGGGCAGGTCGGACAGACGGACTGGGTGCCCCGGGGAGTGGGCAGGTCGGACAGACGGACTGGGTGCCCCAGGGGCTGGTCGGACAGACGGACTGGGTGCCCTGGGGAGTGGGCGGGTCGGACAGACGGACTGGGTGCCCTGGGGAGTGGGCAGGTCGGACAGACGGCCTGGGTGCCCCGGGGAGTGGGCAGGTCGGACAGACGGCCTGGGTGCCCCGGGGAGTGGGCAGGTCGGACAGACGGACTGGGTGCCCTGGGGAGTGGGCGGGTCGGACAGACGGACTGGGTGCCCCGGGGAGTGGGCTGGTCGGACAGACGGACTGGGTGCCCCTGGGGAGTGGGCTGGTCGGACAGACGGACTGGGTGCCCCGGGGAGTGGGCTGGTCGGACAGATGGACTGGGTGCCCCAGGGGCTGGTCGGACAGACGGACTGGGTGCCCTGGGGAGTGGGCTGGTCGGACAGACGGCCTGGGTGCCCCTGGGGAGTGGGCTGGTCGGTCAGACGGACTGGGTGCCCTGGGGAGTGGGGTGGTCGGACAGATGGACTGGGTGCCCCAGGGGCTGGTCGGACAGACGGACTGGGTGCCCCTGGGGAGTGGGCAGGTCGGACAGACGGACTGGGTGCCCTGGGGAGTGGGCTGGTCGGACAGACGGACTGGGTGCCCTGGGGAGTGGGCTGGTCGGACAGATGGACTGGGTGCCCCAGGGGCTGGTCAGACAGACGGCCTGGGTGCCCTGGGGAGTGGGCAGGTCGGACAGACGGACTGGGTGCCCTGGGGAGTGGGCAGGTCGGACAGACGGACTGGGTGCCCTGGGGAGTGGGCAGGTCGGACAGACGGACTGGGTGCCCCTGGGGAGTGGGCAGGTCGGACAGACGGACTGGGTGCCCCGGGGAGTGGGCTGGTCGGACAGACGGACTGGGTGCCCCTGGGGAGTGGGCTGGTCGGACAGACGGACTGGGTGCCCTGGGGAGTGGGCTGGTCGGACAGACGGACTGGGTGCCCTGGGGAGTGGGCTGGTCGGACAGACGGACTGGGTGCCCTGGGGAGTGGGCTGGTCGGACAGATGGACTGGGTGCCCCAGGGGCTGGTCGGACAGACGGACTGGGTGCCCTGGGGAGTGGGCTGGTCGGACAGACGGCCTGGGTGCCCCTGGGGAGTGGGCTGGTCGGACAGACGGACTGGGTGCCCCTGGGGAGTGGGCTGGTCGGTCAGACGGACTGGGTGCCCCGGGGAGTGGGCAGGTCGGACAGACGGACTGGGTGCCCTGGGGAGTGGGCAGGTCGGACAGACGGACTGGGTGCCCCGGGGAGTGGGCAGGTCGGACAGACGGACTGGGTGCCCCAGGGGCTGGTCGGACAGACGGACTGGGTGCCCTGGGGAGTGGGCTGGTCGGACAGACGGCCTGGGTGCCCCGGGGAGTGGGCAGGTCGGACAGACGGACTGGGTGCCCTGGGGAGTGGGCGGGTCGGACAGACGGACTGGGTGCCCCGGGGAGTGGGCTGGTCGGACAGACGGACTGGGTGCCCTGGGGAGTGGGCTGGTCGGACAGATGGACTGGGTGCCCCAGGGGCTGGTCGGACAGACGGACTGGGTGCCCTGGGGAGTGGGCTGGTCGGACAGACGGCCTGGGTGCCCCTGGGGAGTGGGCTGGTCGGACAGACGGACTGGGTGCCCCTGGGGAGTGGGCTGGTCGGTCAGACGGACTGGGTGCCCTGGGGAGTGGGCTGGTCGGACAGATGGACTGGGTGCCCCAGGGGCTGGTCGGACAGACGGACTGGGTGCCCCTGGGGAGTGGGCAGGTCGGACAGACGGACTGGGTGCCCTGGGGAGTGGGCTGGTCGGACAGACGGACTGGGTGCCCTGGGGAGTGGGCTGGTCGGACAGATGGACTGGGTGCCCCAGGGGCTGGTCGGACAGACGGCCTGGGTGCCCCTGGGGAGTGGGCTGGTCGGACAGACGGACTGGGTGCCCCAGGGGCTGGTCGGACAGACGGACTGGGTGCCCTGGGGAGTGGGCTGGTCGGACAGACGGCCTGGGTGCCCCTGGGGAGTGGGCTGGTCGGACAGACGGACTGGGTGCCCCGGGGAGTGGGCGGGTCGGACAGACGGACTGGGTGCCCCTGGGGAGTGGGCTGGTCGGACAGACGGACTGGGTGCCCCAGGGGCTGGTCGGACAGACGGACTGGGTGCCCTGGGGAGTGGGCTGGTCGGACAGACGGCCTGGGTGCCCTGGGGAGTGGGCGGGTCGGACAGACGGACTGGGTGCCCCGGGGAGTGGGCTGGTCGGACAGACGGACTGGGTGCCCCTGGGGAGTGGGCTGGTCGGACAGACGGACTGGGTGCCCTGGGGAGTGGGCTGGTCGGACAGATGGACTGGGTGCCCCAGGGGCTGGTCGGACAGACGGACTGGGTGCCCTGGGGAGTGGGCTGGTCGGACAGACGGCCTGGGTGCCCCTGGGGAGTGGGCTGGTCGGACAGACGGACTGGGTGCCCCTGGGGAGTGGGCTGGTCGGTCAGACGGACTGGGTGCCCCAGGGGCTGGTCGGACAGACGGACTGGGTGCCCCTGGGGAGTGGGCAGGTCGGACAGACGGACTGGGTGCCCTGGGGAGTGGGCTGGTCGGACAGACGGACTGGGTGCCCTGGGGAGTGGGCTGGTCGGACAGATGGACTGGGTGCCCCAGGGGCTGGTCGGACAGACGGCCTGGGTGCCCCTGGGGAGTGGGCTGGTCGGACAGACGGACTGGGTGCCCCAGGGGCTGGTCGGACAGACGGACTGGGTGCCCTGGGGAGTGGGCTGGTCGGACAGACGGCCTGGGTGCCCCTGGGGAGTGGGCTGGTCGGACAGACGGACTGGGTGCCCCGGGGAGTGGGCGGGTCGGACAGACGGCCTGGGTGCCCCGGGGAGTGGGCAGGTCGGACAGACGGACTGGGTGCCCTGGGGAGTGGGCGGGTCGGACAGACGGACTGGGTGCCCCGGGGAGTGGGCTGGTCGGACAGACGGACTGGGTGCCCCTGGGGAGTGGGCTGGTCGGACAGACGGACTGGGTGCCCTGGGGAGTGGGCTGGTCGGACAGATGGACTGGGTGCCCCGGGGAGTGGGCTGGTCGGACAGACGGACTGGGTGCCCTGGGGAGTGGGCTGGTCGGACAGATGGACTGGGTGCCCCAGGGGCTGGTCGGACAGACGGACTGGGTGCCCCTGGGGAGTGGGCAGGTCGGACAGACGGACTGGGTGCCCTGGGGAGTGGGCTGGTCGGACAGACGGACTGGGTGCCCTGGGGAGTGGGCTGGTCGGACAGATGGACTGGGTGCCCCAGGGGCTGGTCGGACAGACGGCCTGGGTGCCCCTGGGGAGTGGGCTGGTCGGACAGACGGACTGGGTGCCCCAGGGGCTGGTCGGACAGACGGACTGGGTGCCCTGGGGAGTGGGCTGGTCGGACAGACGGCCTGGGTGCCCCTGGGGAGTGGGCTGGTCGGACAGACGGACTGGGTGCCCCGGGGAGTGGGCGGGTCGGACAGACGGCCTGGGTGCCCCGGGGAGTGGGCAGGTCGGACAGACGGACTGGGTGCCCTGGGGAGTGGGCGGGTCGGACAGACGGACTGGGTGCCCCGGGGAGTGGGCTGGTCGGACAGACGGACTGGGTGCCCCTGGGGAGTGGGCTGGTCGGACAGACGGACTGGGTGCCCTGGGGAGTGGGCTGGTCGGACAGATGGACTGGGTGCCCCAGGGGCTGGTCGGACAGACGGACTGGGTGCCCTGGGGAGTGGGCTGGTCGGACAGACGGACTGGGTGCCCTGGGGAGTGGGCTGGTCGGACAGACGGCCTGGGTGCCCCTGGGGAGTGGGCTGGTCGGTCAGACGGCCTGGGTGCCCCTGGGGAGTGGGCTGGTCGGACAGATGGACTGGGTGCCCCGGGGAGTGGGCTGGTCGGACAGACGGACTGGGTGCCCTGGGGAGTGGGCAGGTCGGACAGACGGACTGGGTGCCCTGGGGAGTGGGCAGGTCGGACAGACGGACTGGGTGCCCCGGGGAGTGGGCTGGTCGGACAGACGGACTGGGTGCCCTGGGGAGTGGGCAGGTCGGACAGACGGACTGGGTGCCCCTGGGGAGTGGGCTGGTCGGACAGACGGACTGGGTGCCCTGGGGAGTGGGCTGGTCGGACAGACGGCCTGGGTGCCCCTGGGGAGTGGGCTGGTCGGTCAGACGGCCTGGGTGCCCCTGGGGAGTGGGCTGGTCGGACAGACGGACTGGGTGCCCTGGGGAGTGGGCTGGTTGGACAGATGGACTGGGTGCCCCAGGGGCTGGTCAGACAGACGGACTGGGTGCCCCAGGGTTGCAGGTTCCCTACAGAATTGGTTGCCTGCCTGGTTTTCCATTGTCCCCTAGTCCCTTGCTGCAGGCCAGGAGCGGGAGGTCTGAGAAAAAGGGCTTGACAAAGGGGGTTCACAGTCGCTGCCCTGCAGCGGGTAGAGCTCCAAGTGTTTCTCACCGAGAAGGGGCTGGGCAGAGCCTCCTCCTGAGGGACAGGCCCTGACAGTCACTCCTGGGTAAACCCCTTTGGCTTCACTGGCGTTACGGTGGGATGAAGTTAGCCTAGTTCGCTCCCCCTTTGCTCATCTCCGGAGCAGGCGACAAAAAGCAGCGTTCTGTCTTGTGTGTCGGCCTGGGAGAGTAGACACAGCCTTGGGGCTTGTGTACATTACCGCTTACGTCCATGTAACTTACGTCGCGCAGGGGTGGGAAAAGACACCCCCTGAGCAACGCAAGTTACAGCGACCTAAGTGCTGTCCACACCGGTGCTATGTTGCCGGGAAACACTCTCCGCTGACATAGCTTCCACCTCTCATGGAGCGTCTTCACCAGACGCGCTACACCGATGCAGCTGCGCCGATGTAGCGCGCCGTGTAGAGACAAGCCCTCAGCTAGGCGCCGAGTGCAGCGCTCCCTGGAAGGGTCACCATTTCCAAACAAGTAACTGCTCAGGCAAAGACCAGCTGAGCAGGCTGCCCAGAGCAGAATGAGGAAATAGCACCTCATCTGGTGTTTTCCATGGGAACAGCTCAGTAATGGGAAAAGACTTCTCAGACCTGCCCTGAACTTTCTACCCTAGGGCCAGGAATTAAATACTGGGACCGGAGGTGGGGGGGGGAGGGGGGTGGGAGCTGGGGGGGGAAATAGTGAGCTAATGATATATCAATTTTGGGCTTTTGGATAGCTTAGAATGAGGTGCAAACTGCTGCACAGCCCACGGCACAGCAGACAGTCGAACAGTAGCTACAGCTGAATATTTGATTTTACAATTCCACTAGTTGTTTGTGGGGCTAGTTTTCAAAGCTGTCTAAGTTTTCCTGTAACACCTATCACAGACCTTGGCGGTGAAAGGGCCAGCATTTTAAACTACTGCTTGAGCGAGACCTATGGGTGTAAGTTTTGTTCAAGCAATCACTGATCAAAGTGTAGTCACAGTGGTGTTACCCAAAGGCTGTGCTATTCTGCATATATTGCCTGTCTCACTTACTGAGTGTCAGGTTGTAAAATGCAGCCTTGTGCTAAGGCATTTAGCAACGCCATTCTGCAGACACCCGGCTCCCTGGGACTGCTGCTGTAATGAAGGGGCAACATGTGTTTGCTTGATCATCTTAAGCCATTTGGTTTTCACACACATCCCCCAGAAACCTGAGTCAATCCCACAGTTATTGTAAACCTGAGTCACCGATGAGCCCTGCAAAGTGTAGCTGTGAACAGTCGGCACTAGAAACGATTGTGAGGAGAGGTAACAAATGAAAAGGTCTCACACTTGGTTGTTTATGTAGGCTGAGCAGCATGCCTGGCGTGGCCCGGGCGGTCTGACCAGAGTGGGGGCAAAGGGCCCGCCTGGAGGGGGCTGCCTGGTGGAGGGATGCAAGAGGCTCTCAGCAGCCTGCTGTCCACTAGAATCAGGCTCATAGAATACCGGTGCTTTGCTGCAGGCAGAGGAGGCTGGTGCCCTAGCCCTAAACCTAACAGGTCACTGCTTCACGCCTGGATCCAGAGGAAATCAGAACAGTTCGACTAGTGGAAATCAGGCTTTTCTGGTTTTCAGATTTTCACCAGAATTTATAGGGTTCTGCCCAGTGATACGTTGAGTATTCTCTGAACTGTTTTAATTCATCAGATGTCATTTTCAAAAGTTGCTGCATTACAGACAGAGAAGGGCCATCGAGTTGAGTGTACAGTCTGGCTTTTCGGGGCCAAATGCAGAGGATGGCCTCATGATTAGCCAGAGAATGTTCCTCAGCCTAGGGATCTATCCTGTCTTTGTTTCACATCTGTTGCAATGAATTTTGGAACTTTAATTAAAGCAACTTTCATCGCCCAGAAAATGTGGTACTGCTGGAATCCAGCTGCTGACACATTCCCCTAAACAATGGGGGCCAAACTGATCACTGGTTTAAGTAGGTGCGACTCGGCTGACATCTGTCAGGTGGCACCCACTCACACCAGGGGGAAATCAGGCAGAGAGAAAGGAGAACAGTCTGGATGAGCTTGGAAGGTGCCTAGACTGCTCTAAGGGCACAGAGCTGTATGTAGTGTAGCTGTCCATAGATGGGCCGTAGGTAAGGGGCAGAAGCCTCTCCAACACCTCTGGGAGTTTAATAGCCCCCCTACTTTCTGCCAAGGGTAACATCACGACTTCAACACCTGCCTCTTATCTTAATGATTGGCTGTGACTTGTATGTGTTAGTCTCAGTGATGCTGTACTGCTAATGCTGGGAGTCCAGCCCTGTATTAACCAGCAGCTCTGTCTGTTTGATACAGTCCTGGAGCAGCTGGTGACAGCGCAGTGGGAGTGAGTATGGAGCCTGGAGGAATTGCAGTGGGGAAGAATGTATTTTGAACTGTCTCATCAGTCAGTCACTTGTATACATCTCACACTGAGATGGTCTTTTCTTCTCTTCCCTGTAAGATAAAGCCACGGACCCAAGCATCCCAGAAGAAAACTGGGAAAGTATCCAGCGGTTCTGTGACCAGGTGAATGCAGACCCGGAAGGGTAAGCTAGACAGAAGGGCTCTTTGTATTCTCTCTGCACAGTGCATCTGGCTCTGAGCTTTTCTGATCTCAGAGGGGGAAGGATAATCTATAAATTGCAGTTTTGTAAAACCTTAGGAGGAATGGCATGGAGTGGCTAATTACTGTGACTCCGGGAGAGGCCTGTGCAAAAAGTGGGTAGATAAAGAGTGGCCAGATTATTGCAACATTGTGGTAACATGGCAGATCTAGAGGAAAGGACTTTTCATTTAGCACGAGACTGCACCTTCTCCCCCTCACACTCTCAGAGGTGGTCAGATCCCATCCTTGCGCTGAATGGGATGCTGATTTCTTCTGGGCTGTCTTGCAGAGAAGACCTGAGTGTCCGTAGCTATTGGTGTGCCTTTAGCTGCTGTTCTCTGGGAGGTGAGGTCTCCACGGGGCTTTCCCCACCCCAGCAGCTCATGGGATTGTCTCCGATATATGCAGCAAAGTGTACACACTGATTAAGTGAAAGAGTTGATAAAGGTCCCTGAGCTAGCATTTCTGTTGAGCAGATGCACACAATTTCTGTCTATAGAACTTGCACGTGTTGCCTGCTGTGGGAGACTTTGAGCCAAAGGGCCAGCTGTGATGAACAGCAAAGCAGAGCACTTCTGCTAAATGCTGAGTGACCCAGGTGGTGTGCTGCTTCTGCAAAGAATACACTGCTCCCTCCCTCCCCCCTTTTCCATTCCAGGGGACAGCTCTTAGATCAGCTGTAATCAGCAGTTGCAGGACACTTCTGGCTTCCTTGCCTGCGTTAATCTCTTCCTTACTTCTTGGGTGTATAATAACCCCAGCATTGTGCCAGGGGGAGGGTTGCTGTGATGCGGTGTATCTGTGAACGTGGTAACCGCCCTTCTCTTTGCATGAAAAGTGGCAGTGTTTGCTTTTCCTGAGACTTCCTGCCTGGTCTGACTTGCTGCTTCTTCTCCCTAGCCCGTCCACTGCACCCAGGCTGCTAGCGCATAAGATACAGTCGCCTCAGGAGATGGAAGCTCTTCATGCCTTAACAGTGAGTGCTTTCAGCAGCACGCAGATGTGGGCTGGGATAAACTGGAAATGTACTTCTTGTGGTAGATTTTTGTATCTGCCTCTTTTAAAAAAAATGAGTCTCTGTCCCTTTTAACCCTTCACTGCGTTCAAAATTGTAACCCTCTTCCTGTCACTCGTCATGGTCACCAGGATTTCTTGTGCATTCACAGCCGTAAGGTTCCCATCATCCCAATGATTCCTCGATAACCCCCTTCATATCAAATATAATTTCCCAAATTACTATCTGGTCTGTCCCAGCTCCTCCCACCCCTCGTTCCTGACTTACAGCACCCCTTGCTGTTCCAGTCCTAGGCACCTCTTGAGCGGAGATTTCTGGTTCTGCCAGAATGTCATTTGCTTTTCCTCATGTGAATGAATGTCTGATAGGGACTAGCCTGAGGCCCCGCCCTCCTTTCCTACTGGTGGCCAAGCGCAGATTTGGAGGCTGGCTCCTGGAAGTTAGAAGCCATCACAGATCAGCTCCCTTTGCCACCTAGTCCGTGAAGCGTACAGTCTGAATGGTGTGTGGTGATTATGACAGGGAATGTCTTCGCCATTGTCAATGTCTGTATTTATACCTATGAAGCGCTGCCAGTTTGCTCTTGTTCGTTTGTTTTAAACGGGTGAAAATTAATGATGGATTTGGGTAAAAATGACACGTGTTGGCTAATTCGCAGTTTCACCTAGGGTACTCTCCTTTATCTGTGTCTGTGCCGCTAACAGGTTCTTAGATCTATGTCTTGATGGAAGAGGTTTTAAAATTGCCTGGTAAGTTTGTTTCATGTCTCATGCTTTTCCCCCCTCCTCCCAGGTGCTGGAGACATGTGTGAATAACTGTGGTGAAAGGTTTCACAACGAAGTGGCAAAATTCAGATTTCTGAATGAACTGATAAAAGTGCTGTCCCCAAAGGTATGTGCCCAGCCACCCCCAGCTAGCAGGCAAAGTGCACTTTTAATCTCAGAGGAGAAAATGTGAACTTCATACCAGTTCCACATAGGAACTGAGGGTGGCTGTTTTGCTGTGTTTCCCTGGGACAATGAATGGCAGGGGACAGGCTATGAAGTTCTCAGCAACAAGGCTAATAATTGAAACATCTCTTTAGAATTCAAAGGGGGAGGGGAGATGGGTACAGAGAGGGGTGAAAGCATTGAACAACTCGGCGGACTCCACCAGACGGCCAGTGTGAGGAAGGTGCTTGGTGCGCTAGGGCCCAGGTCCTGTGGTAGTCAGTGTCGGTAAATACAGTAGGTTTTATTCCTGGTTGTCTCTTTCTGGGGACTTTTCCTCCTTTTTGCTGCTCTGAACTCCACCACAATGTGTCCGTGACCCTAGAAGAGCCAATGTGTTCTTGTCATTCCCCACCTTGCGCTTCGCCGGGTTGGACCCTTCGCCCTGCACAGTACGAGGGAGAACTCCATACGGGAGGCAATGGGAGGAGTGGCTCACGGGCCACGTTTTGGCCTTGGATCATAGGCCCTTCCACCGCCTTCCTGCTCTCGCTTCAAATTCCAGCCTTTGGAACTGTTCTCCTTAGGCTTTGTCTTCAGTGCCTACACAGAGCACAAGCCCTTGAGAGCCCCACAGGTACCTCTCCCTGGGAACATCCCAAAAGCCCAGATAGGGAACTGTGAACTCCCAGGAGGCACCTGGGGGAGAATGTGGAGGTGGAGACTCTGCCCTGACTTGCTTCAAGTGAGAGATTGAGGGGACCTAATTTGAGTTCTGCAGTGTGCTATCTCTGCTGCTCATCTCTCTTTTTGGAGTGCGCGCTACACCTTGCTCCCACTCAGCTTCCTGGGTATCGTCTCCACGTCTCCTTGGAAAAGTCACTGATAGGAATAGGAATTTTAACTTCAAATGCTAAAGCAGCTCAGTGTGCAGAGAGAATAAGCTCTCCTGTGCACTGTCACCTCCTGTAATAGTGGGGAATGGAGAGCAATTTACATCGCTTACTGTGCATGATTGCCACATTTCTCTCCATTCTTTGGATCAACCAGTAAAACTGGGACCTTTTTCTCAGTTTAGTAATTGATTTAATAATTACAGGGACACTGTCAGGTTAAATATCATGGGCTTGGTTTGCTCTGCATTACCCCAACTCTGTGGCAGAGGACGACCTCCATTGGTGTCATGGGAATGTTTAAATCTAATGAAGCTGTTTTCATTGTAGTTAAAAAACAAATAGGTTAAAGCAAATGCTTCTGTTGAGTTTGGATTTAGGAACACCTGGTTTTAGTGTTGCTACACCAGTTCAGAGCTGGGGTAAAGTCATGAAGAATCAAGCCTCATGTTTTAAACACCAGGTATCTGTCTCTGGGTTCATAGAAATGTCTGAGATTATTAAAACTAAAAGCATTTTAAAACTCACGTTTACCTTTCACCATTCGTCCTGGTTGGTTTTGCATTTTATTCAACAAGGGGTTCGGATACTGTGGTGATCGGGACCTACAAGTGTCCAGAAAGATAAAACTTGGGCACTGAAGACATACTATGCAGTTTCACTTGTTTATGGTCAGTTTTCAGTTTGTTTCGCTCTGGCTCTGGCCCAGGTTGCAATGCTGAAGGGGGATGTGTAAATCCAAGCAGGAAACTATTTTCAGTGTAATTAAAAACAAATTAAAAAGAATACTTTATATTGATCCTGGATTTGGTTAAACTTGACCAAAGCAGCACTGAATGTGCCATCATTTTTGTAGTGATAGATTATTTATATAAAATTCGACACATTTAATAATATAGCACTTACATATATAGCACTATAATTGTATGTGGAATTGTATCTTCTGTAAGGTGTACAGTTGACAGCACTCTGAGTAATGCATTGAGAACCCATTTTCACCCCCGTCTTTCAGCATGAATGTTCTGGGCAGAATCCCTGACTCCTGTCTGACAGTAACTTGCTGGTTGTAATCACTTACTTTTTTGTTTTCAGTATCTTGGAACCTGGTCTGCAGAAAAGGTCAAATCGAGAGTCATCGAAATAATGTTCAGTTGGACTGTTTGGTTTCCTCAGGAAGTTAAAATCCGTGAAGCTTATCAGATGCTGAAGAAACAAGGTTTAGTTCTGTTATTTCAGTTTCCTTTTGTCACATCAAAGTCATGTGGATTCAAACCATGAATAGCTGAGTAGTTGTTTTAAAGCTCATCCCATGTGATTTGACTTTTCCATAAATGATTATTTGTACAAGATGAAGGTTTAAGGGACAGATTTACAAAGGGATTTAGGCACCTAAAGATGCCAATAAACAACCAGTGGGATCAATAAAAGCACCTCAGGAAGTTAAATCCTATTAGGTGCCTACCTGCAAACTTATAATAATACTAATTAATAAATCCCTAGCTCTTACATAGCGACTTTTCATCAGTTGATCTTAAAGCACCTCAAAGTCTTTTAATGTATTTATCTTCACAACACCCCTGGGAGGCAGTGCAGGGCTGTTATGCCCATTGTACAGATGGGAAACTGAGGCACAGAGAGGCTAAATGACTTGCCCAAGGGCACACAGGAAGTCTGTGGCAGAGCAGGAAATCAAAGTGAAGTTCTCATCTCCCAGATATTAGGCTAGTGCCATATCCATGCCTATTCTTCCTCCATATCTGAATAGCACCCTAAATAAATAGTTTCCTAAAGACCATTTTGCCTACACAGGTCTGTGAATCTGGCCCTGACTCCTGCTACAAGAAGCTTCTGCTTTAGTTGTGAATATTTGGCTACCGGTTGGCCCTGTGCTCTGGCAACAAACATCTTTTGTACGCTTGACAGGCACATTAAAATGCTGTCCTGTTGTGAAGCCATTTGTGTGGTTGTGTCATGTGCTAGATTCCCTTGCTCTCTTTCAGTGAATGGCGCACTACAATGCTGTCAGAGGAAAGCAGGTATATTAACCAGATGAAGAGGGTGTGGAAATGCCCAGGGATTGGGATGGCTGGAATAGGAGAACCCACCACTGTTAGCTATTTGGTAGGGGTAGAGAGAAGTAGGTTAGTATAGAACATGCTGCAAGATTAGGTAGGGGTAAAAAAAGTGCTGCCTTATTGGATGGGTAGGAAGCATAGGGCAGACAAGGTGTCTGTCCACAGAGCTGCAGTGGAGAGACCAGAGGAACTGCACCCAACCCTGAGAATGAGAATAACCCAGACTTGCCAGTGGCAACCAAAGCGTCTTTCAGATGGGGACGTGAGCAGCCAGGAGCTTGGGATTAGTGCAGGGCTGACACTGATGGATATGGCAGCTGCCCAGATGGGCTGGTTATTCCAAGCTTGCATGGACCACTTTGTTGAATCCCGACTTGTAAGAGTATTTGTTCAGCGGCCAGGGCTAGCGTTTGATGGGGAGGGTTTAGATTTGTTGGGAAGCCTGCACTAGGCAGGACCTGGAGGTATCAGATTGGGTGGCCTGCAGAGGTCAGGTGGACAGGAAATCAGGCAGTTGGCCGGACAGCACAGATCTTCACAAAACCAGTCAGCAGCCTTGTGTGTGACTGGCTGCAGTGTCTCCTGTGCGCAGCAGTGGATTCAGCTGTGGTAAGATGAGGCCCTGAAACATAAGTCCTTGTATCAGAGGCCCGGTATGAGATCTAAGGCCTGAATTAAAGTAATGGCCAAGACTTTGCTAACATAAAGTTAAGCTGTGAGCCAGAGGCAGGCCCTGCTCACAGGAGCTGGCAAGAAGAAGGCTGATGTTGCAAAAATACACATACCTAAAAGGTACTAAGCACTAGTAGTATAAATACATGCCAGGACGGTACCAGAACATTCCCAGTACTAGCACATTCCACATAGATAACTGGGAACAAGGTGACCCATCCTAAAGATGGGCAAGAGGGTAATATGATGGATAGAGTTGTTTTGTTCAAACCGACATGTACAAGGTGAGAGGCGGCACCCTAAGACGTAGAGGGGTTGTACCGCTGTACGTCTGGAGTGATGTGTAACTTGTTTATACCTGTGTATAGAAGTGTGCCTCTGAGGGGTTGTCTTTGTCTGGCCTACAGGGCAGTGGAGAATCCTGCCACTGACTTAGCTGGTCCATTGTCAGGGGGCACATATTCAGAGTATGTCCTGTAGAGTCTGCAGGAAACTATTACTGCGTTTCGTTTGGCAATAAACCCGGTCGGGTGCCTTCGTACCTTATCGGAGCCTGTGGTCATTGGGGGTTCTCTCGGGGTCTGCTGTGTCAGCGATCTGCAGAGCCGGGGCAGCACACAGAGGGAACACACGCACGCATTGAACAGAGCAGAGCACCACACCTGTGACATCTGACGACATCAACCTGTCACGCATGCAGAGGCAGTGTGTCTAGGAGGGAGCGAAGGAGAATTTCACAGAAACTCTGAGGCTGCCTCTGCTGTGTGTTCATGTTAGTGAGCTGCCTGTGTTTTATGGCTCTGGGCACTGGCCGATGACCCTGCAGGGCTAAGCAGGCTTAGAAAGGATTTCTGACCTGCCTAACTCTGAACTACTGGAGAACAGAGCCCTTTCTGGGAGATGGTGCCACAGATTCCCCTCTAGGGAAACCGCCAGGCTTTTATTCCTCATTCCTCCATCTTCCTGTCCTGAAAACCTCCCCTGCCCTTTCGCTTGATCTCAGCCAGTTGAGTCGTGTATTTCTCATCCTAGCATGTACCTGCTTTTGGGGTACATCATGCTAAGCCCACTGGTTGCTTCCTCCCCTCATTCCTTAAAATCGTGTTCGGGGCACTCAGTTGCCAGCAGGCGTGGTAGAGGTCAGCAGGGTCCGGTACCCGGCTGAACACTGTGCAGCGCTGCATGGGGGCTGGTAGAATCTCTCTCTCTCCAATTCATTTCAGGAGTCATAAAACAAGACCCCAAACTCCTAGAAGACAAAATTTTACCACCCCCTTCTCCGAGACCTAAGAATTCTATTTTTGATGTTGATGAAGAGAAATCCAAGGTAAATCTCATGTTTTCAAATCAGTGTCCTCCTCTGGCTAGGTTGTATTGTCAGGAGAGTGAGTGTGGTCGTAGTTTGGGCCTTTACAGTTCCAGGGAGAAGATCTCCTTAGAAGAATGCTAATACTTCGCACATTTCGTGCTGCACAAAGGCTATCTAATAAGTAACCCTATCACCCCCTAGTAGACAGGTGAGTATCATTATCTCTGTTTGGAGACAGGGAAACAGAAGCACAGAGGATTATGTAACTTGCCCTGTGCCACAGAGGGAGTCTGGTCAGAACCAGTATTCGTTTTTCTAAACCTCTGGCTTGTATTGTCACCTGTTTTCCTTACGCACTGTTTAGGATAGTTTCCTTCTGTCCTCTTGCTGACATGTGCAGGCAGCAATACAAGCTGAGTGAGGCTGGCAGCCTGTGAGGCAGCAATGTGACCCTGATCAGATTGTGAGACTTGAGTCCACATGTCCGTAGGGCTGTAGCCCAGCTATGGCAGTAGGGCCCTGGACACATCTGCATTTAGTTGGTGAGTGGCTGCATTATGGTGCCTGCGGCTGTTGCTCACGCTGTCTGTCTTCTGATGGTCTCCACTCAACAGCTCTTGGCAAGACTTCTAAAGAGCAACCACCCTGAGGACCTGCAGGCAGCCAACAGGCTGATCAAGAGCATGATTAAAGAGGTAGGCACCGTGAGACGGTCACAGCTCCCTGTGTCAAAGACGCTGCTGCTGGCAGGTGGGGGGAGAGGCAGGATGGGGAGCGGAGGCGAGGCAGTTTCCCAGTGTGGTTTTAACAGTGACCCTCTGAAGCACTGTGTGCATACTGTCTGCCGCTGCTCCCAGCGAGGTGGAGCTGGGCCGGACTTGCCGTTGGCAGCTCACGGGTTTGCCTGGTCAGAAAACAGCTTGTGGAGCTATAACGGCGACAAGAGTTTGAAGACTGTGCAGCACAAGCTGGTGCAGCTGGGGTGACATTCGCCCCGTGCAGCGGACCAGGACAAGGCCCCTGCGTTCTGGGGAGTCTGCTCAACCCTTGGCACTTCAGGGAGGCGCCAGCCTTGTGCTGCACTCCGGCAGGGTGAATTTCACCCACAGCGTCTAGCACTGAGGTGTGTCGTGCATCCTCTCTAGCACTGGTTTCTGTTTTATGGAATACAAGTAGAAATTACTGGCCAGGCAGTGGGATATTGAGGAAGTCCAAGCTATCAGCGTAATGTGTGATAAGGTTATTGGCTAAATCAGGGATTTCATCCCCAGCGCTCTTTTGTTTTGTTTTCTCTCAAAGGAGCAAGAAAAATCTGCCAAGGTGTCCAAAAGACTGAATGCAATTGATGAGGTTCACAGCGGCGTTAAGCTTCTGGGTGAAATGCTGGCCAGCTACAAGAGGCAGGAGTTACCCAAATCTGACCTACCGATTCTGCAGGTGAATGACTCCTCCTGCCTGGAGGCTCATTGATCTGGTATGACTGGTGGTGTCTAGCAGTGACGGGATGTGAATACTGGGGGCAGGGCTGCCTATTAATCTGTACATGTGAGTGCTGTGACTGGCAGGGGGTGGATCCCCCTCTCTCGGGGTGGGGTAAATCCCAGGGAATTCCCTCCAGGCCAGGTGGTGGTAGCCAGATACCACAAGACCTGAGAGGCTGTGCTGAAAGCTGGAGATGGCCGTGAGCTCCCCAGCTCCTGCTGTAGTCTCTGTGGTCTCCCTCTCTCGGCCCAGTGGCCACATCAATTTCACTTCTGAGTGCAAATAGTTCTAAGCTAAGGAAGCGTCTGAGCCAGCTCATGGGACTGCTAGAGGAGCTGCCCGGCCCCCAAGTATCCACCAGCACCACAAACGTATTCCAAAAGCAAAACGCTTTGAGGGGCTGAATTTCCAGGAAGTGGAAAGATCTCCTCCCTTGGCTTAGAGCAACCCAATGAGCGGTTGTGTTTGGGTGGTGGGGGCATTTTCGGACTGCAGTGAGAGGCTGTCCTCAGAATGGAAATGCTGGGCATAGTGCTGTGTTGGGAGGAGAGTTACAAATTGCCCATTTGCTTCCTTCGGTGAGTGCCAGTTTTAGTGGCCATGATGCTTGTACTATACGATGAGTTCTAAGATAAATCCACAAACTCCTGGAGTCCGTTTCTTTTAAATTGGACAATGTTGCACAGCGAAATCTGTCCTGCAAGACCCATCTGTGTGTAAAACGGGTGAGGCTAGTTGGGAGGTCGGATGGGAAATTTCCCATCTCAGTCTCTGCACCTAGGACTTATTGCTAAGGCTGCGAGTCTTTCACGGAAGTCATGGATTCCGTGACGTTCCGGGTCCTCCGTGACTTCTGCAGTGGCCAGTGCGGCTGGGGCGGTGCCAGGGCCAGCCGTACGGGTCACTGCTCGAGCGGCCCCAGGCAGCTGGTTCCGGAGCAGCAGTGGCGGAGCCCGACCCCACCCCGCGCCTGGCAGCAGTGGTAGGGCCCCAGGCCACCCCACCCCCCGAGCAGCAGTGTCCACTAAGTCCATGACTTTTACTAAAAATACCCATGACTAAATCATAGCCTTACTTACATAGCAGTAACGAGCTGAACTGTCTGGAACTGAGCAGACAGCCTGGTTGCATTTTACCAGGGCTGCCTGTATAGCTAACTTCCTTTCCTCTCGGGGTTTTGTAGTGTGCCTCTGAGGCCCCAGAGGCTGGGCCGAGGTTCTGAGGACCTGTGAGCTGACAAGCAAATAGCCTGACTCTGTTGTTCTCTTCTCCAGAGCCTGTTTGAACGCTGTGAGAAGCTCAGGCCACTGCTCTTCCGCCTTGCCAGTGAGACTACTGACGATGACGAGGCTTTGAGTATGTAACAAATATGCTGCTGCTGCTCTTTCCTCACCTCCTTCACTCCCCGTCCTACTGTCTGAACTCTGGGGTTTAGTGCAAGCAGGGTCTGTGTGACTCTCCTGACGTTACTGACCTGGCCCACCTGTTCCTAACCAGCAGCATCCCTGCTGTTCCATTTCAGAGCCCACCAGCTTTGGAAATGCACCTTCTTCCTCACCTGCCGCACCAGCCTCTGCTGTTCAGCCCCCTGAGCACAGGAGCAAACATATCAAAGGCTGCGATTTTGGTGAAGTGTAAACTAACCCCCCGCCCCAGCAAGTAAATGAAGATCCCCAGACTCCCTGTGCTTCTGAGGACAGGATCTAACTAAGAGCCATCTCCATCCTGGGAGGTTCTATTTAATGTCTCTCATCTTCATTTTGGGTAGTGGTGATGGTGCCCCTGGAGTCAGGAGAAGAATAGGCCCTTGGCTCCGTCCATCAGGACTCTACCTTCCCACCTAAGGATATCCTGCCTCCCTGCGCCCATGTCTCAGATGCAGGCACTGCATCCCAATGTCCCACGCACCCAGGACTTCAGTCAGGCTCAGCTCTAAACAAACCAGATTGGAACAAAGAAAGTGGCAGTTTAAGGGAACATGCAACAAAATACAATGTCTGGAGCCCACTAAATCCCCCTCCAGAGAAATAAGTCAAAGCCATTTTCTTATTGTCCACGTTGCTACCCCAGTCCCTAGGCCTGAGATAACACTACTTTGCATCTCTCTAGCGCTTCCCTCTGAGGTTACAGACATCAGTGAATGTCACTTCATACTCTTCCTAGGAGATAGGCTGCTATTGGTATCCCTGTTTTACAAGTGACTGGCCTGAACAATAAAACATCCACAGACCAAAGGTCCATCCAGCCCAGTATCCAGTCTACTGACAGTGGCCAATGCCAGGTGCCCTAGAGGGAATGAACAGAACAGGGAATCATTGAGTGACCCATCCCCTGTTGCTCATTCCCAGCTTCTGGCAAACAGAGGCTAGGGGCACCATTCCTGCCCATCCTGGCTAATAGCCATTGATAGACCTATCCTCCATGAACCTATCTAGTTCTTTTTTGAACCCTGTTATGGTCTTGGCCTTCACAACATCCTCTGGCAAGGAGTTCCACAGGTTGACTGTGTGTTATGTGAAAAAATACTTCCTTTTGTTTATTTTAACCAGTGGCAAAGCTGGGAATCCCAGCTCCAGGCTGCAGCCTCTAGGCAGGGCTCACAGGGCATGTGTGTGACATCACAGCATCTCAGCTGTGTGTGTGACATCACAGCATCTCAGCTAGATACACGTAGGTCAGTCTGAGAAAGAAGCTGGTATTAAATGGACCTATCCTCAACCCCTGCAACAAAAGCTGAGTGGCCAGCTGGGCTTTGCCCGGTGTATGGCCAGTTCCCAGACACAGACTCTGGCTCTGTCGTGACCAGCGTGGAACGTGGCACTCCATTACCCTCCTGTCAGAGTATTGATCATTTGTTTCTCTTCCTCTTTCCACAGCGGAGATTCTCCAGGCCAATGACAAACTCACCCAGGCGCTCGGCTTGTACAGGCAGGTTGTAGTGGGCCATGACCAGGGCAGGAGGAGTTCGGTAACCAGCTCCACTGATGCCTCAGGTAGAAAGGGTCCCACAGGGTCCCCCACAGCTGCAAAGGAGCCTGTTCCCTGGCTGGTTTACAGTGTCTGAATGGAGCTCAGAAGGGAGGAGGGGTGGGGCCTGGAGACCAATGTGGGGAAGGCCCTGAAATGCACAGAACAGCACCCGGGGTTCCCACTGCCAAGCCTTTCAGTGAGGTTACTGGAGTGTGGCTATATTAGGCCTCCCCCTTGCCTCAGGCTAAGCAGGGGTGTGAGTAGGTGGCTACTCTAGCTCTTTGTGTAGTTACTAAGGAGACCTGCAAAGGAAAACAAAAATGGGTTTGTGCCTCCTTCTGCTTCTTTCTGTTGTATCCAAGTGGCCTAAAACGTTGTGTGTGTCACAGTAGAAATTCCAGGCTGGCAGACTCCGTGATGGCTGGAGACGTAGTCAGATGGTGATGTCACCATTGCCCAGAGAGTGAAGGCTGAGCCCTTGAGAAGGGAAAGGATCGCTAGTTAGACTTGAACAGAGTTCGGTTTGCTAATATCTCTTTAACTTCAAAGACTAACCCAGGAGAAAGGAAGTGTTTGTTAAAAAGCTATCCTTCTGTTAAGGTGAGAGTACACAAGTAACCCGCTCTGAGTCCTCCAGCAAAACCAGGGAGAACTCGACTTGATAGTCCTGATATTTCTAAGGTATAAAACAATCAGGAAACCCTTTTAGGTCTGCTTTCTAAAGAAGCAGAAAAGGGCTCAATCCCAATTCTTACAAAATCTTGTGCAGGACGCCCTTAAACAGCTGGGCCCGACCTGTGAAACGACAGCTGGCTCTGTAGAGGAGCAGCGCCATGCGGCCCCCCATTCTCTCAGACTTGCACAGGCCACTTATTTCAGTTCTCGACAACGAGACAGGCTGCACATGGGGAGCGGGGTTAACACAGCTGGTTAGCTGCGCTCAGGAGTGTCACTGGCTCACGCCTGGCTCTTGTGAAGAGCTTGAAATAGCTTTGCTCCATCTACCCTGGTCAGCCCGGTCCCTTACGAGAGCATGCGAACCTGAGCCATGTTTTAACCCTGTTCAAATCCTGCTTTCGGATACGGTTCAGAGCCCAGTATTGGTGGAGCCTAAGAGCTGAAAGAGGCCTTGTGCTCCTAGGAAAATGCTGGTCCAGTTAAGATTTTCTAGGGTTTCTCCAGCCGTAGGATTTTCAATAAACATGTTTAAAAAACTGTTCAGGAAAGCCCTCCCCTCTCAGTGTGGCTCAGCTAGCAGGGGTTCTCAAATGGGGTTGTGACCCCTCAGGGGGTCACACGGTGGTTACATGGGGGTCGTGAGCTGTCAGCTCCATGGGACTGACAGCCCTGAGCCCCCATTACATTAAATTAACCCCCCTGTCTTTAATTGATAAGGGGGGAACCACACTCAGAGCTTGCTGTGTAGTCACTAAACCAGAAAGTCTGAACACCACTGAGCTAGCGCCTGCATCAGAGTGGCCGGGGCGTAGCCCAAGAGATGGCAGCTCTCTAACGCTCTCTCTCACTCCCAAAGCACCTCAGTCCCCGCTGGGCAGTACGAAGAGCTACACACTGATGGACTTCTCCGAGGTGGGTTCCATGTTCGAGTCTCTCACGGAGCAGAGCGTGAACGCGACAGCCGCCGCTCAGCACAGCAGCACCTCCGCCTGCCTGCTCGACGAGGAGCTAATGTCATTAGGTCCGTCCTCGGGGTGCAGGGATGGGGTTGTCCTTGATCCTTAGGGATGACGGTGTGTATTGCAGATTCGGTAGCTTTCTTTTTAATGTTTGTCATGACCCACCCAGAGCCCTCTGAGCCAGGGCAAATGCTGGGAGTTTTCAGGGCATCCAAGCACAGTCCAACTCTGCTATTAGACCTTGTAGGTACTTGGCAAATGGGAGTGCCCTACTTGCTCTGATTGGTCTGTGCTTTGGTTACCTACTGTAGGTCTCAATGATTCCCCTGTTGGACAGAGACCGTCACCGGATTTCAGCTCAGAACAGGTGAGTGGTCCCCTGGTAGCATAGTCCTCCATGTACAGTCTACAGTTTTCTGCTGACCTAGCCTGCCCCAACATGCATTAGCTGCAGGATTCATTTCTCACACACACATGCACTTTTGGGGGGCATAGAATTACAAATAATCATAGAATCATAGAATCTCAGGGTTGGAAGGGACCTCAGGAGGTCATCTAGTCCAACCCCCTGCTCAAAGCAGGACCAACCCCAACTAAATCATCCCAGCCAGGGCTTTGTCAAGCCTGACCTTAAAAACCTCTAAGGAAGGATATTCCACCACCTCCTTAGGTACCCCATTCCAGTGCTTCACCACTCTACTAGTGAAAGTTTTTCCTAATATCTAACCTAAACCTTCCCCTCTGCAACTTGAGACCATTACTCCTTGTTCTGTCATCTTCTACCACTGAGAACAGTCTAGATCCATCCTCTTTGGAACCCCCTTTCAGGTAGTTGAAAGCAGCTATCAAATCCCCCTTCATTCTTCTCTTCTGCAGGCTAAACAATCCCAGTTCCCTCAGCCTCTCCTCACAAGTCATGTGCTCCAGCCCCCTAATCATTTTTGTTGCCCTCCGCTGGACTCTTTCCAATTTATCCACATCCTTCTTGTAGCTGCCCCCCATTCCCCCAATGAGGGATTGGCAAGAATGTGCTGATCAATATTCGTGGAAGTCCAGCCACTGGGAGAGTTGATTTGGTACGTGCACCACTGACCCCTACTGGACAGAATCAGATCAGCAAGTGCTCTGATCTTCCTGCGAGGGTTGGAGAGATTAGAAGATACTCTGAGCCCTAATGCTGTAGACAGCTAAGGGAGATTCTCCCTCAGCTTAGGTAGTAAAGGCCCCTGTTTCTGTGGCAGAAGGCTGTGCCATGTGCTCCCTGTGCCTTGTAACACAGGAGGTCAAGGGACACTCCTGGGGTTTGTAGGTATGTGTGGATGCAGAGCTGGGGAAGCAGCGGCTCTCATTTTTGTCCCAGCCCTAGTGCTAGTGAGAGTGGCAGTGTTGTTGGGGTTGGACTTGCCACTGCATTGTCTATAATCATCCCATTTCAGCCTGTGTTTAAAAACAAGTTGTTTCAGCAGGACGTGTGTGGCGTCTGTAGCTGCTCGGTGAATCAGAACCTCTTTATTTGGCAGAGTGCTGGGCACAATGGATGCAATCAGACCGGAAATGCCGATCCCCATCAAACCGTGGTGCTGAGGGATAGCTGGCAGGGCAGCTCACCGGAGAGGAATGCGCTTCAGGATTTGGCCGGGCAGCTGTCTCCGCCTCCTGTAACCAGGCCATTTCCAGTGTAAGCAGACCGTGCCGCACACTGGTTTGGAAAAGGGGAGTCCTCTGTTCTGGCATTGAAGTACGGGAAACCCCTTATTATCTGTTAAACTGCAACCTGCCAGTAGAAGGCAAGCTGCTCAGTGGCTCACTGTAAGGTATTATCGTTGGATACAACAGTCATTTCTAGCTTGGCTGAATGGCAAGCTAGGGTCTTCGGATACAGCCAGCGCCACATTTTCAAGGAGTTCTAACTTGCTGGACAATCCCAAGGGTTAATAGCAAGCAATTAAAAAGATGGGGAGTTTTCAGCTTGGAAAAGAGACGACTAAAGGGAGATATGATAGAGGTCTATAAAATCATGATTGATGTGGAGAAAGTGAATAAGGAAGTGTCATGTAACCCCTTCATGTAACCCCTTCATGTAACACAAGAACCAGGGGTCAACAAATGAAATGAATAGACATCAGGTTTAGAACAAACAAAGGAAGTATTTCTTCACACAGCGCACAGTCAACCAGTGGAACTCCTTGCCAGGGGATGCTGTGAAGGCCAAAAGTATAACTGAATTCAAAAAGAACTAGATAAGTTCATAGCGAATAGGTCCCTCAATGATAGTCAGGGATGCAACTCTGTGCTCTGGGTGTCCCTAAACCTCCAGCTGCCAGAAGCTGAGACTGGATGACTAGGGATGGATCACTCAAAATTGCCCTGTTCTGTTCATTCCCTTTGAAGCATTGGGCTCTGCTGCTGTTGGAAGACTGGATACTGGGCTAGATGGACCAGTGGTCGGTCGGTCACACACACGCACACACACACAATTTAAAATTGGGCCTTTTTCTAACACTGTAACTCCAATAACACTTGGAGCAGCTTTCTTCAGATTTTGCCAACATGTTCTCTAAGGCCGTTGGAGAAAATGTCACAGTTGTTGGGCTAAACGAATCTTCCATCGATTTTAAGGCCCAAAGGGCCCATTGCAATGATCTAGCCTGACCCCTGGCCAGGGGATTTCACACAGCGATTCCTGCCTCAACTCCTTACTTTGTGGCTGAGCTAGAGCGTACTTTAATCTTGCTCCAGCATTACAGGGAGACTGAGAGCAGGGTTTGTAGTGGAGCCTGGCTGCAGCCGTCATGGAGAGCAACTGCTAGCATGCTGTAAGGAAATCTCACTGCAACAGAGACAAAAGTTCAGCCTAATGGACACTGAAGCAGCAGCATCTTCAGTGTAAAATTGTGCCTTCCCTTCAGTCTTTGGACAGTAGGTTCTTTGTACCCTAAAGGGGGTGGATGATTCTGAGGGCAGATGCTGGAGAGGATGGGATGAGATCTCATATGTGATCTCTTCGGTTAGTGGCAGTTATCTGAATGTTTCTCCTTCCAGGAACTTACCACCCGTGCAATTGTCCCCGGCCGGCCTTCTGAGCAGCTTAGCTGCAGACGCTTTGTTCTCTGACCCAGCCTATGAGCTGAAACCTGCTGCTCCTTCGCCGCCAGCCACCTATGATGCTGCTTTGGCAAACCTTTTTGTCCCACTCATTTCAATTACACCGAGTAAGTGCACTGATCTCTGTGTCCCAGCTCTGCTCAGCGCAGCTTCTGTATGGCATTGAAGGCTGGGATTGCTCATGGGCCGGGGAAGGGGCAGCTGGATAGATTTTAGGACGACTCTGCCTAGTACTTATTATGTCTGAACTCTGGTAGCCCGGCCCCGGAGATGTGCTTAGCCCTCCCTACCCATGGCCAGCTTGCCTCCTGCTCTCACGATACAGATACGTGAACTGTACAGTGGGCTTCGAAACCTACAGGTGGCATCATCCCCCGCATAGGTCTGAGCAGCTCTCTGCCGGGCCTGGGCACCGGCTCTGCCAGACTCTGCCTTAACTGGTGCCTCGGCAGGTTATTGCTCTTCCCTAAGCAGAGCTGTGCTCCTTTCCCTCTGGCTTTTCCCTGCGCTACGGGGCCCAGCAAAGCAAGGTACAGCTGAAGCATGCCACTGTCATGTTAAAAGCCCAGCCTGTTACTGCTCCTGGAGCTATAAAGATAGACTCAAAGGCTTCGTTACCTCCTTGTCTGCCTTCCCTCTGTAACGTGAAGGACTTCAGCAGACTTTGGAGGGCCTGGGCAGTGAAGTCCCAGCTCTCCCAGCCCTGACTTTAGACAGGCTCAGGTTCCCTGCGCTCTGTCACAAAGGAGCAGGACAGGTGCACACAGACACCTTTGGGCTTTGCACTGACCTGTGATGTGACTGAGGAAGATGACAGTTTGTGAGAACGTTTCCTTTTCTTTGTTCCTCATTCTGTCTCTCTCCTGTTCTCTCTCAGAAGGAAGGGGCAGTTCCTGCTCCCAGGTGGCCTTTGCATCCTCTCCTGACTCTCTGTTTTGTCTCTGACAGGCAGTATCCCTCCAGTTACAGTGTATGATCAAGATGGTTTCAAGGTCATGATCCATTTCTCCAGAGACTTGGCCCCCGGGCGACCAGATGTACTGGTGATGGTGGTGTCCATGCTGAGTACATCCACCCAGCCAATTAAGGACATTGTGTTCCAGGCCGCGGTCCCAAAGGTGAGAACGTGGGAGCGGGAGCAGTGAAAATTATCCTGAGTAAAAGCATTGCCATTTCTGGCTTAGGGGTTCCTTCCAGCACTTGAAATAACAAAGGAACCAAGCTGCTAGTTTCTGGTAATGTATTCACTAGCTGCTTAATATGCAGCCCTGCCCCCTGCTTCTCAGGAGACCTGGCCTGAGGGCTGGCCTGGGAGCATTACTTAGCACTGAGGATAATAACCTTGAGAGGAAGTCACACATCCTGTCTTTGTACCTGTGCTCAATTAAAAGCCTTTAATTAAAATCCGACTGAAGGGGCATGCATTGGCTTAGACTAGAGCCTCTGCATGCCCCACTCACTGTAGTGGGCTTTGGGGAAAGCCCAGGCGTGTTACACACCGGTGTGAACAGAGCAGTGTAACAGAGAATCCAGGGGTTTGACACACGGGGGTCTGTGCTCAGTTACACCAGGTTTATGCGTTTGCCAAACCCCTGGCATCTCTGCCTTTGTCCCCCGGCGCTCTCTGTGCATTGTGCTGCCTCCCACTGTCACAGGGATGTCCCTGCCCTTGAACTCCTGTAGCTTTTTGCTCCCACATCCAGCCAGCCCCGTGCACTGACCACTCCCTCCAGAGACCACCTGCAAGCCTCTGTCCTAAGCCTGTGTGCCAGTATCAGGCACCCCGGCACAGAACCAGGACACCTGCCCCCCAGGTTTTCAGACGATAGTAGCAGCTTTCCTTCCTCTGGACACTGAGGGTAGTTTGCATTGTATGGATCCATTCCATGCTCCTCCCAGCACTTACTCTTCGCTCGTGGTGTGCTCACCTTGTAATGGATGACAAGACAGGGCTGGCATGCCCAGGACTGGCTCTGGGGCTCTGAGTGCTCCCAGCCTGTCTCCAGTGGAGATTAAAATGTGTGTCTGGTGATCTCTCTCTCATGGCAGGTTATGAGAGTGAAGTTGCAGCCGGCGTCTGGCTCTGAGCTTCCTGCCTTCAACCCTTTGCTCCCTCCAGCCGTGATATCCCAGGTTCTGCTGCTTGCCAACCCGCACAAAGTACGTGGCAGTGACTCTGTGTGTGTGGGGAGCTGATGCTAGGAGAGGCAGGGCCATCTGGGGTCTGCCAGCCAGGCAGCAGCACGGGGGAGCTCTCCTGGCAGGGCAGAGCTCTGAATCCTGTGGGAAATCGGTGATAGCTGAAGCTGCAAGGACAGCGGAGCTTTTTGTAGGGCAGTGGGGGGGATGAGCCAGGTGAGAGAGGAGAGACTCCAGCTGATGGGCTTGGTGATCTCAAGGGGGGGGGGCTGTTGTGGGCTGCAGCTTTAACCCATTCACTGCCTTACCCCTGTATGCAGTGGTGGCACCTGGTGGGCTCTCTGGTGCTGACATGCCATGGGAACGCTGGTGGCTCTTCCTGTGGAAACATGAAGCAACCCTAGACGTGTTCTTCATGCTGGCCGGGCCCTGGAGGGTGACTCTACGGTTAATGGCTATGGGGTAGACTGGGGGTTCCTCAGCCATCTCTGCAGCCAGAGAGGGAATGTGGCCAGGCACAGCTGTCTGGGAACTCCCTTGGGTGGCCTGTGGGACAGCCCCCGCCCCCCGTAGCATTACGACTGCTGTGTCCATTGCTTCAGGGTGTTGCCCTCTCCTCAGAGGACCCATCAGTCCCTTGGCATTAGCAGCGGTGGGGTGTAGGGGAGCAGACCACGTAACCTGCCCGTGTAACGTTCCTCTCGCCCCTGTCCAGGACCCCATCCGATTACGGTACAAGCTGACGTTCACGCAGGGCGGGCGGCCCTTCAGCGAAGTGGGAGAGGTGACTGGCTTCCCGGAGGCCGAGCTGTGGGGCTGGAGCTGAACTGCTGCCTTGATGGAACGTGGACATTGCCGCATCGCCTTAGTACAGCCCTGTGGGGAGCCGCCTGGAAGGGGCAGCGAGAGCCTCTCCGCTGTGTGTGTGGCTGGGGGAGGTGCCCAGCACCCAGAAAGCCAGGGTGGGCTCCATGCTGGCTGCTCTTCCCGGGGCCCGGTCTCCCACTCCTGCTCCGGTTTTTCTTGCGGGTACCTGGTAGGAGGGAGTGCAAGCCAGCTGCTCCTGCTCTTTGCCTTACTGCAGCGTTCATCCCTCCAGTGGCTGGATGCACCTTTCCTACCAGCATTTTTGCTTTCTCCTGCTTGCTGAGCCATCTCGCCTTCTGGCCTCTTTGAAAACAATTCCCTGATTCAGCCATTTGCTCGCAGGGCGGAGCAGCACTTGATGCTGGTGTCTGGGGATCAGAGCTTTGGCCTCGCAGTGATGGGTGTGGTGTGAGCCCCTAGGAATAGAACGGAACGACTGTGGCTTGAAACAGGGCCGGATCCATAAGCCAAACCTGTTGGGTATTGCCACAGCCTCAGCACTGCAAGGCCCTGGATCCTCGCCCCTTACCCTGGGGTCCTCGGTGCCTTCTCAGCCTCACCGTGATTCCTGAGGCAGCCTCCACGCTGGGGAGCATCCTGGGGGGAGCTCTCGCAGGCAGGGCTCCCTGCAGCATGTGGGGTTGTGTCTATGCAAAGCTTAAGTTTCCTTCCTGCTCACTCATAACTTAAGGGGGGAAAATGCGTAAAGAATTTCACTGCTGCACAAGTGGAAACGTGAATCAACCGCGAAGGCGTCTGAGCTGCTCCACGGGGAGAGCTTGTCTGGAGAAATCTCTTTGTACATCCATGGCTAGACAAACCTCTGCTTAGGCCAGCTCTCCCCCTGCTCCCTCTGTGCTGGGAAGCAGAGGAGAAAGGACCCCCTGTGCTGTTATTGGTGGAACGTGCCCAGCCACCCAGCAAACCCAGCATCCTGAGTGTCAGGTTTTATATGATGCTGAACTTGCACATTTTTTAATCAAAGTATTTTTGACTCCTGGTTGTCATCGTTGCTGCTGGTGACTGAAATGCCCTAGCGTTATTGATCCCCAGCTCGGTGGAGTTTGGCCACACAGGGGCGCTGTTTCAGCTTTTTATTACTGTACAGAGCACTGGATTCCCAGGTACAATGGTAATAAACGGCGTTTGCTTTGAGAGGTGCTGCTTGCTAGTGGTTCCTGGGTTTGCATGCCAGCTCTCTCCGCCGCTCAGGAGAATGGCCGAGTGAGGGGGACAAGGGGCACTTGGGCCTTAGCCTCCCCATTTTATTCAAACATGTTCAATGGCACTTCACAGCCAGAGCAGAAGACAAGGCTCTGTCCTGCTGCCAGGATCATCTGCTGTAGCTAGGAATGGGCGGAGGAGAGAGAGAGCTGGAAGCAGACAGCAGATGTCTGGTTCACGACAGGATCTGTGTCTGAGCAGTGGTTGTCAGGTATGGAGCTTGTTAAGCCATCCCCAGGGGCTGGAAGGGCCTTGGGTGGGGGAGAATAGGCTCTCCCTGACCGTGTAGCATATCCCTCCTGTCCTCTCTCTTGCCATCTCCCTCACGCCCCTGTGCCTCTTTCACACCCTTGCTCCTCCCCAAGGTAGGCTGGGGTCTGTCTCAGGTCTCACACCCAGCCCATTCCTGGGATATCCAAGCTCCTCCCTCTGTGCCACTCCCCCGCCACCTTGCAAGGCACTCCCTTTTCAGAGGTCAGTGTTAATGTTGTCACTGAAGTGCCCATCAAATCCCTGTGAAAGGGGCGGTTGTCCCAGAGCACTGGGGCAGGCCCTGCCCAGCCAACCTCTGGCCTGGCCAACAGCTTCCGGCTTCAGCCGCCACCTGTCAGGGTCTAGAAGGGATTCCTCCCCCCATGTATTTTGGGTTGGTTGTGGGGTTTTGTCATCACCTTCCTCTGATGGCCCCAGCTGGAGATGGGAGGTTGGACGGGGAGGGCCAGGGCTCCAAGGCGGCTCTGAGCATGCTCTCTCTCAGGGGCGGGGCTGGCTGGTTCTTGCTCACGTGCTCAGGGTCTAACTGATCCCCATGTGTAGGGGCAGGGAGGAATTCTTCCCCCAACCCCCGGTGAGATCGGCAGTGACCTTCGGGGGGTTTCGCTTTCCTGTGCAACGTCGGGGTGGGGGTCACTTGCCAGGATTATCTGGGTCTGTCTCAATCACTTCCCTGCCATGTGCAGGGGCCCCTGGGCCCCTCCTGCTCTCTGCCTGTGGCACGTCATAGTCTCATCCCGGGTGGGCTGTCATAGTTTGGTCTGGCTTTGGTTGTCGGGCTGTGGGTGGTGGGTGCTGCTGGTGTCCTGGGCTATACAGGAGGTCTGACTGGATGATCTGGTTCCTTCTGGCCTGAAACTCTATGTTCCTCCCACGACTTACTAGTATGTTTTCCCACCTGACTCTTCCTCTGTCCCCAAATTCTTTAAGGCACAAGAACTTCACCACACAAACCGCCTGCCCCTTACTAACCACAGTAGAGAGCAACCGCCTAGTGCCTGTGACACTTTCCAATAATCCAGTTTAGCAAATGTCCGGTCTGAACGTGCCGTCCCCACCGCCGGCCAAAGAACATGCTGTCAGCTGTTCCGATTTCCCTTGGTACGCATGGGGGGGGGGATCTCTCACTGTTTGTGCCTCTCCCATCTTCTCTGCCTCGTAATGAAACAGTTGGGATTCTTGCGGCTGCTCTTTGCCTGTCGTTTCCGGGCCGTAGATGTTACTGCTCTTTACAGAGCCAATAACTCTGGGCAGGCGCCCAGCTAGGAGGAGAGGTCCCAGAACTTGGCGCTTGTGCCAGTTACTGGGCATGGACTTGCAGGTGCAGTTTTTCTCTTGTGGTGCCATGATGGGGGTGGGGAAGCTGAGCCACTGGAATTCAGAGCAGAACTCGGCCTCCTGTCTGTCTCTGTGCGGCGGGGCAGCCCGGGTTCAGCCGTTGCTCTCGTCGTCGCTGTTGAACAGCAGTAATGGGGCTGTTCATGACAACCCTACACCCGCTTCTACGTTCACCCTGGCTGGAACTGTCTTTACACACGTCAGTGCCACGCCTTGGCAGCACGTGGCTCCAGAAGATAGAAGACGATGCAAAAAGAGAGGACGTCCGTCCTGTCCGTATGTTTGGTGGTGTTTATATTACGGTGGCACCCGGGAACCCCAGTCATGGATCGTGGCCCTGCTGAGCCAGGTGCTGCACAGAGAAGTAACAGCTAAGGCAGTCCTGCCTCAGCATCCTCATAGTCTTGGGCATTAGGGTGCAACAGAGAAGAATGAGGGGAGATTTGATAGCTGCTTTCAACTACCTGAAAGGGGGTTCCAAAGAGGATGGATCTAGACTGTTCTCAGTGGTAGAAGATGACAGAACAAGGAGTAATGGTCTCAAGTTGCAGAGGGGGAGGTTTAGGTTGGATATTAGGAAAAACTTTTTCACTAGTAGGGTGGTGAAGCACTGGAATGGGTTACCTAGGGAGGTGGTGGAATCTCCATCCTTAGAGGTTTTTAAGGTCAGGCTTGACAAAGCCCTGGCTGGGATGATTTAGTTGGGGTTGGTCCTGCTTTGAGCAGGGGGTTGGACTAGATACCTCCTGAGATCCCTTCCAACCCTGAGATTCTATGATTCTATGAACAGGTGGATGAAAGAGACAACAGGGTGGGGTGGTTTGGAAGAATAAAATGGCCAGAGGTAGGAGAAGAGCAGACGCTCCGGATAGCCTCTTGGCTGGCCATTGGCAGGCAGGCGGGAATGGTGGGGATCACGGCATGGTTTTAAGGTGGGGTTCTGTTAGGGTGACCAGAGAGCAACTGTGAAAAAACAGGATGGGGTGGGGGGTAATAGGCGCCTATATAAGAAAACATCCCAAAAAACGGGATTGTCCCTATAAAAATGGGACATCTGGTCACCCTAGGTCCTGTAGAGGGTAAAGGAGAATGGAAATAATCACAGTGAAGATCCTCTCAATGTGAGTTTTGTACCAATACATTCCATGGCTGACTCCAGCGAAACAGAAGGCAGTCGCTGATCAGTGTCATGGCTGGGCTCCCACAGAACTGGACTAAACCAAGAGTAGCAGAGAAATTGTTACAGCCCTTGGAAGAAACGGAGATTGAGCTTTGCCAGCCGGATGGGTGTTGCCCTGTGCAGGCTGGTCAGAAGGTACATTGGGCTGGTCCGCCGCTCGAGAGTGAACAGTTTCATGGTGAGAAATGTGCTACCTAGTGCCCTGAAAGGAGCTATTGTCACAGACTAGTCCCCGGAGCTAGTCCAGGGACTCCCACGGTGCTGAAAATGTGGGAAGGGATAACACCCACCACCACCCTGGTCCCTGCCCTCAGCTCTGGAGCTGCTGCAGGGACCCATTGCCGGTTATTTCAATAAGGCAGCGCGGCCCAGCGGATAGAGCCCCTGGCTGGGATTCAGGAGACCAAGGGCCTGTTCCCAGCTGTGCCATTCATGGTGCCCTGCCTCTCACTCCCCCAGCAGGCTTGTGCCTCTCCAGCGCCCAGGAATGAGGGAGAGCAGCTCAGAGCTGGGTGGGGCTTCTGCCTGTGGGCTTAGGGACCATCCTAAAGTTAATGTATAGCCAGAGCAGGAGGCCACGCCTGGCCACTGGGTAGGAAGGGCCAAGTCCATCTCTCTCTCTCTCTCTCTCTCTCTCACACTCACTCACTCACACTCTCTCTCTCTCTCTCTCACACACACACTCACTCTCTCTCTCTCACACACACAACATTTAAAATTGGGCCTTTTTCTAACCCTGTAACTCAAATAACACTTGGAGCAACTTTCTTCAAATTTTGCCAACAGGTTCTCTAAGGCCGTGGGAGAAAATGTCACAATTGTTGGGCTAAATGAATCTTCCATCGATTTTAAGACCCAGAGGGCCCATTGTAATGATCTAGCCTGACCCCAGTCTCAGACTCTTATCCATCTATCCAGCCACGTTTTAAGTGTGTGTGTGTGGCACATACCCTTCCTACTCCACTGTCCAATATACAAGTGCGAGAAAGGTATTTCCTCCAGTCAGGGCCGGATTAACACTTCTGTGGGCCTGGGGCTACTAGATTTTGTGGGGGCCCTGTATACAAGTCTTTTTCCTAATTTAAAACAAAATGATCACAATTATGGCATTGAGGCTATTAACGCTATACTAAACTTGCCTTTTAATTCACATAAAGCCATTCTCTGGTTACATTTCAGTCGTAAAACATGTAGAATATAGTTAATTTAATTAAAAATAGCCTACTTCTTACCTTAGAACAGCTGTTATATTAGTTTCTTTCTGGGAGGGAGTTTGGGTGCAGGAGGGGGCTCCAGGCTGGGATTCAGGAGACCAAGAGCCGCCTCCCCCTGCCCCACCCCACCCCCTGCCCGCCAGGGGCTGCAGAGATGTGGCAGCAGCCAGCCGCTTTTGGGAGCATCGTGAGGCCACGGCATGCAGGCAGCCTGCCTTAGCCCCGCTGCGCCAGGGCCCCCTTACCCCGAGGCCCTGGCCTGCAGCCCCTAAAGCTCCAGCGTTAATCCAGCCCTGGCTCCAGTTACCAGGACTCACGAAAACAAGCGATGAGGGACAACGGCCTGCCCAGGCCAAAGGAAAGAGATGGCATGGGGCTGTGGAGCCACCAGATTGGGAATGGGCTGGGGGACCAACCCCCAGACATGCCGCAGCTCTAGCCGGGACGGCTCTTACCTCCCTCCCCCAGACCTCACGGGCATTTCTCTTTCATTTTAGCAACCTGGTAGCTTGTCAGGCCAATACATTTAACTGAGCGGAATCCTCCCCATTTCGTCGCCGGACGCCATGGCGGAAGCACCAGGCTGAGCTCGCTGCGTGCTGGGTCTAGGAGCCAGGAGTTTACGGCTCTGACGTTACCTGAAGTAGCAGCAATGCTAAACAGAGCTGCCTCTCCCACCCACTTCCCTGCAGCCGCTCCGCCGCTGTGCACTCAGCTCACAGCCCTACCTGTGCTTTACAACAGGCGAACTACAGTGACCATAAAACCCTGGCCCCAAACAGCTTGTACAGCCCAGCCAGGGGCAGGACACTGAAGCACAGAGTCAGCAGCCAGCGTAGGGTGGACGAGGATCCCAGGATTTTCATCCAAAAGTGAGAGAGACGCTAACCCCCACCTTCCCTCGCCCCAAGTCAGCAACAGCCTGACTCCCGGTGGGAGGCCGGACATGAGTACCAGTGTCTCCTGGCACGGAGGGGTGCCATGCTCGGGCTTTCCAGGGGATGGCTAGAAGGTACTCAAGGCTCATGGGCACCAGCAGCAGTGCTGGCATCTGACCTCCAGGAACATGCAGACAGGTTTGGGGTAGGCGGGTGGGGTAGCTGGAGCTCTGGGATGCAGTGAAATTTGGGCGGTGGGGGCTGGGCCCTGGGATGCAGTGAGAGGGGTGGAGGGTGGCTGGGGATCTGTGACGCAGTGCGATTTGGGGCGGGGGGGCTGGGCTCTGGGATGCAGTGAGAGGGGTGTCTGGGGATCTGTGATGCAGTGCGATTTGGGGCGGGGGGGCTGGGCCCTGGGATGCAGTGAGAGGGGTGGAGGGTGGCTGGGGATCTGTGACGCAGTGAGATTTGGGGCAGGTGGGGCTGGGCCCTGGGATGCAGTGAGAGGGGTGGGGTGGAGGTGTGTGTGTGGGTGTCTGGGGCTCTGAGACGCAGTGAGAGGTTGGGGGGCAGGAGGGGGGATTGGGGCCCTGGGGCACAGTGAGAGGTTTGGGGGGGATGTGCTGGTCAGGGCTCTGCAATCACAGTGAGAGGTTTGGGGGAGCCCTGAGTTATTTTCTGTGTATTCTATATTTTTCCCCATGTTTAGTCTCCTAGCTCCATCCACAACTCCCCAGTTAGACACACAATAAACAAGCCATTTGCACAGGAAGCAGGTCCCTTTGCCACTGGCAGGCCCTCACAGGATTCTCCCGAGCTGGGATGCATTTAGGAGGTGCCTGACATTGTGGGGTCCAAACTGTTGTTTGTGAGTTGCTCAGGTCAGGGTCCTGGCACTCACCTTGTCTGGGAACTGCCTCGCCCATTGTGCGTGCTACTGGTGTAAATCCCAGCAAACAAAGCAGGTTCGAATGTCCCACCAGTATGTCCCACTCACCACCAAGCCCAGGGAGGGGAGCTCCGGTCTCAGGGAAAAGTCCTCTCGGGGATGTCGGGAAATCACGTTTACACTGAAATGTCAATAGTGTTCCACGTGTCTGCACAGCACTTGTCCTGTAGCTCGTCTGTCCAGCGGAACTGAAGCTCGAGGGCCAGGAGTTTCAAAGGTGCCTGTTAGGTGCCCAGCTCCCTCTGAATTTCAGGGGGAGTTGGGAACCCTGTTCCTTTTGTCTCTCTGGAAAATCCCATCCTGGCTGCCCGGGATGCTCCTTCTCTGAATTGTCTCCTGTCTCTTTACCAGGCAATGCAATGCCCTTGAAGCAGTATTTCACTAGCGTGCTGCACCGTCTCCAGAAGGGGCCGGGATGCACATACAAAGAACTGCTGGCCTGGTATTGTGAAAACACCAACACACACGGGCCCAAGCGCATCATCCGAGAGGGGCCGAAGAAAAGAGTGTTCTGGTTCTTCCTGGTGCTGCTCTCGGTGTCGCTGCTTCTTCTGCACTGCGGGGTGGTTGTGCAGAGATATTTCTCCTATGGCGTCACTCCGTCTGTCTCCATGGGATTTAAAGCCATGGCATTCCCAGCGGTCACAGTCTGCAATGCCAGCCCCTTCAAGTGAGTTCCTTAGGGTCTCTGCTCTCGGCAAGTCCGGGGGAGAGGCTGCTGCCAGTTTGGGACTCGGCCACCTGGCCCAGTTATAAAAAATACGTT
The DNA here is from genome assembly GCA_033296515.1 of Macrochelys suwanniensis. Classification (NCBI taxonomy): domain Eukaryota; kingdom Metazoa; phylum Chordata; order Testudines; family Chelydridae; genus Macrochelys; species Macrochelys suwanniensis. The sequence continues at coordinate 1,747,055 of CM065785.1, read as the reverse complement.
TTGAGTTTTGTCCACGGAGCAGATTTTGTCACAGTGCAACCTTGTGTCCATAGGTGCTGAGGGGGCTGTCGCACCCCCTGGCATGAAGTGGTTTCCGTCATAGCCACGGTTTACAGTTTAGTTCAATGGCTCTCAGCCGTTCTCCCTGCCCCCCCCCCCCCCCGCACTACACACATTGTTCCAGCACCCTGGGTTGTGTCACCCATGTTGATGCAAATGGGCTGCCTAGTTTTGTTTGTATCAGAAAATCCTGGGGAAATCTGCACAGCTATATCCTTATAGTAACTCAGCGGGGAACACAGTGCCCAGCAGACATATACACAGAGAGCAGGAGCCCCTGGGGCAGTGCCTGGTGGGAGTCTGTTATATGGGCCCTGTTCACACTGTGAAACAACTGGGGTATGACTCACTTACAGGAAGAAAACAATGCCCCCGTTTAGGCCACCGACAGGGGTGAAACACTGCCAGCAGGAATACTGTTCCTGAGCATGGGTTTGTGACACCTGGCATGTTAGGAGCCAGCCAGGCCAGTCGGTGGTGATAAACACAGGTAAAGTTATGAGGTAGATGGACCCTTCTTACGCTGACAAAGCTGGCTGTTCAAAACTATGTTGGGTGCCAGTTGCCACCCAGGGCTATTCTGGCACCTATGGCCGACTGGGCATGCCCCTTTTCCCCAGGAAAGTTCTCTGGATTGGGGCAGAGAAAGAGGTGGGGTAGCACCAGGGGTGCTGACCGATTTTGGTGCATCTCTTCCTTCCACAGCAGCTCTTATGTATTGAGCAGGATCCCAGGGAATCGCCTGAAAGACGGTGGCCATCGTGTATAGTAACTGAGAGCAAATTGAACACAGCTGGCTTCGTTCTCTGAATCCTGGCACCTTGTGAAGTTATTTGCACCGGCACAAAGTTCATGTAAACTGCTGATTAAACCAGAGTGGGACCATTTTATGAACACTGTGCAATGGTGAAAATGACTGCACTGGTACAGGGCTCCTGGTTAATTTTATATCTGGTTCTTGCAGCCAGGATACACATTCTAGCATAGATCACACTTTACAGATGGACTGCATTTATTTTTCAGTAACTCTTTATGAAGCTACCTAAGGCCCGTGTTCCCTATAGAAATTCAACCTACTGCAAGCCACTGCCCCCTTCCCAGCACCGACTAACTGCTCTTTGTCCTTCAGATACTCCAAGGTGAGGCATCTATTGAAAGAGTTGGATGCGCTCACGGAGGCAGCCCTGGAAAGGATCCTGCAGTCCAAGCACAGGAACGCAATCTCAGCTCCCCCACTAAACTCCAGTGAGACTGTTTCTCAGAGGTTAGACCTGAAGCTCTGGAACCAAATCCCCTTGGTTCTGATTGACGAGAGTGACCCAGACTATCCCGTCATTATCGATCTCTTTGAGACTGACCAAAGTGGCTCAGGAACCCGAGCCAACAATTCCTCTCCCACCCTGTCCAACGGGACATCAGAAGCAAAGAAACATAGAGTGGCAGTGAAGCTGGTAAGTGGAGGTTTGCGGCTCCGTGCAGACGTGCTCTGCACTTCACTCGAGGACACAAATGGGAGTTACGCAAACGTGTGGGGAGGAGAGTTAAGCCGTGGGAGTACAGATAGGGCTGTATCCATTGACATAGCCTCTGCTAGAATGTGAAGCACAAATGGGGCCTCTGGATTTTGTCTCTCCACCAGGTTTCTCTCTTGAAAAGCTGCCTCGTGTGGTCCATGCTGGCTCACAAAGGGGCCCTGAGCCAGCGCTGTGCATCATTTCCCGTCCTTTTCTCTCAGTTTAGAGCTGGTTGGAACTGAGCACTGACCCCATATCAAATGATTTCCCGCCCAGCGCATCTCTGGAGGGTTGTTTCATCGGACTCGCCGGTAACGCTGGCGTCCTGGGGGTGCTGCTGGATTTGAGATTTTCTAATCACACCAGCACTGAAAGTTCATTTCACAAAAACACTTCCAATCCCATGGGCCTGAACCTGCCCTGGGGGACACACCCGGGGCTCTGGCTGCAGTCGTGAGGGATTCTCGGTGCCCACACCAGGGTCAGGCCCGCATTGTAATTCCCTAGGGATACAAAACCCGGAGAGGAGCCAGGCTGAGGTATTCCCTCCAGAACCCAGCTCGCTGCAATGAAGACAGAGCGGTTTCCCTGGTGCCAGCAGTCCCAGGACAGCGTCCTGTGTTTGTGTGGAGCAGTGCGGCCTGTATGCGCCTGTGCTGGGCCTGCTCCCTCAGCTAGGGCTATTGGGAGCCCTCCGGCGAGAGGTGGTTCAGCTCCTGGCCAGGGGAGCCCCTAGGAGCGCTTTGCAGTGGTGCATGGTAACTGAACTAGGGGAAATGTACAGCAGGGGAAGATTCCCAGGTGCAATTCACCTGTGGTGCAGAGGCCAGTGTCAGATGCCCCACTCCATTGAAGCCCTGTCCTGGGGCTGTCCTGGGAGCCGTGGTGAAGCAGCACTTACAGGCATCCTTGCTCAGCAGAAAGTGTCTCCGTGCGCCGGCAGTCGTGGGCAGTGGTGAGGCGGGTGGGCTGGGCCGGACCACAGGATTCAGGTTCATAGATGCCAAGCCAGAAGGGCCCACTGGGATCATCTAGTCTGCTCTCCTGTATAATTCAGACCAGGGAGCGGCCCCACAATCGTTCCTACGGCAGAGCTTCTAGAGAAACACCCACATTTGATTTAAAAATTGCCAGTGACGGAGACTCCACCACAACCCTGGGTAAACTGTTCCAGTGGTTAATTACCCTCACTTACAAATCTACACCCTGTGGCCTCAGTCTCCTGTGGATACAGCTGCTACCCGGCCCTTAGGCTGCCAGCGCAGCTAGAGTGGAGCTGCAGAGAAGACGTCGGCCCTGTGCTGCAGTGCAGATTTCCCTTCCCAACCCAGCCGCACTTCGCCCAGGGATGTGGTTTTACTGGCTGATGTGAATTTCTCCCTGAAGAAATTCCGCCCCCACCCAGGGCTCCTTGGTCCAGGCAGATTGAGGCAGGGCAGGATCTTGGGTGTGGGGCATACAGGAATAGGGAATGAACATTCCGTAGGCATCTTGGGCCATCCCATAGGATGAGCGGGGAATTCTGTCCTTGTCACAGAAGTCATTAGGGTGCTTCAAAATCCCAGTAGAAAGGGGATCGTTCTCTATTAAATTCTTCAGGATTTTACAGTCATGAGAACATAAGAATGGCCATACTGGGTCAGATCAAAGGTCCATCTAGCCCAGTATCCTGTGTTCCGACAGTGGGCAACACCAGGTGCCCCAGAGGGAATGAGCAGAACAGGGAATCATCAAGTGACCCATCCCCACTTGCCCATTCCCAGCTTCTGGCAAACAGAAGCTAGGGACATCATCCCTGCTCCTCCTGGCTAATAGCCATCGATGGACCTATCCTCCATGAATTTATCTAGTTCTTTTGGAACCCTGTTATAGTCTTGGCCTTCACAACATCCTCTGGCAAAGAGTTCCACAGGTTGACTGTGCGTTGTGTGAAGAAATACTTCCTTTTGTTTGTTTTAAACCTGCTGCCCATTAATTTCATTTGCTGACTCCTAGTTTTTGTGTTATGAAAAGGAGTAAATAACACTTCCTTATTTACTTTCTCACATAATTTTATAGACCTCAATCATATCCCCCCTTAATCATTTCTTTTCCAAGCTAAAAAGTCTCAGTCTTATTAATCCCTCCTCCTATGGCAGCCGTTCCATACCCCTAATTTTTGTTGACCTTTTTTGAACCTTTTCCAATTCCAGTATATCTTTTTTGAGATGGGGTGACCACATCTGCACGCAGTATTCAAGATGTGGGCATACCATGGATTTATATAGAGGCAACATGATATTTTCTGTCTTATTATCTGTCCCTTTCCTAATGATTCCCAATATTCTGTTGCTTTTTTGACTGCTGCTGCACATTGAGTGGATGTTTTCAGAGAACTATCCACAATGACTCCAAGTTATCTTTCTTGAGTGGTAGCAGCTAATTTAGATCCATCAGGTTATATATGTATAGCTGAGATTATGTTTTCCAATGTGCATTACTTTGCATTTATCAACATTGAATTTTATCTGCCATTTTGTTGCCCAGTTACCCAGTTTTGCGAGATCCCTTTGGAGCTCTTCGCAGTCTGCCTGGGACTTAACTATCTTGAGTAGTTTTCTATCATCTGCAAATTTTGCCACCTCCGTTTACCCCTTTTTCCAGATCATTAATTTCTGCAGGCCACTCCTGGCTTTATCTCTGTTCACCTCTACAGGAATAAGCAGGGAGGGCTGGCATAAGATCAGAGGGAGAAAAGCAAAGAAGAAGACCCTCCATGTGTTCACTAAAGGGAATAGATCATTCGTCCCCCACACCCTCACCATCAGGATGGCCCAGTCTCAGGTTGTATGTTAGGCACAATTTAAAATCTAACTTCATGTGTCTTCAGTGCCGCCACAAGGACACCCCCCAGTGCATCTACAGGAACTTCACCAGCGCGGCCCAAGCAGTGACAGAATGGTACATTCTACAGTCCACTAGCATCCTCTCTCAAGTCCCGCTGCAAGAGAGGATGAAGATGGGCTACCAGCCAGAGGACATGATCCTAGCATGTCTGTTTGGGGCAGAGCCCTGCGGCTACAGGTACATGGAACCCATTGAACTTCTACTTACTCTCAGTGTCACTTGAAACCATATTGGTGCAGAGGGCTTCACAGAGCCACACGGCCCCCACGCTATTGTGTCTGAGACATGCTGTGATCCTGCATTGTCGCCTGCCAGTTTTGTCCTCCCAATTGTCTGCTAAAGAAAAGCATTTGTAGGGACCTAACCCCCCTATTTTGGGGTGTTTTTTTACTAAATAAAACAGGCAGGTAAGTGTCTAGCCAATGGGAACCTAAGAATTGTCAATTTGGATCAGACCCAAGGTCAATCTAGCCCAGTATCCTGCCTCTGACAGTGTACAGCACCGGATGCTTCAGAGGAAGCTGTCAGAACCCCCCACTAGCAGATGTGGAATAATCTGCCCCCATGTTAGGACTCATCCTGCTATCTAATAGTCAGAGACTGGCTTACACCATGAAGCAGGAGGACCAAGCATTAACTGCAGGATACCCAATTAGACCCATCAGCCTACCACCTGTTAGCTCTTCCTGGAGGGCAACAGCTTGTTGTATGTGATTCTTTCAGAAATTTCACCCAGATCTATCATCCTGACCACGGCAACTGCTACATCTTTAACTGGGGCATGATTGAGGAAGCCCTGATTTCTTCCAAACCTGGAGCAAAGTTTGGTAAGTACTAAAACCTCTCCTAAAAGAGACAGAACAAAGGAATTGGGAGGCTGGGAAATGTTCCTTCTGCAGACAGCAAGTTCTGCTGCACATCATACAGAGACTGGTGATTTATGTTCCTCTGTAGGGCTCTGATTGAGGTCTTAGAGGTGCAGGATTAGAAAGGGGGGTAAACCCCAAAGAGGGACATGGATTACATACGGAATGGCAAAGGGTATAACACAGAATAATGGGATAACTTTAAGTATCACAGGGGTAGCTGTGTTAGTTTGGATCTGTAGAAGCAACAAAGAGTCCTGTGGCACCTTATAGACTAACGGACGTATTGGGTATTCACCCACAAAAGCTTATGGTCCAATACGTGCCACAGGACTCTGTCGCTTTCAAGAAAAGTGCATCTCAGCTGGATACCTGGGAAAACACCCACAGAATCAGGTGTTTCCTTTCCACACATTGGCTGAGTGTAAGAGTCCTTTTCAAAGCATTAACAAGGGTAACAATGGTCAATCTAAGGATGAAGGGTCCATTCTCCTCTCTCAGTGGAGAGGGATTTCCCTGCATAGTAAGAGAGTTCCTCTAAACATTAACGTTTATATATAAACACTGCACTTCATGTTGTGGGTTTTTGAAGATTGTGTTTGGTGCCCACAGGGCTGAAGTTAATTCTGGACATCAGCCAACAAGACTACATTCCCTACCTCACATCTACTGCTGGGGCCAGGCTCATGCTGCATGAGCAGAAGAGTTTCCCATTTCTTAAAGACCAGGGCATCTATGCCATATCTGGGACAGAAACCTCGATCGGTGTATTAGTGGTATGTGTGACATTTCATCAGAACAAATCGTCGGAGATTAAGACTCTCTGATGGGACAGCAGCCAAATTTGTCTTGGCCAGTCTGAGTTACATGCTTGCTGTCTTAGCTGAGCTAACTCTTCACAATATTTGCTTGAATAAAATAACAGAACTTGCGTTGGCCGCGTGCTCATTTGGGTTCACCTTCTGCATGTGCACTGGCCAATCTTGGCAGGAGTGCCAAGGAACTTTATGTGGCTCTTAGGGAATATTAACAGAAAGCAAATTGTGCACTTGCAACATAAGGATTCACATAGCGACTCTGATGTTAAGTTAAATTGCTTTATTAAATCCAAATAACCCCCGCTGCATGGGCAAGTGTTGCCTCTGCACTCCATGCGCCACAGCTGCAGTGAGAAGGGATTCCATTTATAGATAAACCAGAAGCCAAGATACACGTGGATTCTTACTGCAACATACAAGTGTTTGATTTTTCAGGATGAATTGGAGCGGCTGGGTTACCCTTACAACAACTGCACGGCAGATGGCTCTGATGTCCCTGTGAAAAATCTATATAACAAGTACAACACTTCCTATTCCATACAGGTCATTTAAAAAATCTTGTGTGTTTGTTTTTAAAAAATCCTCCATTTGGATTCTTTTTCTGCACTCTTTCTGGACAGTCTGAATATTAGTGTGTGACAGACCAGGGGCTTAGCACTAAGTATCATGCAGTAAATACTTTCCCAGACCAAGGAACCAAGGGACCCCTCTGTTCCTGAAAGCGGAGGACGATGGATCCCAGTGCAGGGTGTGGAAGTGGGGAGGGCTGACTCTGCCGCATGCTCCTCCCTGACCTTAGAAGCGGGGGCTCCGCAGCTGCCAGGTCTGTAGGTTGGAAGGGGGTCGGGTGATGCAGGCTGGGCTCTGACAGATTCTCTTCCCCGTAAAAACAAATTGGTGGCCAGAGCCCAGCACCTTGTTACAAACAAGCCAGGTGAATTTGCCTGTCTTCCGCTCTTCCCCACGATCCACCCTGGGTTCCTGGGCCCTCAAACAGTGAGAGGGGGAGCCCTGGGCAGCTCAGCTCCTGTGCAAGTAGATGGGAGACGCTAAGTCCTGGTTCTCCTGGCCCCCACCCCCACATTGATTTCAGGGGAGAATCTGGCCCTGACTGAGCACTTAGTATCGTGTCATTAACCCTGCACCCTACAGATGCACCCCGGTGAGAACTCACTGGCCAGAGCAAAACCAAACCAACGCGTTTTAAGAACCAGATTGCTGGCAGGGTGGCCAGACAGCAAGAGTGAAAAATTGGGACGGGGGTGGGAGGGGTAATAGGATCCTATATAAGAAAAAGACCCCAAAATCGGGACATCTGGTCACCCTAAGAGCTGGGGAGAGGACAGGGAGGGCCTGGGAAAGCAGAGGACCCCGAGGGACAAGTGATTCTGCAGAAATCCAGAGGCCAAAGCTCCATCCGGGCAGCACTTGTGAGCTTTGTCTGGTTTTGGTCATGGCCCCGCAATGCTGTTACCCTCTCTCTGCTTCAGAGTGGAGCCTCCCTCTTCGGCCTGATCTACACTTGGCTCTTTTATGCCGTCGTTCCCATTGTTGCTAAGCCTGGGGCAGCAGGTGGGAATGCTGGTGGAGAGAAAGTGCTGGCTGGTGGTGGCATTTTTACCGTTGTGATGTGAACACCTGTTCTCAGCTGGGTGAGATGACCGTGGTAAAACACTGGCAACCAGGAGTAAATTATTGCAACAGTGAAGATGATCCAGACTTGGGTAAGAACATGAACAGAGTGTGAACAGCAAGGCCCCGCAATGTGCAAGGGAAGGAGCTGGAAACATAAGGGCTTTGTCAGGGGCACTTTAAGAGGCAGGGAGTTAAACGTTTTTACAGTAGTGGCTCTGTTTGCTAACAAGATGGACAATGAGGAGGGAGGCAGAGCTCTGGCCTCAGGCTAAGGAATCTCAGCTGCCGTACCAGCTTAGCCGAAGGCTTCTCACAGAGAAATGGCCCGCTGGTAACACCAGCACCATGTGGGGTGACAGGGTTTTCTACTCCGGGCTATGGAGTGAACAGAAACCACCAGCCTCAGCATCTCAGGTCTCCTAGCACAGAAAGGTCAGCACTTCTCCACGGGTTTGTGCAGATCCCCAGATAAATTCCCCCCCTTGAGTACAAGGTGGCACAGAGCGGATGCAATCCTCAGCACAATCGTGTCTGCTCTGAATGTTTCCAAGTGTTGCAGTTCTCTTGCGACAGATGTTTTAGAAGTCACCCTGCCTTCACTGGGGGCGCATCACTGACAAGATTCTGCACGGCTCAAGCATCCAGCTGCAGAACAGGGACTGCAGTAAGTGAGGTGCATGACCATCGACAGCCCACCACACCCATCAGTGTCGATGGAGGCCAGGCCACTAGGCCCTGCCAAAAGTGTTACATCGTCTAAGAATGTGATCGTTTTTATCAGTGGATTGTCAAAGCTTCGGAAGGTTATGGGGGAAGCAAATCTGCAGCAGTAAAGTTCTCATCTGATGGGATTGTTTGCTTTTTGTTTTCCCCAAACAGCATATTGCTATTCTTCACTGAGATCAAGCATAGGACACAGGCAGTCTTGTATTGACTCTTGTAAGGACACATGCAAGTAAGTACATACACTCTCTCTGGCAGCTCTCAGGGTGGAGGGAATCCTGCATTTCACCCCTTACTGAACACTGATCTTAAAATCTGAACAGATCTTTATGGGGGGTTGAAACTGAGCTAAAGTTCTGGTGATTTAAGAGAAGTGGAAAGCTCTGTGTATTAATGTTTGCGTGTCTTCTTTCCAGCAACACTCAGTTCAAAATGACCATCTCTATGGCAGGCTGGCCATCTGAGGCTTCAGAGGTAAAATCAGCTCCTCTCTGTCTAGGGAAGATTCCCTGCTTACCATGATTGTAGGCACTTCTGTTGTAGCCATGTTTGTCCCAAGATATTAGAGAGACAAGGGTGGTGGTGAAGTCGTATCTTTTATTGGACCAATTTCTGTTGGTGAGAGAAAGACCAGCTTTTGAGTTTAGATTTCTGCTTCTCACTGGCATTTAAGTGCCTTACAGATGTTAAAAATAAACACTATAAAGGGCCATTCTCTCTCCAGCCCCTATTCAGTAGAGGCTGTTGTTTTTTTGTGACCTGTACAATCACAATAACAGGGTTTCAATTTTGATCTGAAAGTGCTGGGTGATGATTCCAGTCTCAGATACTCAGTCATGGGACAGTACTGAGGAAGTTCTGTCTCCTATGCACATAATTCTCATTCTGAAAGCTGACTCACGGTTCCTGTGTAATGTAACTGTCACAGGAGTCAGGAACTCGGAGTGGGACATGGTCCCTTGCGTGACTTGGGCTATTCCACAGGGGCCCTTTGAGGAGAAGAACTCAAACACTGAACTTCTCTTTAAAAACCGAGTAAAGAGCACAGAGCAGAGAAGGTGGTGTGCTCTTAGAGAGCTGGACAGAGGCTGACTTTTGGGACAACTTTTGAGGTTTCATCATTTATTTTTGTTCCACATTGGAATGAAAACACACCCATTTGAACACTTTAATGAAACAGAATTGTGTTGAAACATGTCTTCAGATTGAAAAGCTTAGGTTTTCGGTTTGGGCCCCCACCCCGCCCTCCTCTCTGGTCAGAAGTGATCAGAGTGTCCAGGACTACAAAAATCCTCGAAAACTTCATCAAAAGCGATATGTCTCTGCAGAACAGCACATTTTTAAACAAATACATTTTTCAGCTCTAGCTGGTCTGGATCACTGGAATAATCAAGCCTAGAGATCCCGGATGCTTGGATCACTGTGGCCAGTGAGGCACAGGTGGAAGAGGGCATATTTTCCAGATGTAGCTACTGAACATAACAGTGAGGAGTCGTGACAGTCGGAACTGAGATGTATTAGCAGAGCTCCGTGGGCAGGCTAGGGCTGGAATATCTGGGAGATGTAGGGCACCATTAAGGAGCATTGAACATATGCTGGGAACATTCCAAAGAAACAATTTTATTTTTCAGTCATTGTTCATCAACGGAGCCTGTGACATTTTCCAATTAACATTTGGGGAGAATGTTTTTTGTTATATGCCCAGCTCTCCTTTCTACAAATCTCCTTGACCCCAATTCTCGTATTTTCTCCTCTCCCACTAAAGAACCTTCTATTGTTTTTCCTCATCCCCTCTTTACATTCTCTTTTCTTTCTTCACATAAACTTCTAATAATGCTGCATCTTTTCCTCCTAACAGGCCTGATCCAATACCAATCAAAATCAATGGAAGGACTCCTAGTCACTGGGTATTGGATCAGCCTGCTCTTTTTAGAGCTCTAGTTTTATCTGCAGTTAACTTTCACTCATCCCCACTGGGTATAAAGTTTTAGGTTGAGGTTTCTGTGAAGGGATATGCTTCCCCTGGGCTAAGTCCCCGACCTGTTCAAACTCTAGACAGTTCTCATCTACTGCCCCAGTTGCTAAGAAACACTGCCACTCCTATCCCATAATAGGGAACTCGCTTCATCAAACTGGCCCTTTGGAAGGTTTCATTTACTTGAGTTCAGAGCCCAAATCCTTCCAATGATGGAAATTTGACTCTGCTTCTGGTCTGATCCCATTTTCCCAAACTCTCTGTGAGTCACCTCACCACATTCTCTCATCCTGTTGAAAACAGTAAAGCTAAAATATCAGGGCCTGTAACATGGGCTGATAGAAAATTGGAACCTCTGCAAAATTGCCCCTTTTACCATTTCAGCAGGAATTTCCCTGTTGATTTGCTTCTCTGGGCCCTGGTTCTATGGCCTGGAGGAAAGTCACCTGTCTGCAACTGCTATTGACTGAATCACAAATTCCTTTATGTAGTGTAACATCAATGGTTATTTACCATGGACAGGTGTCAGAGGTTCCAGCTTTCCGTGTACAATTTGTGGACCTTGTAGGTGGTATTTTACCTCCCCCAGAACACACGCGGCTCAGAGAGAACATTTCCCGTTTCAGTTATGAATCAATTTTCATTTCCTAGGACTGGATTTTCCATATTTTGACCTATGAAAGAGATCTATCAACAAACGTGACTCTGGACAGGTGAGCAAAAGAACAGACCATTTTCTCTCTGATCCAAGGGGCCTGCTAACGTTAGAATAGAACAAAACCTGACCATCATCCCAAACGTGTGCCTGTGGGATAGAACAAATCTACTGATGCTGGGGTGCTTGTCCATCAAGCTAGCTGATCACAAAAGCAGCTTATACAGATACCACTTTCTTGAGTAAATGCACAGAGCATACAGGGCTAGAAATTAGTCTTAACTGATCCTTGTGTCCTACAGAAATGGGATCATCAAGCTAAATATTTACTTTGAAGAGTATAACTACAGAACCATCTCGGAATCTGCTGCTAAAACCGTAAGTGCAGTATCAGGCTCCTGCTTCTAACCAACGTGCCGCAATATATTTCTGTAGCCTTTTCCAGATGCCCAATACCGGCAGAGTTCCCACGGACATGACTCCATCAGTCTCAGTCTCTGAGAGGTGTCCATGCAGCTCCCCAGAGATTAATCTGAAGTATTTAGACCTCTCCCCATCACCTGGAGAATGTTACATGTACCTGCTGTCTGCTGCAGCTCTTAGAGCTCTAAAAGGTGCAGCACAGAACTCACAGGCAGGGGAGGCATTACATCACGTTTGTACCCTCCCCATCCTGGGCTATTCCAGGGCCTAGAGCAGGGGTCTCAAACACGGGGTCCGCAGTTATTTCCTGCGGCCCTCCATAGGCGCCAACTCCACTGGCAGCCAAGCTCCAAACATTACTGAGTGTTTATATTTTATTAAAACCCCTCTTTGCATTAGTTTTTAAAAAGTTAATACATTGACTTTTATAGAATACTCTATTACTCTTTTTTTCATTTTTGACTATACTTTTGTATCATTGTATGAAAAGGTTTCAGTGATGCGGCCCTCGGGCCAATTTACTAGTTCTCATGTGGCCCTCGTGGTGATTTGAGTTTGAGATCCCTGGCCTAGAGGCTCCCGTTATAACATAGAGTCCTGGGGCCCTAAGTTATGGCAGCTGCCATATGGGCCCACAGAACTTTTTGGAACCACCACAGTGCTGCACCCCTGGGCTCCATCCCCGACTTGCCCCTCAGAATCCCAGCCCTGGCCCTGTGATTCACTCTGAACAACACTTTGTTCTTAAAACTCCAAAAGATAAACCCACTGAAGAAGCCCAGTCTTGCAAAGTGAACTCCCGGGGAAATTCTGCGCCAAAAAATTAAATATTCTGCAACAAAAAACAAAAAATTCTCTGCACAATATTTTAAAATTCAGCATATTTTATTTGTCAAAATAACACAATATAATCACACGAGTTTAAATTATTTGTGGTCATTTATTTCAAAGTACCCATCAACAAGAATGTAACAATACAGACAACAAAAAAGATTCAGGAAATGTTTTTTGACAAATAGATTCCTTACTAGGCATCTTAATACAGAACTCTGACTAATAATTCATCTAAACTACAATCCAGAACTGTATTTCCCGCACCCCTCAGAAGCAGCGCAAAGGTTTGGGGGAGTTGGGGTAACGGAGGAGCTGAGGGAGAGGGAAGTAAATTGCTGGGAAGGAGCCTGGGTGTGAACTTGGAGGGTTGTTGGGTGTGGGTGGGAAAAGTATGGAACAGGTTTTTTGGGGGGTGGGTAGATTGTTAGGGAGCTTCCCATATGCAGAGCCTGGCTGACCCCTAGCCTCTCCCATTCAGTCAGGGACATCTGCCCTGTCCCATGTATTACTGCACCCCCATGTGTCCCTCCAACACAACTCAGACACCCACTCCCCCAGCCCCATGTGGCTCTGTACCACTCCTCCATCCCCATGTGTTTCTGCGCCCCCACCCAGCCACTCCCTGTCCCTATGTAGCTTTGCACCCCCCCCATCACCATGTGGCCCTGCATCTCCCTCCCCCCTGTGGCCCTGTACCTCCACTCCCAGTCAGCCCCTGCCACAGTCTGTCCTCCCCCACTAGCCCTTATGAGTCCCTGTCTGCCCCCCCCCCCCCCCAGCACCACATGCTGTCTGTCTCCCCATAGCCCCTGTCTCTTGACCTGGCCTGACAGGCTCTTCTCTTTCCTCACTGGCCGGGAGCTGCTGCTGTGTTCTATCGCCACTCCACCCTCTAGTGCCCAAAAGGTGGCACTGCAGAAGTTATTTTCTGCTGAGAGCTGCAGCTGTTCTTGTGCCACATCGCCCTCTGGCGGGCAAATGGCAGAACTGCAACAACAGTTTGGCAGCAGCTTTTTTCTGCACAAAAATTAATATGCATGGCTCATTAATTATGCACATGTGCAGCAGAGCAGAATTCCCCCAGGAGTAAAAGTGCAAGTGTCTGGCCTCAGCACTGCTTGTCTGCACATGGATAAATGAGCCCACAGACATGCAAAGTGTAAGCTAATAAATTTAGCTTCCCTCCACATTTGTCAGCCAGTTTTCTTTGAAAGTGCAAATTACCCAGTTTCTTTGGGCGGATTCAGTAAAAGCATTTGTCCACAACTTTCTGAGTCATGGCTGGCTCTTGGTGGGACCGTGAACGCTCAGCTGAGCGAGACAAGGGGGGCGAGGTAATAGCTTTTCTGGGACAAAACCAAACACCCTTGTCTCGCCCCTTCACTGAGGCCCCAACCCCGCTCACGCCATCCCCCCTCCTTCCGTTGCGTGGTCCCCCCCACCCTCACTCACTTTCACTGTGCTGGGGCAGGGGTGTGGGTTAGGATGAGGGCTCCAGCTGGGGTGGGGCCAGAGATGAGGGGTTTGGGGTGCGGGAGAGAGCTCCGGGCTAGGGCAGGGGGTTGGGATGTGGGCTCCAGGAGGAGAGTTTGGGTGCAGGAGGGGACTCCAGACTGGGGTGGGGTCCCAGTGGTGCTTACCATGGCTCCCAGGAAGCAGCCACCAGGTCCCTGCAGCCCCTAGGCCAGAGGTGGGCAAACTTTTTTGCTCCAGGGCCACATCGGGGTTGTGAAGCTGTATGGAGGGCCGGGTAAGGAAGGCTGTGCCTCCCTAAACAGCCTGGCCCCTACCCCCTATCCACCCCCTCCCACTTCCTGCCTCCTGACTGCCCCCCTCAGAACCTCTGACCCATCCAACCCCCCCTGCTCCCTGGCCGCCCGCTCCGCCCCTAACTGCCCCCCCCCCGAGATCCCAACCCCGCATGCTCCCTGTCCCCTGACCGCCCCCTCCCAGGACCCCCCGCCCCTAACTGCCCCCCAGGACCCCACCCCCTATTCAACCCTCTCTGTTCCCTGTCCCCTGACTGCCCCGAGCCCTAGCCACTCCCCCGGCCCCTGACAGGCCCCCCAGGGGCTCCCATGCCCTATCCAACCCCCCCGTTACCTGTCTCCTGACTGCCCCCCGGGAGTCCCGTCCCCGCTCCCCACACCTCTACCATGCTGCTCAGAGAAGGGGGGGGTGACTGGCAGCCCAGAGGACGGGGGGGGGGCGGGTGACTGGCAGGACGGAGGGGGGGGGGTGACTGGCAGGACGGAGGACGGGGGGGGGTGACTGGCAGGACGGGGGGGTGGGGGGGGTGACTGGCAGGGCGGGGGGGGGGGCCGGAAGGACGGGGGGGCGGGGCGGGGGTGACTGGCAGCCCAGAGGACGGGGGGGGGGGTGACTGGCAGGACGGGGGGCGGGGGGGGTGACTGGCAGGACGGACGGGGGGGGGGTGACTGGCAGGACGGGGGGGGGTGACTGGCAGGACGGACGGGGGGGGGTGACTGGCAGGACGGGGGGCGGGGGGGTGACTGGCAGGGCGGGGGGGGGGTGACTGGCAGGACGGAGGACGGGGGGGGGTGACTGGCAGGACGGGGGGCGGGGGGGTGACTGGCAGGGGGGGGGGTGACTGGCAGGACGGGGGGGGCGGGGGGGGTGACTGGCAGGACGGGGGGGCGGGGCGGGGGTGACTGGCAGCCCAGAGGACGGGGGGGGGGTGACTGGCAGGACGGGGGGGGGTGACTGGCAGGACGGGGGGGCGGGGCGGGGGTGACTGGCAGCCCAGAGGACGGGGGGGGGGTGACTGGCAGGGCGGGGGGGGGTGACTGGCAGGACGGGGGGGCGGGGCGGGGGTGACTGGCAGCCCAGAGGACGGGGGGGGGGGTGACTGGCAGGACGGGGGGGGGGTGACTGGCAGGACGGGGGGGCGGGGCGGGGGTGACTGGCAGCCCAGAGGACGGGGGGGGGGTGACTGGCAGGGCGGGGGGGGGGTGACTGGCAGGACGGGGGGGGCGGGGCGGGGGTGACTGGCAGCCCAGAGGACGGGGGGGGGGTGACTGGCAGGACGGGGGGCGGGGGGGGTGACTGGCAGGACGGGGGGGGGGTGACTGGCAGGACGGGGGGCGGGGGGGGTGACTGGCAGGACGGAGGACGGGGGGGGGGTGACTGGCAGGACGGAGGACGGGGGGGGTGACTGGCAGGACGGAGGACGGGGGGGGTGACTGGCAGGACGGACGGGGGGGGGGTGACTGGCAGGACGGGGGGCGGGGGGGGTGACTGGCAGGACGGACGGGGGGGGTGACTGGCAGGACGGGGGGCGGGGGGTGACTGGCAGGACGGAGGACGGGGGGGGGTGACTGGCAGGACGGGGGGGGGTGACTGGCAGGACGGAGGACGGGGGGGGGGTGACTGGCAGGACGGGGGGGGGTGACTGGCAGGACGGGGGGGGCGGGGGGGGTGACTGGCAGGACGGAGGACGGGGGGGGGGTGACTGGCAGGACGGAGGACGGGGGGGGGTGACTGGCAGGACGGGGGGCGGGGGGGGTGACTGGCAGGACGGACGGGGGGTGACTGGCAGGACGGAGGACGGGGGGGGTGACTGGCAGGACGGACGGGGGGGGGGTGACTGGCAGGACGGGGGGCGGGGGGGGTGACTGGCAGGACGGACGGGGGGGGGGTGACTGGCAGGACGGGGGGCGGGGGGGGTGACTGGCAGGACGGAGGACGGGGGGGGGTGACTGGCAGGACGGGGGGGGCGGGGGGGGTGACTGGCAGGACGGGGGGCGGGGGGGGGTGACTGGCAGGACGGGGGGGGGTGACTGGCAGGACGGGGGGCGGGGGGGTGACTGGCAGGGGGGGGGTGACTGGCAGGACGGGGGGCGGGGGGGGTGACTGGCAGGACGGGGGGGGGGTGACTGGCAGGACGGAGGACGGGGGGGGTGACTGGCAGGACGGGGGGGGGTGACTGGCAGGACGGGGGGCGGGGGGGTGACTGGCAGGGGGGGGGTGACTGGCAGGACGGGGGGCGGGGGGGTGACTGGCAGGGGGGGGGTGACTGGCAGGACGGGGGGCGGGGGGGTGACTGGCAGGGGGGGCGGTGACTGGCAGGACGGGGGGCGGGGGGGGTGACTGGCAGGACGGACGGGGGGTGACTGGCAGGACGGAGGACGGGGGGGGTGACTGGCAGGACGGACGGGGGGGGGGTGACTGGCAGGACGGGGGGCGGGGGGGTGACTGGCAGGACGGACGGGGGGGGGGTGACTGGCAGGACGGGGGGGGGGTGACTGGCAGGACGGAGGACGGGGGGGGTGACTGGCAGGACGGGGGGGGTGACTGGCAGGACGCGGGGCGGGGGGGTGACTGGCAGGGGGGGGGTGACTGGCAGGACGGGGGGCGGGGGCGGTGACTGGCAGGACGGGGGGGGGTGACTGGCAGGACGGGGGGGGGTGACTGGCAGGACGGGGGGCGGGGGGTGACTGGCAGGGGGGGGGTGACTGGCAGGACGGGGGGCGGGGGGGGTGACTGGCAGGACGGGGGGGGGTGACTGGCAGGACGGGGGGCGGGGGGGTGACTGGCAGGACGGGGGGGGCGGGGGGGGTGACTGGCAGGGGGGGGGGTGACTGGCAGGACGGGGGGCGGGGGGGGTGACTGGCAGGACGGACGGGGGGGGGGGTGACTGGCAGGACGGGGGGGGCGGGGGGGGGTGACTGGCAGGGGGGGGGGTGACTGGCAGGACGGAGGACGGGGGGGCGGTGACTGGCAGGACGGGGGCGGGTCTAGCCGCCCCGCGCGGAGCTCAGGGTCCGGGCAGGACGGGGGGGGGCGGGGGGGGTGACTGGCAGGACGGGGGGGGGGTGACTGGCAGGGCGGGGGGCGGGGGGGGGGTGACTGGCAGGGGGGGGGGTGACTGGCAGGACGGGGGGCGGGGGGGGTGACTGGCAGGGGGGGGGTGACTGGCAGGACGGGGGGCGGGGGGGGTGACTGGCAGGACGGGGGCGGGGGGGTGACTGGCGGGGGGGGTGACTGGCAGGACGGGGGGCGGGGGGGTGACTGGCAGGGGGGGGTGACTGGCAGGACGGAGGACGGGGGGGGTGACTGGCAGGACGGAGGACGGGGGGGGGTGACTGGCAGGACGGGGGGGGGTGACTGGCAGGGCGGGGGGCGGGGGGGGGTGACTGGCAGGGGGGGGGGTGACTGGCAGGACGGAGGACGGGGGGGGGTGACTGGCAGGACGGGGGGGGGTGACTGACAGGACGGGGGGCGGGGGGGTGACTGGCAGGGGGGGGGTGACTGGCAGGACGGGGGGCGGGGGGGTGACTGGCGGGGGGGGGTGACTGGCAGGACGGGGGGCGGGGGGGTGACTGGCAGGGGGGGGTGACTGGCAGGACGGGGGGGGCGGGGGGGGTGACTGGCAGGACGGAGGACGGGGGGGGGGTGACTGGCAGGACGGAGGACGGGGGGGGGTGACTGGCAGGGGGGGGGTGACTGGCAGGACGGGGGGCGGGGGGGGTGACTGGCAGGACGGGGGGGGGTGACTGGCAGGACGGGGGGCGGGGGGGTGACTGGCGGGGGGGGTGACTGGCAGGACGGGGGGGGCGGGGGGGGTGACTGGCAGGACGGGGGGCGGGGGGGTGACTGGCAGGGGGGGGGGTGACTGGCAGGACGGGGGGCGGGGTGACTGGCAGGGGGGGGGTGACTGGCAGGACGGGGGGCGGGGGGGGTGACTGGCAGGACGGGGGGCGGGGGGGGTGACTGGCGGGGGGGGTGACTGGCAGGACGGGGGGCGGGGGGGTGACTGGCAGGGGGGGGTGACTGGCAGGACGGAGGACGGGGGGGGGTGACTGGCAGGACGGAGGACGGGGGGGGGTGACTGGCAGGGGGGGGTGACTTGCAGGACGGGGGGCGGGGGGGGTGACTGGCAGGACGGGGGGGCGGGGGGGGTGACTGGCAGGACGGGGGGGGTGACTGGCAGGGCGGGGGGCGGGGGGGGGGTGACTGGCAGGACGGGGGGCGGGGGGGTGACTGGCAGGGGGGGGTGACTGGCAGGACGGGGGCGGGGGGGGTGACTGGCAGGACGGGGGGGGGCGGGGGGGGTGACTGGCAGGGGGGGGTGACTTGCAGGACGGGGGGCGGGGGGGGTGACTGGCAGGACGGGGGGGGCGGGGGTGACTGGCAGGACGGACGGGGGGGGGGTGACTGGCAGGACGGAGGACGGGGGGGGTGACTGGCAGGACAGGGGGGGCGGGGGGGTGACTGGCAGGACGGACGGGGGGGGGGTGACTGGCAGGACGGGGGGCGGGGGGGGTGACTGGCAGGACGGAGGACGGGGGGGGTGACTGGCAGGGGGGGGTGACTGGCAGGACGGGGGGCGGGGGGGGTGACTGGCAGGACGGGGGGGGTGACTGGCAGGACGGGGGGCGGGGGGGTGACTGGCAGGGGGGGGTGACTGGCAGGACGGGGGGGGCGGGGGGGGTGACTGGCAGGACGGGGGGCGGGGGGTGACTGGCAGGGGGGGGGGGTGACTGGCAGGACGGGGGGCGGGGTGACTGGCAGGACGGGGGGCGGGGGGTGACTGGCAGGGGGGGTGACTGGCAGGACGGGGGGCGGGGGGGTGACTGGCAGGGGGGGGTGACTGGCAGGACGGGGGGGGCGGGGGTGACTGGCAGGGGGGGCGGTGACTGGCAGGACGGGGGGGGCGGGGGGTGACTGGCAGGGGGGGGTGACTGGCAGGGGGGGGGGCGGGGGGGTGACTGGCAGGGGGGGTGACTGGCAGGACGGGGGGGGCGGGGGGTGACTGGCAGGGGGGGGTGACTGGCAGGGGGGGGCGGGGGGTGACTGGCAGGGGGGGGTGACTGGCAGGACGGGGGGGGCGGGGGGTGACTGGCAGGGGGGGGTGACTGGCAGGACGGGGGGCGGGGGTGACTGCAGGACGGGGGCGGGGGGTGACTGGCAGGGGGGGGGGGGTGACTGGCAGGACGGGGGGCGGGGGGGTGACTGGCAGGACGGAGGACGGGGGGGGTGACTGGCAGGGGGGGGTGACTGGCAGGACGGGGGGCGGGGGGGGTGACTGGCAGGACGGGGGGCGGGGGGGTGACTGGCAGGGGGGGGTGACTGGCAGGACGGGGGGCGGGGGGTGACTGGCAGGGGGGGGGTGACTGCAGGACGGGGGGCGGGGTGACTGGCAGGACGGGGGCGGGGGGGGTGACTGGCAGGGGGGGGTGACTGGCAGGACGGGGTGACTGGCAGGACGGGGGGGGCGGGGGGGGTGACTGGCAGGACGGGGGGCGGGGGGGTGACTGGCAGGGGGGGGGGGTGACTGGCAGGACGGGGGGCGGGGGGGTGACTGGCAGGGGGGGGTGACTGCAGGACGGGGGGCGGGGGGGTGACTGGCAGGGGGGGGTGACTGGCAGGACGGGGGGGCGGGGGGTGACTGGCAGGGGGGGGTGACTGGCAGGACGGGGGGCGGGGGGGTGACTGGCAGGGGGGGTGACTGGCAGGACGGGGGGCGGGGGGGGTGACTGGCAGGACGGGGGGCGGGGGGGTGACTGGCAGGGGGGGGGGGTGACTGGGCGGAGGGGGGGGGGCGGGGGGGTGACTGGCAGGGGGGGGCGGGGGGGGGGTGACTGGCAGGGACGGGGGGCGGGGGGGTGACTGGCAGGGGGGGGGGGCGGGGGGGGTGACTGGCAGGACGGGGGGTGACTGGGGGGGGGTGACTGCAGGACGGGGGGCGGGGGGGTGACTGCAGGACGGGGGGTGACTGGGGGGGTGACTGGCAGGACGGGGGTGACTGGGGGGGGGTGACTGGCAGGACGGGGGGCGGGGGGGTGACTGGCAGGGGGGGGCGGGGGGGTGACTGGCAGGGGGGGGTGACTGGCAGGACGGGGGGCGGGGGGGTGACTGGCAGGGGGGGGGGGTGACTGGCAGGACGGGGGGCGGGGGGGTGACTGGCAGGGGGGGGGGGCGGGGGGGGGGTGACTGGCAGGACGGGGGGCGGGGGGGTGACTGGCAGGGGGGGGGGGCGGGGGGGGGTGACTGGCAGGACGGGGGGTGACTGGGGGGGGGTGACTGGCAGGACGGGGGGCGGGGGGGGTGACTGGCAGGACGGGGGGTGACTGGGGGGGGGTGACTGGCAGGACGGGGGCGGGGGGGGTGACTGGCAGGACGGGGGGTGACTGGGGGGGTGACTGGCAGGACGGGGGGTGACCTGGGGGGGGGGGTGACTGGCAGGACGGGGGGCGGGGGTGACTGGCAGGACGGGGGGCGGGGGGGTGACTGGCAGGGGGGGGTGACTGGCAGGACGGGGGGGGCGGGGGGTGACTGGCAGGGGGGGGTGACTGCAGGACGGGGGGCGGGGTGACTGGCAGGGGGGGGGCGGGGGGTGACTGGCAGGGGGGGGTGACTGGCAGGACGGGGGGCGGGGGGGGTGACTGGCAGGACGGGGGGTGACTGGGGGGGGTGACTGGCAGGACGGAGGACGGGGGGGTGACTGGCAGGGGGGGGGGCGGGGGGGTGACTGGCAGGACGGGGGTGACTGGGGGGGGGTGACTGGCAGGGGGGGGGGCGGGGGGTGACTGGCAGGGGGGGGGGCGGGGGGGGGGTGACTGGCAGGACGGGGGGCGGGGGGTGACTGGCAGGGGGGGGGGGCGGGGGGGTGACTGGCAGGACGGGGGGGACTGGGGGGGGGTGACTGGCAGGACGGGGGGCGGGGGGGTGACTGGCAGGGGGGGGGGCGGGGGGGTGACTGGCAGGACGGGGGGTGACTGGGGGGGGGTGACTGGCAGGACGGGGGGCGGGGGGGGTGACTGGCAGGACGGGGGGTGACCTGGGGGGGGGTGACTGGCAGGACGGGGGGCGGGGGGTGACTGGCAGGGGGGGGGTGACTGGCAGGACGGGGGGCGGGGGGGTGACTGGCAGGACGGGGGGGGGTGACTGGCAGGACGGGGGGCGGGGGGGGTGTGACTGGCAGGACGGGGGGGGCGGGGGGGGTGACTGGCAGGGGGGGGGGTGACTGCAGGACGGGGGCGGGGGGGGTGACTGGCAGGACGGACGGGGGGGGGGTGACTGGCAGGACGGGGGGGCGGGGGGGGTGACTGGCAGGGGGGGGGGGTGACTGGCAGGACGGAGGACGGGGGGGGCGGTGGACTGGCAGGACGGGGGCGGGTCTAGCCGCCCCGCGCGGAGCTCAGGGTCCGGGCAGGACGGGGGGGGGCGGGGGGGGGTGACTGGCAGGACGGGGGGGGGGTGACTGGCAGGGCGGGGGCGGGGGGGGGGGTGACTGGCAGGGGGGGGGGTGACTGGCAGGACGGAGGACGGGGGGGGTGACTGGCAGGACGGGGGGGGGGTGACTGGCAGGACGGGGGGCGGGGGGGTGACTGGCAGGGGGGGGGTGACTGGCAGGACGGGGGCGG
Organism: Macrochelys suwanniensis; assembly: GCA_033296515.1. Classification (NCBI taxonomy): domain Eukaryota; kingdom Metazoa; phylum Chordata; order Testudines; family Chelydridae; genus Macrochelys; species Macrochelys suwanniensis. The sequence continues at coordinate 1,725,277 of CM065785.1, read as the reverse complement.
GGGGTGGTGACTGCAGGACGGGGGGCGGGGGGGTGACTGGCGGGGGGGGTGACTGGCAGGACGGGGGGCGGGGGGGTGACTGGCAGGGGGGGGGTGACTGGCAGGACGGAGGACGGGGGGGGGTGACTGGCAGGACGGAGGACGGGGGGGGGTGACTGGCAGACGGGGGGGGTGACTGGCAGGGCGGGGGGCGGGGGGGGGGTGACTGGCAGGGGGGGGGGTGACTGCAGGACGGAGGACGGGGGGGGGTGACTGGCAGGACGGGGGGGGTGACTGGCAGGACGGGGGGCGGGGGGGTGACTGGCAGGGGGGGGGTGACTGGCAGGACGGGGGGCGGGGGGGTGACTGGCGGGGGGGGGTGACTGCAGGACGGGGGGCGGGGGGGTGACTGGCAGGGGGGGTGACTGGCAGGACGGAGGACGGGGGGGGTGACTGGCAGGACGGGGGGGGCGGGGGGGTGACTGGCAGGACGGACGGGGGGGGGTGACTGGCAGGACGGAGGACGGGGGGGGGGTGACTGGCAGGACGGAGGACGGGGGGGGGGTGACTGGCAGGGGGGGGGTGACTGGCAGGACGGGGGGCGGGGTGGGGGTGACTGGCAGGACGGGGGGGGTGACTGGCAGGACGGGGGGCGGGGGGGTGACTGCGGGGGGGGTGACTGGCAGGACGGGGGGGGCGGGAGGGGGGACTGGCAGGACGGGGGGCGGGGGGGGTGACTGGCAGGGGGGGGGGTGACTGCAGGACGGGGGCGGGGTGACTGGCAGGGGGGGGTGACTGGCAGGACGGGGGGCGGGGGGGGTGTGACGGAGTAGAGAGTGAGGTGGATTCAACCTGGGAGGTTTGTGGGGGAGGTTCCCTGGGACCTGCGGCATTGCATTAGGAAAGGGAGACTTTACTGGGGCTGTAACATGAGCCAGGACGTGGGTTGGGAGGTGACACCTTTGGCTGGGAGAACGGACAAAAGGCGAGAGGAGGAGCCCCGGGGGAGGGGAAGAGCCTCCTGGAGTTTTTGTCTGTGTGTTTTCAGTTTGGGGCTGGCCGGAGAAGAGGGGAGAGAGGCAGACAGGGTCTGGCCTCCCTGCCCCGTTTGGAGCTGTGGGGTGAAATGCAGGGAGCCCCCAGGCTGGGGTCTAAGCTCCCTGCCCCCCGGAAGGACCCAACTGAGGGGTCCTGGATGTACTGACAAGCTCTGGTTGAACTGTGTTCCTGGCATCTCTAATAAACCTTCTGTTCTACTGGCTGGCTGAGACTCCAGTGAATCCGGGGAAGAGGGTGCAGGGGCCGGACTCCCCCACACTCCGTGACAGGGGTGACTGGCAGGACGGGGGCGGGGGGGGGTGACTGGCGGGGGGGGTGACTGGCAGGACGGGGGGCGGGGGGGTGACTGGCAGGGGGGGGTGACTGGCAGGACGGAGGACGGGGGGGGTGACTGCAGGACGGAGGACGGGGGGGGGTGACTGGCAGGACGGAGGACGGGGGGGGGTGACTGGCAGGGGGGGGTGACTTGCAGGACGGGGGGCGGGGGGGGTGACTGGCAGGACGGGGGGGGCGGGGGGGTGACTGGCAGGACGGGGGGGGGGTGACTGGCAGGACGGGGGGCGGGGGGGTGACTGGCAGGGGGGGGTGACTGGCAGGACGGGGGGGGCGGGGGGGGTGACTGGCAGGGGGGGGTGACTGGCAGGACGGGGGGCGGGGGGGGTGACTGGCAGGACGGGGGGGGCGGGGGGGTGACTGGCAGGACGGACGGGGGGGGGGTGACTGGCAGGACGGAGGACGGGGGGGTGACTGGCAGGACAGGGGGGGCGGGGGGGGTGACTGGCAGGACGGACGGGGGGGGTGACTGCAGGACGGGGGGCGGGGGGGGTGACTGGCAGGACGGAGGACGGGGGGGTGACTGGCAGGGGGGGGGTGACTGGCAGGACGGGGGGCGGGGGGGGTGACTGGCAGGACGGGGGGGGGTGACTGGCAGGACGGGGGGCGGGGGGGTGACTGGCAGGGGGGGGTGACTGCAGGACGGGGGGGGCGGGGGGGGTGACTGGCAGGACGGGGGCGGGGGGGTGACTGGCAGGGGGGGGGGGTGACTGGCAGGACGGGGGCGGGGTTGACTGCAGGACGGGGGGCGGGGGGGTGACTGGCAGGGGGGGGTGACTGGCAGGACGGGGGGCGGGGGGTGACTGGCAGGGGGGGGTGACTGGCAGGACGGGGGGGGCGGGGGTGACTGGCAGGGGGGCGGTGACTGGCAGGACGGGGGGGGCGGGGGGTGACTGGCAGGGGGGGGTGACTGGCAGGGGGGGGGGCGGGGGGGTGACTGGCAGGGGGGGGTGACTGGCAGGACGGGGGGGGCGGGGGGGTGACTGGCAGGGGGGGGTGACTGGCAGGGGGGGGGCGGGGGGGTGACTGGCAGGGGGGGGTGACTGGCAGGACGGGGGGGGCGGGGGGTGACTGGCAGGGGGGGGTGACTGGCAGGACGGGGGCGGGGGGGTGACTGGCAGGGGGGGGGGGGTGACTGGCAGGACGGGGGGCGGGGGGGGTGACTGGCAGGACGGAGGACGGGGGGGGTGACTGGCAGGGGGGGGTGACTGGCAGGACGGGGGGGCGGGGGGGGTGACTGGCAGGACGGGGGGCGGGGGGTGACTGGCAGGGGGGGGTGACTGGCAGGACGGGGGGCGGGGGGTGACTGGCAGGGGGGGGGGTGACTGGCAGGACGGGGGGGCGGGGTGACTGGCAGGACGGGGGGCGGGGTGACTGGCAGGACGGGGGGCGGGGGGGTGACTGGCAGGGGGGGGTGACTGGCAGGACGGGGTGACTGGCAGGACGGGGGGGGCGGGGGGGGTGACTGGCAGGACGGGGGGCGGGGGGGTGACTGGCAGGGGGGGGGGGTGACTGGCAGGACGGGGGGCGGGGGGGTGACTGGCAGGGGGGGGTGACTGGCAGGACGGGGGGGCCGGGGGGGTGACTGCAGGGGGGGGGTGACTGGCAGGACGGGGGGCGGGGGGGTGACTGGCAGGGGGGGGGCGGGGGGTGACTGGCAGGGGGGGTGACTGGCAGGACGGGGGGGCGGGGGGGTGACTGGCAGGGGGGGGGGTGACTGGCAGGGGGGGGGGCGGGGGGGGTGACTGGCAGGGGGGGGGGCGGGGGGGGGTGACTGGCAGGACGGGGGGCGGGGGGGTGACTGGCAGGGGGGGGGCGGGGGGGGTGACTGGCAGGACGGGGGGGTGACTGGGGGGGGGTGACTGGCAGGACGGGGGGCGGGGGGGGTGACTGGCAGGACGGGGGGTGACTGGGGGGGTGACTGGCAGGACGGGGGGTGACTGGGGGGGGGTGACTGGCAGGACGGGGGCGGGGGGGGTGACTGGCAGGACGGGGGGCGGGGGGGTGACTGGCAGGGGGGGGGTGACTGGCAGGACGGGGGGGGCGGGGGGTGACTGGCAGGGGGGGGTGACTGGCAGGACGGGGGGCGGGGTGACTGGCAGGGGGGGGGCGGGGGGTGACTGGCAGGGGGGGTGACTGGCAGGACGGGGGCGGGGGGGGTGACTGGCAGGACGGGGGGTGACTGGGGGGGGGTGACTGGCAGGACGGAGGACGGGGGGGTGACTGGCAGGGGGGGGGGGCGGGGGGGGTGACTGGCAGGACGGGGGGTGACTGGGGGGGGTGACTGGCAGGACGGGGGGCGGGGGGGGTGACTGGCAGGGGGGGGGGCGGGGGGTGACTGGCAGGGGGGGGGCGGGGGGGGGGTGACTGGCAGGACGGGGGCGGGGGGGTGACTGGCAGGGGGGGGGGCGGGGGGGTGACTGGCAGGACGGGGGTGACTGGGGGGGGGTGACTGGCAGGACGGGGGGCGGGGGGGTGACTGGCAGGGGGGGGGCGGGGGGGGGTGACTGGCAGGACGGGGGGCGGGGGGGGTGACTGGGGGGGGGTGACTGGCAGGGGGGGGGGCGGGGGGGGGTGACTGGCAGGACGGGGGGTGACTGGGGGGGGGGTGGGACTGGCAGGACGGGGGGTGACTGGGGGGGTGACTGGCAGGACGGGGGGTGACTGGGGGGGGTGACTGGCAGGGGGGGGGGCGGGGGGGTGACTGGCAGGACGGGGGGTGACTGGGGGGGGGTGACTGGCAGGACGGGGGCGGGGGGGTGACTGGCAGGGGGGGGGCGGGGGGGGTGACTGGCAGGACGGGGGGTGACTGGGGGGGGGTGACTGGCAGGACGGGGGGGCGGGGGGGTGACTGGCAGGGGGGGGGCGGGGGGGGGGTGACTGGCAGGACGGGGGCGGGGGGGTGACTGGCAGGGGGGGGGGCGGGGGGGTGACTGGCAGGACAGGGGGGTGACTGGGGGGGGTGACTGGCAGGACGGGGTGGCGGGGGGGTGACTGGCAGGGGGGGGGGGCGGGGGGGGTGACTGGCAGGACGGGGGGTGACTGGGGGGGGTGACTGGCAGGACGGGGGGTGACTGGGGGGGTGACTGGCAGGACGGGGGTGACTGGGGGGGGGTGACTGGCAGGACGGGGGGGGCGGGGGGTGACTGGCAGGACGGGGGGTGGACTGGGGGGGGTGACTGGCAGGACGGGGGGCGGGGGGGTGACTGGCAGGGGGGGGGGCGGGGGGGGTGACTGCAGGACGGGGGGTGACTGGGGGGGGTGACTGGCAGGACGGTGGGGCAGGGCGGGGTGACTGGCAGGGA